>OZ022265.1:115612526-116190026 GCA_963978885.1 Nemotelus pantherinus | reverse complement strand
TGTTTTTAATAAAAAAAGGAGTTATTTTTTTTCAATTATATATCAGATCCATTGAATATACCGGTCGAATTCATAGTACTTTACATAGTTTTAATTTATATGCAAATAAAAAACAAACTCATTAAATTGTAGTGTGACCTCACGCTGTGAGTAACTAGTTTAGCGTTAAAAAAGTTTATTTTGGAGCTAATTTTCAGTAGCGACGTGAAGACAGTTGGACTTATTAAGGTCTTACTTGGTCGAAATTGATAAGCGATTTGAATAAATATCCGTTGCTTGAGTTGAATAAAAAGTGTTTTATGTTTAGCTGACGTTTTTGGTTCAACTTTGCTGTCCAAAATAGCTAGTTTATACTGTTACAATCTCATTAGCTATCGATGAATGATTTGATTGAGTTGGTTAGGAAGTGATTTGCTGTTATGTTAATTATTTAAATTAATTAGTTGGTGTTTCTAGGAAAGGTGGTTTGATAAACATCAACCTACTGGTAAGTGAATTCAACAAGATAATAGAAGAATAATAGTTAGTAAGAAGTTAATAAGAAGACTAAAGTAATATCAAAAAGAAAACTTGAAAAATTCATTTAAACCATTGATATTGAATATTCTTACTACTGAAATTCGATCGGTGCGATAGGCATGGAATGCATGCCTACTTATTGCAATACTTTCGCTTTTAATCAATTATACAAATCATTTGAATTTTGGATCAACTGATCAAGCGACGAATAAATATCTGCGCAACGGCCTTGACATTGCTTTAATTTGGTAGCTCGCCGATTGATATGAATATTGGAGTGATTTTTTTGATACTATGAATAATACGACGATGGCGATTAAAATACGCAGAATTTATCATGCAGGAATTATAACATGAATTATTTATTTTGTGTTGCCGCATTCACTGAGGAGGTATTTATCACTTGAGGGGGTGTGAGATGGGTGTGAGTTTTAATTCAAATGGTAGCAGTTGTTTGGAAATGCACATTTTTAATAGCTTGTGATTATTAATGTTGGTGTAATGCTATGAACTGGGCAAGGCAGCACTACATATGGCTCAATAAAATGAGCTGATCACAAATAATTATCTCTTCACTGTTTTCGTAAGAAACAAAAATGTGAATCGAAACTCAAAAATATTGTTTGTGAAAAATACATTCCAAAGCATTGACTTATTCGTGAAGCAGAAGCGTTATATAAACTCATGCGAATAAAGGCAATATGCTTTTCATAAATTCTTTGTAATTTATATTCAAACACAGTCTACGTAGCAATTTATTGTCTGTTCATGACATGAGGCTGGATTAGACTTGCCTTACTCATTTGGTCGCTCGAGACCTCTGATAGGATCAATCCATCCATGGTCGGCAAAAGTCCAAGCAGCATATTATTCAGATAAAACTCAAATAACCCTAGCTTGTTTTTGATAAATTGCTCCAGAACCTTAACGGTTGGTCCTGCCACTGTCCAAAAAAGTAGATGGAAGGATAGGAACAGAGTGCTATTATGATGTTAGAAGAAGCCACGAAAAATTCAAAAATTCAAAATTTTTGCAAATTTATTATCCTGGACTAAACAAATCTGTGAAGACAGTCATTACAACGATATTTCAGAAATGTTATTATGTCACTGCTGGAGCAAGTATTTCAAAAACCGAACCAACGCTTATTGATTGTATAATGGATTGTATTACATTGTGCTGTTTTAGATGATGAGACTTATGTTAAAGTAGACTTCAGGCGAATTCCTGGCGATGACTTTTTTCAATGCCATAGCAAAGGGTGCAGTAACAGAAGTATTTAAGTCAAAGAAAGCCGGTTATTTTCCTAAACAGTACATGATGTTGGAAGCAATTTGATGATGTGCTCTAAGGAGTGATATTTTTATGTCAGCCAAAGCAATTGTTGCCTTTCATTAAATGGCATGACGGGTGTATGTTATTTTGGCAAGACAAAGCATCAAAAAATTATGCGAAGAAAACGCAGGAGTGGCATGAAAATAACCACGTCACTTTTGCCCCCAAGGAGGCGAACCCACCAAATTGTCCTGAACTTAGACTAATAGAACGATGCTGGGCTTAAATGAAACGAGAGTCGAAGGAAAGCAGTGAGAAAGCGACAAATGTATAAATTTGTTAATGAGACCTGTGTGAAAAACTCAATGTCGGTCCTCAATTGAATAATTCAACATTTTTTCTCTAAGTGGCATTACAGTTTATAAAGCTAGTTTCGGTATGTCTTAAGGATGTAAGCTTTAAAAAAACCTCATTTTTCTTAACTCAAAAAGACTCGTTTTATATACTTTAGTAGAAGGGTCAAATTTTACTGGGACAGTCCTTATATTAAGTTTAGAAAAACTAAAATTTAAAGTCTCCATTTTTTGTACAGGTATTCCTTTGATTCTAACAAAACTTGTAGTTTTTATTTCTAACATTTTTTTCAAAATCATTTGAGACACTTGTTTGTTTTTTTTTTACTGAAATATCCGATGGCAATCCTTCGTTTTTAATCGTTAGTTGATATCGGCTTTCCATATTATTTCTCTATTCTCCCACCTGATGAAAAGGTGCAGAAGATCGTAACTTTGCAGCATAGCAAAGTTACTGTTTCTTTTAAGCACTCAGTCCAGAAAGATCTATTGCACTCATATTCTCAGTCTATTAAAGTTTCCCGGATCTATTAATGAAACCCAGAATTACTGATTGCGAATAAGAGGCTATCCTGGTATCTGATACGGGCAAAAACTACGCATCCACAAAGGAAATGTTCCTCAACTGCACAGCAGCAAAAGTTTCTTCTAAAAAAAATTGGCAACCATCATCCCACACAACACTTCTTCGGCACATACATATGTCTTCCTACACTGAAAAAAATCCACATAGCGCCCAGAGCCATATAACATAGCGCATTATTTATGGCCCCATACGCCATGTACATAGTACTCTGAGCCATGCAATATGGCTCCCAGCGCCATAATGTCAGAATCTACATAGCGCGTGGTGCCATATTACATGGCGCAGCATTTATGGTGCCACACGCCATGTACATAGTACCCTGAGCCATGCAGTATAGCTCCCAGCGCCATAATCACATGGCGCAGAAATTATGGCCCCACACGCCATATTACATGGTGCCATGAACTATGTAATATGGCTCATGGCACTACAATTATAACTCGCAGCCATGCTGTGTGAGGAAATGTATAAATGTCAGCAAGCTCCTTGAAGTTATTTATCCCACGGGAATTTTCAGTTCGGAGCATCGAACTGAGAAGACTCGTGGCGTTTTGTTGGAGGTGAACTGGATCATCTTCAGATTCACTGAAAAAACACATAGCGCCAGAAGTCATAATTTATAGACTTCTAGCGCCATGTACATAATCGATTTCACATGTTTCTACACGCCATAGTGCATGGGAGCAGACGCTATGCTTATAGCCCTCCACGCCATGTACTATAGTCCTCCACGCCATGTACTATAGTCCTCCACGCCATGTACTATAGTCCTCCACGCCATGTACTATAGTCCTCCACGCCATACAGTATAGTCCTCCACGCCATACAGTATAGTCCTCCACGCCATACAGTATAGTCCTCCACGCCATACAGTATAGTCCTCCACGCCATACAGTATAGTCCTCCACGCCATACAGTATAGTCCTCCACGCCATACAGTATAGTCCTCCACGCCATACAGTATAGTCCTCCACGCCATACAGTATAGTCCTCCACGCCATGTAATATAGTCTGCCACGCCATGTACATGGCGTGGAGGCCTATGTACTTTTCGCCATGTATTATGGCGTGTGGCGCCATATTTTATCACAATCCCTAAATCGACTATGTACATGGCGCCAGAACTCTATAAATTATGGCGTCTGGCGCCATGTGTTTTCTCAGTGTAGATGGCTGTATCTAGTCAGTTAACCTTTCGTGGCTCTACAAACCTTCCTATTCTTGTTGATGAGAAATTCTGCAGTCTCGTGGTTAAGCTCTGAGCGTAGATATTCGTGCTTAGTAAAAGCACGAGATTACCATTTCATTTCATGAGTATCGACTACCAACTTCCAAAAAATGACGTGCGTGACTGAGTCTGGTTTGGGGTCCTATAACGGATATATCGAGCCTCGCTGAGAAAAAGCATCAGCAGTTTTTTTTCGTCAACACCATAGTGCCTCAGTACTCCGAAGACTTATTGAACCTGCTAACAGTGTTGGCTCCTTCCTTGCATTCATGAGAAATTTTCGAAGTAGTCAGGGGGCCTACGTTACGCAACTTGACTGCTAACGTGACAACGCTGTCAGTATGAACTTGCCGTGCAACCATTTTTGTTGCTGTTCTTTTAGTAGCAACTTCTAATACTGAACATAGACGGCGATGTACCACCTTTTATGGATATCTTTTTGTCACCTGCGTTCTCAAATAGCAGTCAGTTTCATGTTCAGACAGTAACAATTTCTACGTAAAATCTTTAGTTCATGGTTCTGCCAAAGAACCGTATAACTACATCTGCTCCTGATGTTCGAGCAGGCCTTTTCACAGCTGCATATAAGGAGTACTCAACCGAAAGTATATTGACTTCAGCGAACCTATTCTACCGCTAGCCACACTTTGTGCTCGCTTCACCTACATTAGTTCTTCTAGCGTTTCTTTTCTCCACCACCGGGTTTGCATCCGTAGGTGAAGATAACACTAAGTAGTGGTGATCACAAATTAAGATCTCATCTAAAACGTGCCATACAATTATTGGTCATAGTTATAAATCAATAACCACACTTCTGTTAGAAGCGACAAATTTCCAAGAATTTGCAGTTGGTTACAAGTTCTACATTATAGAGTCCGTCTCCTCTGATACTGCATTTGTTGCAGCTCTAAATGGGGTGTGGAGGGTTGGTATCGCAACTGACTAGAAGTTCCAGTCGCTCTAATTAAGCCTACTGAACTATGTCCTTAAACTCCTGTCTTGGCGGTCAGAGTAGGGAGCAAGGAAGGTGAGCACGAGTAACAATCCCGTGTTTCAGCCCACCATTATCCCGGTAATGCACAATTCCAGCTTGAAAATTCTCTGAACGTTGTGGCATCAAGTAAATTGAAAACCAGGCCAAGTTCACATTTCATCATACAAAGTTTTTGCCTTCTTGATTGAGCTGAGTTAGTAGATCATGTTGCCTCAAAAGTACGGTTCCTGTACAAGCAAAATTTAAGGAGATGCTTGCAGTTTTGTCAATTTTTTGCTCAAAATAAAAGACGACGTCTTGGCATGATGCAAGTTGGCTTAAGCAAACGTTTTACCTTCAGGAATATAATTGCTCTGAATTAAAGGTCGTCTGATCTAAGTCAAAGTAGCTCTAGATTAAAAAAATTGACTGGATCTTTGCGTTTCTCTCTGGAAACATATTCATAGTAGTTACAAAAGAAAATGCTTCACATCTTTGTTTGGTCAAAATTAAATGACAAGAACTACCTCAGCATCATTTGGTACCTCTCTGTGAACATCGAGAAGATTCTCTGGTCAAATAATAATATATAAAATAATATATAGAATTAAGCGGGGCCAGTGATGTCTCCTGGATTCGAGCGAGGGCCAGATGGCATGGGTGGGTTTGCAATACCGGGATCCAAAATGGTGAGTTTGATTCAATTGCTATAACCTTTATTGATTCAGAAGACTTGGAAGTAACCGCCAGTGAATTTCGTTTGCGTAAAGTTGTAAACTGGCCCCAATTCTGTCATCTCCCTCCATCGCTTGTTCTAAATTTACATATAACATTTATACTGTACATTAGCTGTGTTTAATGAGCTGCTCTAGGTTGAACTAGGTGGAGATATCTCAGCAAAATGTGTTTAATTTGCAATTCGACTGCTTTAATTTGTGTTTCATGAGCCTGCTCTAAGTTGAACTAGAGGAATTTCTGGTAGGCATCTTTTCTGGTAGAGCAAGTTGAAGCACGAAACCTGCTGTTTGTCAACTATAACGGAACCGACTTTTAACAAAAAATGGGACTCAGGTAGAGGTTTTTATTACTGAATTGACAGGTTGGTCAATCAACTGTGAAAATTGGCTCTCAATTGCTCGATTTTTCCCCCCTCTCAATTGAACTAACTTGCTCGACTTTTTTTTTTGACATCTTGTCAATTTTAACTTGCCTTGAGTCGCTCTGCTCTTTTTCAGAGTCATTAAACAGCTATTAGTAGCGTGAATTGTTATTGTAGTTTTTATACGGAAACTTATTTGATGTCAATAAGTTCGACACTGCATCGATGTGGTATCAAAGTAGTGACAAAAAATAGCAGCGCAGAAAACATAATTTTAACGAAAGCCACCATGGCTTAGTTTCAATATTGGTTCCTAAGAAGTATTGATGGAAGAATTTAAAATTCTAAAAAATTGATTCAGGAAATACGGACAGCTTTTCAGCTCTGATGCACACATACAGATTGCTGCTTTGAGTCTCTTTGTGGTATAATACTTCATTATGTTGAAAGAAGTGAATAACATAAAACATTATATGTTGTAAATCTCATACTTAAACAAAATATTGTGTTCATAATCAAGAAAAATCTACTCTTTACTAAAACTATGATTCACATTTTCATTTTCATCAATATGAAAACAAACCACTCCCAAAATTTTGCGAAGACATTAAACCGGCCGTGCCTTCATTCTACCATATTTAACATCACAACACGAATTTCTCACCGATAACAATTTTTTTCGTTTCTTTTTGACTTTTACATTGACTTCCTGCTTTTCAATGTCGTGCGAATACTGAATTCGATCTGATTTGTGTTGTCAGCCGTTTTTATTATATATTCATGTATTCAAACATGCGTTTGATAATTTGCACTTAATACCGCTACCGATATACTTCGTCTTAATTTTTAATTTTAGTGTGACGGTAGACCATGAAAATATCTGGGAAAATCACAAATGAGCAATGTTTATGGAGTAATTATTATATTTCAGGCATTGTTTTAAATAGTTGCATTGTCTTTTGGATGATACACATATGTTTGTGTAAAATAGCTAGATTAATTTTGACTACATTAGGCGGATCAAATATACACAATTCAAACAAAGCGATCACTGAGTACCGAGTTTCTATTCATTCTTCATATAAATGAATATCAAAAAGCAGATTGATGTCAGTCAAAAACAGATATTCTTATATGCACTAAGAAACTTTAAAAATGAAAACATTCTTAGGTTTTGCTTTTCTCGTAACTGCAGCTAGTGCTTGGACACCGACTTCCTGGGATAGAAGGGAGAATATACTCAGGGCGCGTAGCTTTGAAACTGGGCTGAATAGCCAAAAATTTCGATGGCGAGGAGGTGCTCCGGTATCGAGAAGGCCTTTCACTGAGCAGAATGAGCCCGATGTTGGATGGACTGGATCAAATCCGGGATGGAATGGTCTTGCGCCTGATTGGACAACTCCTACTGAAACATGGGCAGGATCCAGATATAGGTGGACTGGGCCAGAAACAACAAATATATGGACCGGGCCGGAAATTGGGTTGAATCCGAACGGCCATACATGGAATCAAGATTGGGAAGATCCAACAGCTGATTGGGAATACAGTGATAATATTGGCTGGAAAGGATCTACATCTCGCTCACTTGCTGTAGCTCCACTTACTTCAAGTCCCGTTTCGGAGATTGTAAAAGTAGCCGCTCCAGTTGCTGTTCGTGGGTATGATGGGAATGTATACAATCGCAATTTACAGGGTTGGTGAAAAAATAAAATTATGGAAAATTAAATAAAAATTAAATAATTTCTGTGGATTTCTTTTCATTTATTACCAATACGATGGTATATTATTTTGCAGCTTTCGAGAGCATAGCATTTATTCTCATTGAAGCGAGTTTATGTACGCATTCATGTATGCATATTTTGTAACTGCAAATGCATCTTAGAAGCAGAAATGTAAATGATAGTAGGGAAACTCAACAAGGATATCAGCAAATAAACACTCAAAATTACGCACTGAAATTCTCTTAATTTTTATGGAATTTCATAAAATTTACTTCAATATATCAGTGGTATTTTATTATAATTGCGATTCAGCTTACAAGATTTCGATTACCGTTAAAAGCAGTGCATGATTGTGCTGCTACGGCCGGCAAAACGTTACACTTCCCCGCACAGATAATGCTTTACGGCTAAATTCTAATTCAGTTTGAGATAAATCTATCAACATAAAATCTGAGTGTCTGTTGTCTTTTCCATTGGTGATGATTGTATCAATTTGTTTCCTTATTCACGCACAACACACATACATACACGTATGCAAAATAAATTCAAATGAGGAAGAAAATGAAAATGAGACATAAGTCAATTCAATGATAAGCACGATAATATTTGATGAAATAAATTAATTTGGGCAATTCGAGATTGAAGTGGGGCCGAATCTCTGTAGCTGTATAAATACTGAAATTGTCTTGAGAAATATCAGTTTCAAATTCACCGTATTTTGTAACGTATCAAACTACCAACACAATGAAAGTATTCCTGTGCTTGTTGGCTATTGTCGCCACAGCTGCTGCCTGGGCTCCAGCTGCCTATGGAGGATGGGGTCATGGAGTGTCTGGCTATGGAGGCGGATGGAATGGAGCTGGATGGGGCAAAGGCCTCGTAAGCGGCTATGGTGCCGGATGGGGCCATGGAGCCGGACTTGCTGGCTACGGAGGTGGATGGGGCCATGGAGCTGGAGTTGCTGGATACGGAAGCGGCTGGGGTAAGAGCTTGGTTGGTGGATATGGTTCCGGATGGGGCCATGGGCATGGAGTTGCTGGATACGGAGGATGGGGTAAAGGTGCAGTAGGAGCTTATGGTGGCGGATGGGGACATGGACTCGGCTATGGTGGTGGTCTTGGCTGGAAGGGAGCTGCTTACGCCGCTCCAGTAGCTGTTGCCCATGTTGCTCCAGTTGTCAAAGTGGCTGCTCCAGTCGTAGCCTATGGTGGATACGGACATGGTCATGGATACGGACACGGATACGGATATGGAGGTAATGGCTGGAAGAGCGGTCATGGGTGGTGGTGAAGAACTACTTCCTGACAAAAGTGTACGCATAGTCAATAAAAGGTTAATTCTAGATAAAAAAATAAACAAATGTTTGTTTCAATTTGTTTGTTTCAACACCGTCAAGTTCTTGTAGATATTACCATAGGCTGTGCGGCCGAGTGAATGGACCATCGGCTTCTTGTTTGTGTGGTTTCTCTTTCAATTCAACCATGGGGTATCAGCCAGGATAATACACTAGACTTTAAGTTAACCGAGGAATGAAAAGGTACTTGAGTCAAATCAGGGATAATGGGTTTGGTGGAGCTAATTATTCCATACTGCTAAACATTGATTGTAAATGAAATCTCTATTAACTTGAACCCCGACATTGACGACGGACTGCAATGGGAAAACCTAACTTTACGTTGCAGATGTTTGCCATCACTGTCATGTTTTCTTGATACAATTCTAACTCTAATATACATGAATACTTTTTCTCGGTTGTAACTGGTTACGGAGCTTGTCGTTTGATGAAATGTAACAAATAAGGCCAAATTCTATCAAGCAGAGTCACAATGCGTCCGGATTTGCCAATTGTAGCTCACAAAATATTCTGAATGGCAAATCAATATCAAAAGCTAAAGGACATTATATAAGTATTTAAAATATGCATTATATATGTATATATGTATACATTATATATGTATATAAAATATGTATATAAAAGCTAAAGGACATTATATATGTATATAATTAGCCTTGCAATGTTGTTACGATTTATATGGTTCTGAAAATCGTGGCACATTGAAGGCTGCAAAAAGTACGCTCGTACTTTATACGTTTAAGCAATACGGCGCTTAGTAGGGTCGACAATGTATTAGACCTCAGTCTGAAGCTGAATGAAAAGTTCCACTTTAATTTTCATCATGATAAAATGATTTCTCAAGCAAGTAAACGACTTGCCTTCATTAAGCGACGCGCCAGGGATTTTCAGAAACTTTGGGCTACAAAATAACAGCGCTCGTTTGCCCTAATCTTGAGTATGTTTGCATTATCTGGAACCCGGTTTTCGAAATTCACAGGTAGATATTTGAATCTATTCAAAAGCAATCCTAACTAATCGCTCTTAGAGCTCTTTACCATCCTTGTGATTTTAGCAATTTACCGTCACATAAATCTCGCCTTAGACTTCTAAACTTGTCACCTCTTGCATCCAGAAGATTAATGCTATCTGCCTGCTTCAGTTTCGATGTCATTAGAGACACTGTTAATGTCGAGTACATACAGGAAAGATTTGTGCTTAATAAGCCCGTGAGAGTCACTAGATCCCGACGAATGCTAGTTGAATATAAGCATAGCACCGCATATTCTGACAATGAGCCAATTAGCAGATGCTGCAAAATATTCAACAGTATGAGCAAAAACTTTTCCCCCATCCAAAGCGTCCTTTAAAAACAGTTATCAAGGCTCTCTTATCCTACCCTCTCTTATCTACCGGCCTAGTATCCTCTTATGACTTATGACTAATTCATTTTATAATTGATTAATTAATTATTTGATTTCGTTTTGCGTGCTCAATATTGTGCCCTACATGTGATTAAGCATTTTATGTATGTATTTATTTATTGAATATTAGTTTATTTATTGTAGTCATTTGGATTTTATACCTGCTTTTAAATCCGTTTTTAATTTAGTTTAGTTTTTTTTTTATTTTTATGTTTTATTCATTTATATGTAATATTATACCTTGTTGGGCGAAATAAATAAATAAATAAAGTAAATAAATAAAATTAAAAATGCTACAACTTCGGTAAATTTCGCTTGGCACTTCATGTACAAACTCGATATTTTTGGGCCGACACTAATTCAGCAGGTATTTGTCCAATTTCAAGTGTTTGTTTCAATTTCATCAAACTGGCAGTCAGTGAAAGTTCAGAGGTAGGTAAAATCGCTAAAGGTAACGGTCGCACCACTTTTTACTAATGTTCGAAGAAGAACATTAGTATTAAAATCACTTTGGCCAAAAATTCATATTTCTATATGTATATATATATATATATATATATATATATATATATATATATATATATACATATATATATATATATATATATATATATATATATATATATACATATATATATATATATATATATATATATATATATATATATATATATATATATATATATATCATCAAAAAATTTCAGTGAAAAAATCTCAGGAACGCGCCATCCGATTGAACTGAAATTTTCAGGACACATTGGTGTATATGCAGAATAGTGCCTGGTTTCACAAAAAGTTAAAAATCTTTAACCCTTTGGCGCCAGCGGCCATTTCAGTGATTTTTTTAATATACCTATTATTCCGTACACAAATAATTTTTGCAAAAATAAAGTCAACGAAATAAATTTCGAACGTGTTTTACATGTGAATCGGTAACCCTTGCTTGGTAACCCTTGCCCAATTTACGTATATTTTTAGCATCAAAAACTTCTGTTCACGGAAACTCACGATCCGATAAGCAGAATTAATTGAAATTTGCAGAATGTATTGGTCTTAAATAGGACCAGGTCTGATAGAAGTGATTTTGAAATGCGGGCGATTTTGAAATGCCAGTGGTGCCATCTTGAAAATTTACAAAGAAAAAAAACTGCTTTTTGCCCTATGAAATGTGAATAAGTTACCAGATTTTCATGAAATTGACACAGTAGCTGAACCTTACTCTAAACTCTGTTTGGTAGAAATTTGGTTGAAAATTTCGATTGGTGCTGCCAGCTATGGTAATTTTTGTGTCTTTGGTTTTGAAAATTCGCTCAGGAAAATAAAAATTTTTGCCCTATAAATTCCAGTGCAGTTATGAAATCAATACGAATTTCATACAATTGATGGAACCTATTATAAACATTATTCAGGCCAAATTTGGTTGAAAAACCACGATAGGGTTGCCAGCTATTGTTGGTTTTGTGTTTGTTTGCAATATCTTTATTAAGGGGTTTTATCGTAGAATTTTCAATTGGTAATGATATTGTAGTGACAATAAACAGCAAATATTAAGCTTTCGATTATTTAAAAAAACTTGCTGCAGGTAACCCTAAATTTCTTTATACTCCTATAACTTCGAATGTAATTAAACAACGTGAAGCAGATGTGATATATTCTTGGCTTTGATACTGGCGAAAGGTTGCCAGCACGAGTCGGTTGTGCTACTTTTGTATCAATAAATGTTTACAGCTAGTATTCATACCGGAAACATTTACAATGAAAATAAATAACCGATGTTTCAATTCCCAAAGTTCTGCAAATTTTCCGGATCACAGCCCCAAACACCAACTTCAGTTACAGTGCTGCAGGCACTGAGCATTTTCTTCATTGATGTTATATGAGATGCTGCTTTCAAAATTTTGTGAAATAAGCAAATGATAACAAATATAACTAACCCGTGTTTTGCTCTCATAAACGTTGAAATTCATGCCAGTGGTAATATCTGAAACATTCTACCATATGAGTTATAATACATTCTTGAGACCAAAGTAAAACGTGGCATTTGAAACAGTTTGGCCGTAATAAGCAGCTCATGTGGTGGAATATGCACTCAAAACCTGCACGATTCTTTTACTATTCTTCGAACATTAGTGTTTCTAGCGGTTCAGGTGCGCTAGAGTTTTTTAAGATTGAATTTTCAAGTAATAGGGAAAGGTATATTTTGCATTTTATGGAAAAAATTAACAAATAAAAGTTTAATAAAAGCTTGCTCAATGATAATAGTACCTAGCTGCATTTATTCGGTCCGAAGACAGTCAATAATAAATAGATATAGTTACTAGTTATGTGTCTCCTAGGCTTGATGAGCTCAAATCGTATTTGTCGGTGAAATATTTACATTTATCAAATATATGTCGATGCGAATTGATTGGTACTACGAATCTGAGCAATAATACCAAATGCCGCATTATCCAAGGCGTTGTTTTGTGCAGCTATCAATTAGAATAAGAACATACATTTTCAAGTAGATAACTACCTCAATAAAACTTTTCGAGTCCCTGAAAAGTGTTGTTTCGACAATGAACCTGGGATCAATGGACCAATTTTTCAAACTGCGAATATTGTTTCTTAGTATAATATAGTACATAGACACATAAATTAGCATACTACAAACGAATAAATATTTATGTTGCCCAAAGATAATATTACAAATCGTTTCGGGATAACATAAAAAACAATTGATGAGATCGGATCAAGGTTGTTACCACGCAATCTATGTATCAATTTGCATGAGCATACAGGTTTGAACAAAAGTAATCGTATGTCTTTACTGTCGTTTACTTTAAGAACAGAATATTTTGATTCAAATCAAGCACTCAATCTGGAATAGGTAAACAAAGCTTTTGTCCTTGTAATATTTTACTTAGTTCTAAAAAATCTGTGGCTACCCTTATCAGATTAGTTATGTATGTTCTTTGCCATATTTATGTGAAAAATGCGAAAGATAAGTTTAACTAACGTAAATTTGATAGTTGTGGTTTAGAAAAGAGCATCCGGAACACGACCGGTTTATGGTTAATGAGAGGGTGACGCAGAATTCAATGTTGTAGTTCGCTATAAGTGTAGTGATTCTTTTTCCATAAATTTTGCCTAAAGTGAAAATCCTTAACGATTGGATTTCGGCGATAGCCTACGATTTGTCAATTATTTATACTACTTAAAAATTAAAAATACTGTATAATGAACAGAAATAAATTTCCATCTGATCCGATAAGCCACTATAGTATATTTAACAATCGCTCAAACTATACGCTACGTCACCCTATAAATACTAAAATTGGACGGCTAAACCATAATTATGTATTCGATGCGCAATATGATGATCTAGGCTGGTTTTCTTGATTTCATTAATATTACGGTTCGGTCTATTTTAATTGTGAATGTGGCAATCTGTTACAATTCAAATAAGTTTCCCTTGGTAGTGGGTAAAAACTATTGAAATACGGTAGATGGAAATAACACAGGCCTACTACTTTTGTCTTTGACGTATGAAACTGGCGTGAACGCTTGCTAGTAATTGAATATAAAATTCAGAAATTCAAATTACTGGCGAATAAGCTTAAACTGTATCAAATTAAAAAATCAGTGATATTTGACTAATAATTACTCAGTCAGCGAAGAAGGGATGATGCGTGTGCTTCTATAAATATCGAGAGGTGTTCTGAGGAAAGTATCAGTTTGGATTTTTCTGTAAGAAAATTCACATTTGAAATCTTTAACAAAATGAAAGTGATCTTCTGCTTGTTGGCTCTTGTTGCTGCTGCAGCTGCTTGGGCTCCAGCTGCTTATGGAGGATGGGGTCACGGTGCCGGATGGGGCTATGGAGGTGGATGGGGCAAGGGTCTTGCCGCTGGCTACGGTGCAGGATGGGGTAAGGGCTGGAGTGGCTATGCCGGTGGTTGGGGCAAAGGTTTGGGCTATGGAGCTGGATGGGGATATGGTGGCTGGAAAGGAGCCGCTATAGCTCCAATTGCAATTGCTCACACTGCTCCACTTGCTGTTGCTCACGTCACTCCAGTAGCTAAAGTAATTAAGGTTGCTGCTCCAATTGCCTATGCTGGTCATGGATACGGATACGGAGGACTTGGATATGCTGGTCACGGATACGGAGGACTTGGATACGCAGGACATGGATGGCGCAGTGGATGGTGGTAAGATAGCATCCGGGAATCATTTTGGAGAAGATTGTACAAATAGTAGAAAATAAACGTTAAATTAAAATGAACAGCGGAGTTTCGTTTTCAAGGATAATTCATAGTTTGAGAGAAGGTTGTGGTTTAGAATTATTCAGTGAATTCGAACAACAACGAAAAAAAACTCTAGCGCACCTGAACCGCTAGAAACACTAATGTTCGAAGAACAGTAGAAGAATCGTGCAGGTTTTGAGTGCATATTCCACCACATGAGCTGCTTATTACGGCCAAACTGTTTCAAATGCCACGTTTTACTTTGGTCTCAAGAATGCATTATAGCTCATATGGTAGAAGGTTTCAGATATTACCACTGGCATGAATTTCAACGTTTATGAGAGCGAAACACGGGTTAATTATATTCGTTATCAGTTGCTTGTTTCACAAAATTTTGAAAGCAGCATCTCATATAACATCAATGAAGAAAATTCTCAGTGCCTGCAGCACTGTAACTGAAGTTGGTGTTTGGGGCTGCGGTCCGAAAAATTTGCAGAGCTTTGGGAATTGAAACATCGGTTATTTATTTTCATTGTAAATGTTTCCGGCATGAATACTAACTGTTAGCATTTATTGATACAAAAGTAGCACAACCGACTCGTGCTGGCAACCTTTCGCCAGTATCAAAGCCAAGAATATATCACATCTGCTTCACGTTGTTATATTACATTCGAAGTTATAGGAGTATAAAGAAATTGAGGGTTACCTGCAGCGAGTTTTTTCAAATAATCAAAAGCTTAATATTTGCTGTTTATTGTCACTACAATATCATTACCAATTGAAAATTCTACGATAAAACCGCTTAATAAATATATTGCAAACAAACACAACTCCAACAATAGCTGCCAACCCTATCGTGGCTTTTCAACCAAATTTGGCCTGAATAATGTTTATAATAGGTTCCATTAATTGTATGAAATTCGTATTGATTCCATGACTGCACTGGAAGTTATTGGGCAAAAAGTTTTATTTTTCTGAGCGAATTTTCAAAACCAAAGATACAAAAATTACCATAGCTGGCAGCACTAATCGAATTTTTCAACCAAATTTCTATCAAACAGAGCTTAGAGTAAGGTTCAGCTACTGTGTCAATTTCATGAAAATCTGGTAACTTATTCACATTTCATAGGGCAAAAAGCAGTTTTTTTCTTTGTAATTTTTCAAGATGGCACCACTGGCACAGAGTTGCCCACAATTCAAAATCGCTTCTATCAGACCTGGTCCTACTTAAGTCCAATGCATTTTGCAAATTTCAATTGTATCTGATCATTGATTCGTGAGCTCCCGTGAACAGAAGTTTTTGATGCTAAAAATATAGGTTAACTGGAATAGGGTTACCGTTCTTGTCCGACATGAAATGTCCAAAGTTTTACTTTGAACGTGTAGATAAAGCATAAGATTTGCATACAGATTGGTTTTATTGTAAGAAACGGACATTTTTAGGATATTCGATGATTTGAATGTTTTCACTTCCAAATTTTTAATTTTTTCAAATTTAAGACACCAAAATTATCATAGCTGGCAGTTCCAACCGAATTTTTCAACCAAATTTCTACTAAACGTGGTTTAAAATAAGGTCCAGCTACTGTGTAAATTTCGTTAAAATCGAACGATTCAATCAGAATTTATAGGGCTAAAAGCAGTTATCTTTTTTAGTGATTTTTCAAGATGGCACCACTAGCACAGAATTGCCCGCATTTCAAAATCACTTCTATCAGACCTGGTCTTATTTAAGGCCAATACACTCTGCAAAATTCAATCAATTCTGCTTATCGAATCGTGAGTTTCCGTGAACAGAAGTTTTTGATGCTAAAAATATAGGTAAATTGGGCAAGGGTTACCAGGCGTGCCTGTTATACCATATCAAATTTTTTTTTTTTTCTATGCAAACAAAGCACAAAATTTACATATGAGTGGCTTTTTTTTGAAGAAACGGCATTTTTGCAAGAGAAACGATGATTTGGAGGTTTTCACTTTCAGTACCTGCCCTTGCTACAGGGTTGCCAGCACGCTCATTTAAACCTACACAAATCTACAACTAAATAATACCAATATGTACTTTCGTAATGTTTCGTAAAATTTCGTAATGATTGAATAGCTCTGTCAAAAGTTATCGCAATTTAAAAAATTTCGAATTTTCCCGTTCTTTTTTTAGGCACCCAGCGCACACATGGGGTTAAAAAATTCCAAAACATTATCCGATTCACATGTAAAACACGTTCAAAATTTATTTCGTCAACTTTGTTTTTGCACAAATTATTTGTGTACGGAATAATAGGTATATTAAAAATATCACTAAAATGGCCGCCGGTGCCAAAGGGTTAAAAATTATTAACTTTTTGTGAGACCTGGCACTATTTCGCATATACACCAATGTGTCCTGAAAATTTCAGTTCAATCGGATGGCGCGTTCCTGAGATTTTTTCACAGAAATTTTTTGATGATATATATATATATATATATATATATATATATATATATATATATATATATATAGAAATATGAATTTTTGGCCAAAGTGATTTTAATACTAATGTTCTTCTTCGAACATTAGTAATAACTATATAATCTCATTCATTTAAACGTTGTGTGATCCGAGTGGATGTTATGAATGCAGGCTTAAGTTGTTGTACTCTTTAAAAAAAAGGATCGTCAAGCTGCCGATAACAAGCCAGAGGATACGCATTTCAATATACGCCACTTCTAATACCAACAGGGTTAGCCTCAAACTCAGAAGTTTGTTGTTTGCACGCAGACTCCGAACTTTCAAAGTCATTGTCCAAAGTTTGCATTAAGCCGGACGGCTTTTTGGAAAAAGTTTTTGCATACTAATTTTAAATGGGAGTGTATTTAAGTGGAGAATGAAAAAAAACTGGTTTGCTTCAATAAATATTTTTTTTTTGCATTTCAAATCAGATACCAAGAAAACGCTTAAGTTAGTGATTTTACAGGTTGCTTTATTTACTTAAGTTACAGATTTCACAGTAATGTCTGCTGAATAAGCGTTACACGTTAATCAGCAACTTAAGCGAATGCAGCAACTTAAGTGAATACAGCAGCTTAAGTAGTGCGAATTATTTTTTTGTGAACTGGCTGACTCTGATCTGATCTGCAGTGCAAAAAATGCACCTCAAATCTGGTTGACTTAGCTCGTGTGCTTAGGTGTGCGCTAAGTGTCTAAAACTAGGCACAGCATGTTTTTTTCAACTTTCGAGCTGTGATAACTTCCGACAGAGTCATCCAATCACTACGAAATTTACAAGAGAAACTGATGCTCATAATAGGCTTGTGCTATTTTCGTTGAATGTGAAGGCAGCCCTGAAATTGCGCCAGATACGTAATCAAAAAACCTTCAAATCATTTAGTCTTCAGAATATTTTTCATTATATTTGGAAAAAAAGCAATTAAATTTAATACTTTCAGCTTCAAATTTTCAATATTTATTATCAATCAAAAACGGTAGCCTTTGGCCTAAAGACCTATTTTAAACCACCCAAAGTTTATATCTGCTTGAAGTTTGGTGAATATACTAGCAACCGCTTGGCTGTAGTTCTATCTTGAAATAATTGTCAATTAAATAAAAGCTTTCTGTTTTATAAATTTCGATGCAAACATCAGCTCCAAACAAATGTCATCTGAGCGTGAAGCAGGTCTAATATACTTTTTATTTTTAAATTAGGATAGAATTGCCAGGTACTGGAAATTTTTGTTATTTTACTTCCAAAAGACACATCAAATCTTTCTTTCTTATGATGAGAATAATATACATGTATTACTTAATTCTAGATCTCAAAACTTTTGTGGGTGGCAGCCCTCAAAATATTTCTTTACCTTGAACTTAAGATACAGTCATCGGATTGACAGGCTGGCACGCTCACTAACAAATTAGTACCCTCTTCGCCTAGGGAGCTTGAGATCCGTTTGAAGTGCTTTTGGGTCCGGTCTAGCTCGTCAGACATAGTACATAGGTGCCACTCACTCACCTCAATTATAAACCTTGCGAAGCCGCTGAGCAAGTTTTGGCTTACCGAAGTGGAAGCCAATGCTAACTTTACACCAACTATGGGTAATTTAAAGGTATTCCGCACAATATTGTGCTTAAATACAATATTTACGAAATGGGGAAGCTTCATCGAATAGCTTCCCACGGCTTCATCGAATAGCCATTGGAATATTTGAATACACTGAAATGCATCGAAACTCAACTCCATTGAAGTGGGCATTTCAGACCACGGCTTACGAGTGGACGATTCAGTGTATTATAATTGTTGTACAGGGTACAGATTTTTTCTATAGTATAGTATGTGAATTGTTGTTACGTACAAAAGTAATGAGTTACTTTTCGAAAGCAAAAGCTGCCATCTGTGGTGTCTTTTTCTTCTGCTTTTGCAGCGGATACTTTTTATTCCTTTGTTCTCTTACCCTATAATAAATGAAGCTGCTAGTTTTTTCTACGGCTGAGGTACGCGACTAGACCTACATATTTGAATATTTTCACAGCCCAAAACAGTTGATTATCAGCTGACTATTGACAACTGGCAAAGTTGCAAGTCGCGGCCAATGTGTGGATGGTAGCATTTGTGCAAATCTTGTCTGGCTTTAGCCAATATGTATTTGCTACATTTGAGTTTCAATTGAAGCCACTTAATAGCTTGAAGCTTCATAAGATGAAAAAGAAACTTTAGTGATATTAGTGACTTTGCGTTTAACTTGCTCATATGGTCAATGTTTCAATTAACAAACAGATTTCGAAAAGAAATCGTGTTTTGAAAAATCTACCCTAAACATGATTACGTCTGCAAAGTCATATACGAGAGTGAGTCAAATATATATGAACGGGATTTTTTCCTGAGCAACTAAGGCTGGCAAGACCGGGTCTGCACATCTAGTTTCCTTAGGTGGGGTCATAGGCCAATTCGTCAGTAGTCCTCACGATGCGCAAGAAACAGGTACACTCCTCTGTGGGACAACGCATAACTATACAATTCCTTGCTAGTTTGGGGGCCAAACACTGTCAAGGACTCGTGTGTTTACTTGGCATAAAGAGTTCATCAAAGGACGGAAACGAGTAGAAAATCAGTCCGAGGGTCTTTAAACAGCCTGGACATATCGACTTGCGATTTTCATTTATTTGGGCCGCTTAAAGAAGCTGTTGGAGGGCAGCGATTCAAACATGATGCAGGAGTGAAGCAGTTCGTGTACAATTGAGTCCTGGCGCAAACAATTTCATTCAACAATACTAGAATAAGAAATCTTCCTTCCGGCTGGCAAAAATGTATTAACATAGCAGAAAACGATGTAGAAAAATACTCTATAATGTTTTTTTTTAG
The DNA here is from genome assembly GCA_963978885.1 of Nemotelus pantherinus. Classification (NCBI taxonomy): domain Eukaryota; kingdom Metazoa; phylum Arthropoda; class Insecta; order Diptera; family Stratiomyidae; genus Nemotelus; species Nemotelus pantherinus. The sequence continues at coordinate 116,169,959 of OZ022265.1, read as the reverse complement.
CAAATAATTTTAAAAGTAAACTAAATCCCGTTTAAATTTGTTCCATCCGTTTCGTGTAAGTGACAGTTGCTTTTGCAAATTTGACGACTATCAAAATAGCAAAAATGTATCTGCTCAGAGTTCATCCCGCTTTTGTAGTAATTGCGAAAGCACTGTTTGGTTGTAGTTGGTGTACACCCGCTGCGTAGCTGAATTCATGACTGGTTGGACCTTTGGATTGAGATCTAGTCTTAGTGCGACTATAAACAAAATACGATTGACCTTTCGTCAATTGACGATGTTTCGTATTAAACACGGTTTAATTCACTTTGTAAAATTTCGAACATTAGACTGCAGCGTGCCCGTTTCAATCGAACATCTAAATCACTTTTTGTAATTTCCAAAATAAACTCCTGGTCACAGATTCGTTTCTATTAGGGATGACGGAAAATTCTCTCAGTCGTTTTCAATCAACTAACCTCGAATCCTGTTTTTTTTTTGGGGATGAAAGACCTCTTGGCGTGTGTGCATCTTAAGGAACGCTTCTCAGCTACTTAAATTGACTGAATACTGACTTTAGGGGAACACTGTAGTCCCGGGTAGTTAGACTAGTTTAATCAAGAATGAAAGATCATCGATTGAAACACATGATATCGTTGCAAATAAAGATTTATTTTTGTGCAAGATGCCTCTTAAAAGATATTGACGTTGATGCGGACTTGAACTTTTATCGAACATCTTTATTGAATGTAGGGAATAAGATATTTTGAGGTAATCATGCCAGGAAGAGTTATACCTTCAATATAAGTAGGTCGGCAAAAGTGCAGCGGTGTCCGGATATACAGAGTGATTCATTATGAGGCTTAATTTTCAATAGGCTTTTTTTAAAAAAATCACGCGTGACTCCTGTCAAATTGTAATGTAATTTTCATTCAATATTGTTTGACAAATTATCATAAAAAGACTTACACCACAACAACGTATCCAAATTGTTCCAATCCAAAATTCGCTGTTTTATCGCGAAATTTTGCTCAGTGATGGGCTCATTTTTGGCTCAATGGATACGTCAATAAGCAGAATTGCCGTATTTGGGCGGCGACCGCTATCGCACCATGATAACGGATTTGTTGCTACCTGAAATTGAAGCCCGTGGTATCGGTAAACTTTGGTTTCAACAAGATGGGCAGCGCTGCCTCGCATACAGCGAGAGAAACAATGGACTTATTGAGGAACCCATTCTGGTGCAAACCTGATTTCACGTTTCGGACCAGTAAATTGGCCGCGTAGATCGTGTAATATCACACCTTTAGATTATTTTCTTTGAGGTTACGCGAAGTATCTAGTCTTCAGTGATAAGCCAGCTTCAATCGACGCTTTGGAAGCCAACATTGTTCGTGTCATTCGCGAGATACCGGTCGCTATGCTGGAACGCGTCGTCCAAAATCGGACCCTCAGGATGGACCATTTACGTCGTAGTTGCGGTCAACATTTAAATGAGATCATCTTTGTCATAGATTGTTCTTTCGACTCACAATAAAATCTTTACTATAAAATTCAATTTTATACCTTTTATTTGAGATTAAAAATCAAATCTCATAATTAATCACCTTATATTTGGATAAATTTTTGCATGCTTAGAAAAGCCATTCGCGACAAACATATGATGAGTTTTGGAGAGTGCAGTTAGCCCATTTTCATCAGATCCGGACATTTAAGCAGTACTGACAAAGATAAATGTTTCAAGAGGTATATTATCGATTTTTTTTCGATTTCAATCGACACAGAACATAAAGATCAAATTTGATAATAGAATTCTATAAATCACACGCAAAATTGTGATTCCTTTGGATTTTTTTTTGTTCCATATTAGAACTAAAAATATGTGGCCAAAACCTGTGACGAGGATATGATTCCATGCAACCTGTTTTCTTTTGTATTGGCTGCCTCTTAAAAATTAATAAGTGCTCACATTTAAAATATTCCTAATATTAAATATGCAACGAATAAATAAATGCTCAATATTTCTTTTAAAAAATGTACCTTTATGAACAGAACATACAGCTTAAGCTAAAATTTTATTACGCAGCGATGAAAATACTTGCTACTTGAACATCTACCACCAACCCCCATTCCAACCTCCATTCCAGCCTCTATTCCAACCATATCCGCCATAGGATCCCTTCCAGCCATATCCACCGTACGACGGGTAGCTGACCTTGACTACTTTCGCAGGAGCCGAATATGATCCACCCCAGCCACCGTATCCTTTCCAGCCACCGTAGTATGGCCATCCACTACCGTAGTTCTTGTAAGATCCATACCATCCTGGCGAGCTCCATCCGCTCCAACCGTCCCATCCTGAAGCCGATACGACGACAATCAGTGCAAGAATACAAACGATGGTTTTCATGATGTGTCTTCACTTAAGGAGCAATACTACTGTTCGCAGACTTAAAGTTTTACATGGTATTTATATATTTGGTACAGATCAGATCAAAGTTTGTTGTGAATGGGATCGAGTTGATTATCCAGTCCGTCCACCAGCCACCTATCCCTATCACAGTTGCTGCAATTTTCTGTTTGGAGACTTGAAGCACTTGTTAATTTGAATGTGGGACAAGGAAATTCACTTTTATGTTATAATATCAATCGAGTATCGATGAACTGTAGCTAGTCAAACTCCTCCCTATACACAATATATTGTCGCCTCTATCTCATGCGTTCAATTACGCACGGAATGCATGAGTCGTCTGGATGGGATTGCGTTTAGAAGCGAACAAGTTATTAGTGATTACCTCGGCAAGCATTTAATCCGGAAAATGTCAATTGCGAATCGAAATTAAATTAATTCAGAAGTATGCATCGATTTTTAAGACTCTAGATGAAAGTTCGAGCTAGGTCTTTGAATTTTCAGACATTGTTTAGTTTTATTGTGTCTATAGTCAGCTCTTGGAAATTGATAAAGTGCATAATAACACCTGTGGGTAGTAGAATAAAAGAAGAATATTTCTTTGAAAGTGACATTTATTCAATTTGATACAGCTATGATGGAAATTGTTAAATTGCAAACCAAGTACGCAATTTAACACTGGACATCGCCTGGCACATTAACAGGAGTATAACAAAATCTGCTAAATGAAATTCATAGCGCCATACGCACATGTGCGTAAATAAAATTAAATCGGTCCACTTTTTTGAGGTGGTCTTGTATGTACATACATCTGGAATGGCGTGTGATGCACATCTCTTTGAAAACTCGTTTCTTGATGAACCCGTTTACTTTTGATTTCAGTTAAATAATACAGTTCATTATGTAAGAATTAGTGCATTTATTTACAGTGTGAAAATATGAGGAAAAGGGTTAAGCATAATCTGTCACTCGATATGAAGAAGTAACATTCAAAATACACAAAATTGGCAGAAAACTTAACTCGCTAGCAAGCTTTATGTATTTGCTGTGATATAATTGAGTAGAACAGGATCAATACTGTGATATTGTATCAATGCGATCAATTAAAAGTTGATGATTTTATGGTGTGACGCAGGCATCAAACAATTCAGGCCTGTCAGTAAAATACATGAAATGCATCCATGCAACAAGATGTAGTCCTCGACTTGTTGTTACTCGTTTAGACTTTTTCAAGTTCATCAGCGTTGTTATTAAGCAATTAACACTATGCGATTTACCGAGTGGTCATTTTATGGATATCAATTACAGAAACATGTATGGTGATATGGTGTTTTTGGTTTAGCTCAGCCAATGCAGTTGTTGTGATATGGTGCAATTTTTTGAATGAGTTCGTTTTCTGCTATTTTCCGCAACAATAGTTCAAGTGCTAAATAATCTTAGGCCTTGGGCCCTTATTATAAAAAAAAGGCTGATATGTATTGGCTACCGTGAAACATTGCTGAAAAGAGATTTGAAACAAAATACACGTGGATATGTAATTAGATAAGTATTCATTCCAGAACGTTCTGACCTATATTTACATATATAGAAATCAAGCAGAAATGAATAAATATTTTTAGCCATAAATCGGATAAACCTAATACAAATAAATATATAAATATACTATTGAAGGATATATGGTAATAATCGGTCTCAGAATATTAAGCAATGCACTTTGAATATTCTACTTAATTTCATTGTAAATTAATAATCAAATACTGTGAGCTATTCTTCTTACAAGGATTAGGTTAGGTTAGGTTAGGTTAGTGAAGAGGACTGTCGGGAACGCGGCCAGCATTAGGCCACCAGTTTGGGCTCATTTACCACCCTCATAGACAATAACATGCATTCACACTTCCAGCCATGGCACTGGCGGGATTCGAACCCGCAGGCACCGTAGCACGCCACTTTTCGGCCTGACGCCTTAGCGAGTAGAGCTACCCGGCCCTCTTTCTTACAGGGAAGTGCTAGAGATTGTTACTCAAGGTTGAGATCTTAATGATAAGAGATAAACCATCTGGCTAAAATATCAAACAAAAACTGAAGCAAAGCAGAGGTTCAAAAATTATCTTTAGTGTAGTCTGAAGACTAACACTTTGATGTGTTCTAGGGGCCCCACATTCGGTGATCATGACGAGATCGTTCTAGGGTAGAACTTTGGCAGTGACACTGATTGTGTTGTGGCAGGAGCATTTTTCCGGATTTAGTTTACAAAAACTTGCGATATATATGAATACAAAGACGAATACCGATATTTTGGCGCCCAAGATCTTCAAATCCTGTAAATTTAGATAGGAACAGAGTGCAATTAATCATTCAAAGAAACTTAATCAGCCCACTTGATCATTTAAATCAATATACCCAAATAGATAGGCGTGAAGTTCGTTAGCGTCATACTACATCACCAAACTCGAGTTTCTTTCAATAGTAATTTTGATTTATTTACATTGTTTATTTGAGTACGGAAGGAAGCACTACGGATGCATTAAGTAAAATAACCTTCATTCAAATGTTGGCATGTTTAAACAAATCGTCAAAAACACATTAATGAACGGATTTTTGCTAATAGCGTCAATACCAAATTCTTTAACGTCTGGCTGGTGAGCTACCAGATCCCCACACAAGCCAAGGAGGAGGCAATCAATGAATATTTTTACAGTACCCTGGAACGTACCATCGATGTTATGCCCTCAAACGACTTTAATGCGAAAAACTGACGAGAAATGTCGCGTAAAGGAACAACTGGCGGGCACAGCCTAGAGGTCAGAGATAATGGACAGCGCCTGTAGACCTTCACTACCAGCAGAGGCCTTGCTGTAAGCTCCACTAATTTCCTGCATTGAGACATCCATAAACGAACCTGGCCTTGATAAAAGAAATCGAGAGTACAAAAATACATGCAGCAGCCAACTCAGGCCAAAAAAGAACATTACAACGCTCTCTGACGACAAGAAGAGAAACGTGCCGAAGAAAAAAATATCTGATCATAAACACGAAGAGAGAATGAGAACGAAAACATTACGTTAAATGAAGCCAGACCAGCGTTAGCCAATGAGTTTATGCAAAAGTGTGCAAGGGTCTATTCTAGGCAACCTAATCGTTAATAATAATAATAATAATAATGCCATACTTCTAGGAACTATTTTCAGAACCAGCAATATCTATCATCTCTGAAGCGCAACAAGATGTCCCAGTTTCACCACTAGCTATAGGCGGCAGTCAGTGCTGCCAGATCCATATTTGAAAAAAACCCCACATCAGTTGAAAAACCCTCAAAATAGTGTACGAGAATTTCAGATATCGTCAATTACGGAAGCTTCCCCACTAGATTTATCGCCATATACAGTTTCAGAAAAATGTATGACTCATATTGTGGTGATGACTCATATTAAGTATACATTTTATGCAGGTATTTTTCCCCAGGATTATATTTAATAGCGTAAAGTAAAAACAAATTATAAAATATATATTAAGAGTCAAAAACAAAAGGCAACGAGCCCCAACACGCCCAACACTAGCTGCAGTGTTATTGACTTAAGCTGATGCTGCATTTATCAGCTCGCCGAGTGAAAAACTAAGGAGAAAGTCGTATTGTTCTATTTAGAAGTGTGAGCAATGTACAGTTGATAGTAATAAAAAATAAAGCCGGGCCATACCCCTGTCGGATATCTTGGATATATATTGTGCTCTAATTGCGACCATCAGCTGCAAGCCATTAAGTGTCATCTAACATAGAAAAAACTAGACTAGATGTAACATTTGGTGCTGCATATTATCTATTTCTGAATTCGCATCTTATCTTTGAATCTTGAAATTAATTTTTTGGGGGCTTTCTATCCAAGAAAATGCTCTCGACAATTCCCCCCCCCCCCTCAAAAATCCCTAAGAGAACTCCAAACCCCCCATTTTGGGGGAAACTCCTAATCTGGCAGCACTAGCGGCAGTACGTAACATCAGAAAAAGCAAAGACTCCGGGGATAGATGAGCTACCTACAGAACTGCTCAAGGGAGGAGATTTCCAGCTACATAGCCTTCTCTTCCGATTGATATGCAATATGTGGGCAGAGGAGCAGTTACCAGATGATTGGCGAAGAAGTATAATATATTCTATGCACTGAGAGTGTGAAAAATATAGAGACATCGCTTTGGTGTGCACTTCATACAAAGTGATCTCTAAAATCATGAAAAGAAAACTAAAGCCATAATATGAAAGTATTTTCGGGGAGTATCTAGGTGGCTTTCGAAGCGGACAATCTGCAATTGAACAAACAATTTTAATAAAAATGTACACGAAAGGTGCTGGGAATAAAGAAGTTTTGCTCTGGGCTGCCTCAGACTAAGCGTAGGGTTTTACCGAAACATCTCACAAATTATTTTATCAACCCTTGTCCAAGTACCTCTAGTACATTCTCTACCTGGCTCATCATCCACACTCCCACATTCTTTAAACTTATTTATCTACTTCTTCACAAACGAAACATATGTTTTCGTCTATTTTGCTGTCTCTTTTGTACTCATTTTAGGACCTTTGCGATGAGTAACTAAAAATACAATTTCAAAACGCTTCTTGTACGCGGCACTCATGTTTTAAATATGTTTTCTTCACGAAAGTTCAAACTATTATGACAAAATAAATGAGGTGCGAAATTGGTAAAAGTGTATTGAAAGTAATTTAGTGTTACACGTATATATGCAAACACGAAGGAAAAAATAACACCAGTGACGTTTTTGTGAAACACACTGTAAATTAAATCGGCCTCTAACATGACTGTGCCTGGACAGACTTGACAAAAGCTTTTGATAAACTTCACCACTTTACACTCGTAACTAAGCTTCTTTCCTGTTAATTCCTTAATACTGGAGGCAAATTATAATCGAATCTCGTTTCGCGAATCTCCAATGAGCTTTGAGCTTTTAAATTTCCTTTGCTTGTCACGCTAGGGTAAAAGTTTAAGTTTCGCGAAACGAATTTCGATTTTAATCTGTCTCCAGTATAGTTTGTTTTTGAATTGGATTGATTATTTAAAAAATCGAATTCAGCGTGTATCCTTCGATGTTACCTTGTGTGGAAACGTGGTGAGAATTTCAGTCTAACCAGATTTCTATAAGGTTTCCTTTCCTATTATTTGCTGTATGATTCGACGTATAGTTTGCTTTATTTATTAACGATGCAGGTTGCATTTTTTGGTCATCCTTCGTTTTGGTTCACACTGATGATGTAGAAATCTCTTAAGCTCTTAGAAATCGTAAGGACTGGCTATCGTGAGAAGGTTATCCAAAAACAAGGCTTGTGTACAATATTTATGACATTCGCCTGACCTGCGATTCTTGATTAGAGACGAAAAAACTTTTGCTAGAGCTAAACAGAGGCATTTTGCTCACAAAGAAACCTGCTTGCTTTCTAATATTCCTAAAAACTTTTGGTGCTACAGTACATCCTTTAGAACTACTTAAGATTTCAGTTGCTCTCAAGATAACTGTTGCTCTTTTGTTGCTCTCAAGGTATCTGTGATTCTTACGCCGCCTTTTTCGTCATTTGTTTCACTTGCAACAGAAATACTCACTAATTTTCAATTAAGTGTCTTGAATTCCCTATACATTTCTCCTGTTGCTGATCTTAATAAGTCTTAATAACTGTTTTGCACAATACTACCAGCAGGACCCAGATGAATTTCCAAATGTATTTGATAAATCTCTATCATAATTTTCATGTGTTTCTCGTTCTATTTTAAAAAATTTAAGTTTCTCTAATGCTGTCTTTCTCTTTATTTGGAAAGTTACCGATGTTTTTCCGATCCTAAAATTGGCGAACGTTGAGAGCATTTCCAACATTCTCTGCTGGTTTGCAAAATCGCTTGAACTAATTCGCTTGAAAAAGGATCAGGAAGGATTTGCTAAAGAGTACTCTACATGTACAAACTCAAACACGTCGACGTCATCTACCTATGTAAATTTTCAGAAGGCATTTGACAGGGGCAATTACCATTTTTTGTGGGATAGGCTTCGTTGCCTCGTAATTTCTGATGTTCTTTACCCTTGAATTTTTTCTTTTATTGTTAATCATATTTTTCGTATCATTTTTATCCATCTCCAAGTATTTCTCAAGGCTCAACCTTTGGACCTCTGTTGTTCGTACTGCTCATTAATGATATTCACAGTAGCTCAATTCCTTTTCTTTCTTTTACGTAGATAACCTTAAGCTCTTAAACAGTATTTCATCTATTAATGGCTGACTGCGATCTCAGTCAGACCTAGCTGCTTTGAGCGTTGACAGTTGATACTTGAAAACTTGTCAGATTCAGTTGAATCTTTTGCTTTTTAGCTTCATTTGTACATAAAGATGAATTTTTTCGTAGCATGTTTATAGGTAAGAATAATCACCAGTTTCGATTTTTTTCGCACTTCTCTTTTTCAATTTTTATCAATCCCAAAAGCAATTAGAGGACAATATGGAATTATTAAGGTACAATTCTATTAAGCTATTTATTACGGTTTGGACGGTGTAGGCTATGAGCTTTAATCAATAATAATAAAAATTGTTTGAATGGTATGGAGCTTTGGAGCTAACACCATCTTTAAAATCGTATCCTCCACTATTTTCATTCTGAAAATGATCTAATCCACTTCCGGAAAATCAAACCGGCAGCAAATAAATATATTTAATGCCTTGAAATTTCTTGTGTATTACATCACATCAAACAAAGATTAAAATTAATGATTAAAAATAAAAGGCTTTGCGAAATTTTTCACATTTATTATAAATAGCTACTATCATAAAACATACATTAATTCATTAAAATCTACACCAAATGTACATCATTCACCATTAATCCAAATTGGGCTCAGATAGCCAAAATATCTAACAATGCTCGGTCAAAAATTACCGGAACAGCAAAAATATTAACAGGGAACAAAATGTTTAGCACCTTAGTATAACTACAGACCTATTTGAATGGATGGTGAAAGACATTTTTGCAGTGGATTGTGTCATCGGAACGTTGTATTTTATTTCCAGCTGTAAGTCTGAGAAATTGTTGGACTCTTCCATGAAGTGCTCCACTGTGAATAACCAGGAACAGGTGCGCTGTTTGCCAACCCTCCCCATGATCCGCTTAATTTCCAGGATTGCTGAGGGCCGCTAGACCAACTTCCCTTACCTGAAGACCAACCAGTTTTACCTATATCCCAACCAGTCAAACCGTAGGCTGATCCGTATCCGCCGTTCAAAGCACCGGTATTACCCCAATTACTGATTCCATACAAATTAGATCGGTCGCCACTAGCTCCATCACTACCGTGCCACCTTGAGTTACTGTGCAGGCCGGTTCCGTAGCCTGAGTAGACACCGCAATTACGCCAATCACCTCTGTTGTAAAGTGATCCCATATTGCCACTTCCAGAAAAAGATGCAATATTACCTGCCGGATAAATAGCAGGGCTTAGTTGCGCAGATCCCGAATAAATGGTTGAAGTGCCAGTTTGATAAGAAGGCTGGCCCGCATAGCCGTAATATACTCCAGAGCCACCGCTTCCGTTGTTGAGGGTCCACCTACTTGCACTGTACATAGATGCCGGGTTATAGGCACCTGACCATCTACCGCCATAGCCTTGTGCTCCATAAATGCCAAGACCAACCGGTGCAGTTGCTGTTAGTTTTGAATTGTAGCCATTTAATCCAACAATGTTTGATGCGCCACCGGACCAGATAGCGGGACTTGACTGTTGAGTTTGTATAGTTGAGAATTTACTACCAGCGTAACTGGGTCTGGTATTTATCGCCGAGTACTTGGCACCACTGTATTTACCATAGCCTGCATAGTATCCTGTGTTATGCCCTGCACTATCAATTGCCCATTTGCTTTGACTATACATTGGAGCTAATCCAATTAATGGCGATCCTGAGACGCCGAATACAGAAGACACTACTGATGGGCTTGTAGCAGTATTCCATTTTGATGAGTACAACCCAGCACCGACAGCAGCTGGGTAACCAGCAGTGTTGTATTTACTCCACTGGCCACCAGAGTATCCTGCGTATGGATTGACAGTCGTAAACTTTGAAGAGTAAGCTCCCACGCCTAAGCCGGATCCAGCGGTGTTCGCGATGTAACTAGGCCTACGCGAACCATCATATTTACTCCAAGTACCACTTGTATAGCCTCCATAGCCAACAGGATTGCTGGTTGCTCCATAAAATCCATTATTAAGATTTGATGAGAAGCCAGAAGTGCTCGGGTAAATCGCAGGGCTCAGTTGGGCTGATCCAGTTTGAACGGTAGAGTATTTTGATCCGTAATAGTTGGGTCTGTATGAGCTGACAGTTGCTGTGTAAGAAGGTGTATATGCTGCAGGTGTGTAGAGTGACCCAGAAGCTTGGCCATAGCCAGCATAGTATCCATCACCTATATTCCATTTGCTCTGACTGTACATTGGCCTTATTCCTGTTGCATAAGCATAAGGGCGTGACTGATATTTACTGCCTGATAGGAATGATCCAATTGATCCAAGTGGTCTGGTACTGGTGCCTGCATTTAATCCAGATACGCCAAATGTAGATGAGGCTACCGAAGGCGAGGTGTATGCATAACCGTTTGCTAAGCCACTGCCTTGAATTGATGACAGAATAGCAGAGCTTGGTTTAATTATAGGCACCGTTGCAGCAATGGAAGTCGCAACAGGTCGAACAGTATAAGTAGGTGAAATTGCACCGCTTCCAAAAACTGCAGATCCAGTCAATGTGCTACCTGACACAGTGAAAGGTTTTGCCGGAGAAAAAGGCGTTATGAGAGGTTTAGTAAACACTGAAAGTGGTTTGGATGATGCTAATGTGTTTACAAGAGCTGGTGCAACAAGCACACCAGACCCAAGAGACCCAGCTGACCCGATAAAAGAACCAGTTGATACGGAAACAGGCTTAAGTGAGTTTACTGTTGAAGTGAAAGCGGGTGAAAGTGAAGATCCAGTTGCGTAGTAGCTTGAAGAGCCTGTTGATGGGACACTTGAAACGATTGAGCCACTAAAAGCAGGGTTGAAGGCAGCCCCCGTACTGAGTGAACCAGCTGAATTGTAGAGTGCACCACTTGATTGTGCAATTGGTTTTCTTGCAGTAAATGCTGTGAAGATGGCAGGTTTTGTAGAAGCGACGGAGCCAGTTGAGCCAAGCAACGAGCCAAAACCGGCGCCTGCTGAGATTGTGAGCGGCACTTTAGTTGGCCCATTGTATGTCGTTGATTGGGTGTATACTTTCTTTCCAGCATATCCTGGTCTACGTGTTCCATCATACCTGCTCAGCCAACCATTGGCATATCCTGTGGATGGTGTAACTTGAGATGAATAAAGGCTGCCATATCCTCCTAAGTTCAAACCATAGGCGGCATTCCCAGCTGTGGACGCTAAAGTTAGTTTGTTGCTCGATGTTCCAGTTCCAAGGAATCCTAATCCTGCAGATGAAATTCCACTGTTGTATCCCGAGTAAGCTGGCCCTCGTGAACCATCATACTTATTGTAAGACCCACTTGCATAGTTGTAGCTAGCAGTGGGGACACCTACGGCACCATGAAATCCATTTTTACGCCACCGCCAATAGAAGTCCAGTCCGTTCCCATATCCAGAATATACACCACTGTTACTCCATTTTGCATCGTTATAAAGATTCGATGAAAACCCGCTTGTTCCAGTTCCTACAGCGGCTGCAGGAAATATTGCTGGGCTTAGCTGTGCTGATCCACTTAGAACAGTAGAGTAGCCTGGTCTGTAGTTAACTGGAGTGTAGCGGCTTCCACTGATTTGACCGTAGCCTGAATAATATCCGGTTTGTCGGCCACTATTGTCAGAAGTCCATTTACTTTGTGTGTACATAGGAGCAATGCCTGTAGTACTGTATGGGCGATTCTGATAGGTTGAAGCAATATATTGTGCATAGCCTCCTGCTCCTACTGCGGGAACAGTAGCACCACTGAGCTTGGTGCCATAAACATTGAAAACACTTGGTCCTGCTACTGGCACACTTCCTGTTACCAGTTTCGAATACACATATGACCCAGTACTATCAGTTGCAGCTGGTGAACCAATGATACTACTTCCCTTTCCAGCTACGTATCTATTTCCAGAGCCGTAGTTTGTGCCGAAAGCTGATCCTGAGCCAAGAGCTGACCCCAAGCCGAAACTTGATACACCGCCGATGCCTGCACCACCACCAAGACCGGCTCCGAATCTATTGCCTGAGTAATATCCCGCTTTGGTACCATATATGTTGGAAGCACCATACTTATTCCAGGAATTAGCTGTGTATCCAGCATAAGTCCCGGTTGGGGCTACACCTGCGCCCCATTTCCAGTTGAGATTGTTGTCGTTGCCATATCCCGAATAGACACCAGTATTGCTCCATTTTCGGTCAGCGTAGAGGTCGGTGAGTGAAAAAGGTATGGATTGGCCGAGTTGTGCAGAGCCAGAGATTATTTGACGGTCAGCTAAAAATGTATTGACAGGTTTGATACCTGCTGGAGCAAAGAAAGAGCCCGAATTCCAACCAGAGCCCCGGCCATAAGCTCCATAAGAACCATACGTATTTGTTTTTAAGCCACTTCCAAGTCCAAATACATTTGTAGCTACTGTACTAATGCCATTGATTGGTCTCAATGCACTGCCAAACAATGCGGCTTTGTTATAGCCACTTCCGATTCCGAAACTGCTTCCTGTATTCAAACTGCCCAGGCTGTTGTAACCGCTTCCGACACCAAATCTACTTCCAGCACCATAGTAATTTCCTGCTCCGAGCAAACCTGAACCAGCCAAGCCACTAGTAGCAGAGCCTGCTGCCGAGACTAAAGTACTTCCTTGGTAGGGAGCCACATTATGCTTTGCAGTGACAAATCCGTTTTTGCGCCAGTTTAAATAATAATCTAAGCCGCCAGAGCCATATCCATCGTACAGTCCACTTGAACCTTGCCATTTGCCACTATTGTACAAGCTGCTTCCGAATCCAGTGCCTGCATTATTCCAGCTATTGCCATGTCCGTATCCGCTGTAAGCTACGGCTCCAGGATGAACTAAGACACCACTATTCCGGATCGCTCCGCTTCCACTGTAGTAAGCATTGACTTGCAGTGGGGAAGTATAGCTCGTACTCCACTGTGATCCCTGCCAAGCAGCTGGCCTTCCTATAGAAGCTAAGTGAGCACGATGGACTCCGTTCGCTGCAACTGCAGCCACGAAAAGTGCCAAAAAGCACCAGAACACTATTTTCATGTCGCCAGCTAATATCCTAAAGTCTAACTGATGGCAAACGGAGTAGTTAATTGACTATTTATACGAGATGATCTTGAGCTCGAACAGGATTTACCTTCAAATTAAGTGTGTGTGCAATTCAAAATGTCTGAGGTATTGTCTATCAATACACCGCATCCGCCGAAATCCGTTTAGTAAAACATCATCGACGGTAGTATCAGAGTCTGCGAGTAGATTGCGAAATTCCACATTTAGTGTCAAGCTTGTTTGGCACCTTAGCTATTATATCTCCTATTTGTTTTCTGCATTTTCGGAAAATATCGTTGACAATATTTTTTTTATGGTGTTGAGCTATGTGTAGTGTTGTCGACTATCTCGTATGTTTTAACCATTTTTTGTATCGATAAAAGAATTGAGCATTGTTGGTTTAGAGGATGATAAGGAGGGTCAATTTCACAGTTGTCTTATAAGTTATTCTGCTAGAAAACATGTTAAAATCGCCCAATTGCATACAGTAGCGCTTTTTAATTTGTGACTATACCTCATATGAATTGAGAAAATTACTCAGCAATAGCTAGCTAAAACTGGCAGCACTTTGACACTAAACTTGATGTACTTAAATCAAATTAATGGACTCTATACGTAAATTGTGAACTTTGTATTTTAACTGAACTGACTGAAAATTCCGCTGAAAATGTATTCTCAGGATCCGAATTAGTATCGATTCTTCAACGGTGCACCGTCAGTAAGGCAGAATCGATTCGATTTATGCGAAATAGCGTGTTAATCTTTGTTTTGGATTTGAAATCCATACCATCAGATTGTTATTTATGAGCGCCTTTGATATGATAAATTCACAAAATAAAAAATACAATAGATGAAAAAATGCAGCTGGTTTTCATCAAAGAATTGATATGTTGATGAGGAGTAGGTGGTATGTGATTGTGAGGAAATACCGGTCATGCTGTGGAAGCGATTGCCATAGTTACTGCGGTGGAATTACATGAAACGGCGGGTGGTTAGGCGTTAAACGTGATATTTCAAAGATGAAATCGAGGCGTCACATTTGAAAAGTTCATGGAAACTATTCATTATTAAAATATATCAAGTTCTTGAGCATAAAAAAGATACTTTCTCGATAAGAAGAATATTTTTCAGATTGAACGTTGTCCCTTTGGCATATTCAGTGTGTAGGAGAACTAATCATGAGGTAATAGAGTGACCACACTAGTTTTCGGATATATCTAGTATTTGAACATTGTGAATTGATTATTCATTTTCCAGAAAATGTTGTTTACATTCTGGTATCTTTTGGCTGATTCTTGTATTATTTTCTATTTGAGAAAACCATTCGGTTAAGCAAGTGAACAATTAGAAGCCAAGCATCCAAGGCTCATCATATGACGTATGCATGCTTATTGCAAAAGATGTGTCTCACGTAATTTTTTTGTAGTAGTGGATAAGATTTTTGAATATTATTTTGTTTAATTAGTTTGTCTTCTCTCTCATTTACATGTATGTAGAAAATGTTTATTCTTCTTAGGCCTGTACTTTGCCATTTAATTTGGATTATATATTTGAGTGCATCCTTGATTGTGGTAGAGAATTTCCGAATTTTTTGTCCAGTATGGCCGAAAAATGCGGTTTATATCTGGTGTTCGAAGTAGATTCTTTAATTGTTTTGGAGCACTGTACTCGTATATAAAGCATTTGCCACTAAAAAGAATGTATTTGCAATATTCAGGATCATGATGAACATAATCTTTGGCGAATTCCAATCTTTTCTTTCGATTACCCTCGGAAGTAAATTGTTTTTCCTTGCTATTTGTCATTGCCTGAGTAACTTCTAATTGTTACCTTTGATGTTGGCTTTCGAACGATTTATTCATCCTTAGATCCGAAGTTGTTGACAGGTTTCTTGGAGTTGCAATGAGCTTGCTTGAATTTATTGCTCATTGTTTGAAAAAAGGAGGTATGATTAAACACCTAATTTTAATCACCAAAGGCCGTTACGATTCCATTTGTTTATGGTATTTTGAGCCTTTAAAAACGATCTGCTAACTAGCTATATAGTATGTAATAATTTCTGACGCAAAGCAAAAAAAACTAATCACTCATCTGATTGGAAGTTCGATGCATGAAAAACGAATAATTATTCATCTGATTCACAAAATTATGGTATACAACAAAAATATTCAGGTATCTGATTGAAGCATTAATATGTACGACCAAAGTAATCATTCATCTGATTCAAGAAGTAGATCTCTTATGGGCCATTTAGACAAGCGTCCATGCGTCCGCGCGTCCAAGCGTTTTTAGATTACACGAGTCAAGTCAACTCAAATCCAGTTTTTTGAAGGCGGGGCTAAGGCGATAAGTGGATGGATTTTACACGCTTATGATGATGTTTTTTTGCTCCGTACAAATATATTGGTAACAGAAAGTTGTATGTATTTATCCATATGAGTATATATACCTACATATATATGTTTGTGTCTAGATATTCAGATGCATTCAATTTGTTTTCGTAATAGTCATGCACGTAAGGATGCAAAATATATATTATCCACATCATTATATAAGAAAATAATCATCCACAAAACATATATTTAAATGATCACCAACGAATCATCCACACATGCCACTGAGCGAAAGAAATCATTTTAAAATGTATTTTACATGAATCAGCATACTCCACCTCCTTCGCTTTAGGCCCGCCTATATAAACAAAATCAAATTGACTCGTGTAAGCAAAACACGCTAGATCGCATGGACGCGTGGACGCATGGACGCCAATGTAAATGGCCCATTAGGGTTTTTGTTTCCTTTACTTATCTGTGCTTTTCCTCTTTTTTTCGTCAGCTGTCGATCGCCATTTTATCGTCGATCGCCAAAACAAATTCAACTTTCAAAATGTAAGATATTCTTCTACTCAATCTTTGAATTCAACATTTCCACCTTCTTCCTTTAATTATTCTCCTTTTTGGTTTCCCTTTTCCAATGTAATATTTGTCAGGTGACTTGAATCCCATCTTTCGTGAGAACATGGCTCCGCCAGCAATAAATATTTCAAATTTCACACTTTTCGCAAGAATTTTCTAATTCGACGTGACTCGATTGTAGATTTAAGAATCAAACCAAATATGAAAAACTTCAACCAAAAGTAAATCCAGAAACTTCATTTCTTTATCAAAACTTAATTCCCTTTGTTCTGCGAAAATTTTCACTATCTCGAAATCTTTCGGGACTTCTCTTTCCCGTTCGGAGTTTTTCTCGTCCCACTATATTGTGGACAACCTAATTTTCACTGACTATCGACGTGTTCGAATTCAAGCTTCAAATGATCGAGACGTAACCAGAGCATATAGACTAATAAATAGCACGGAAAGCGCGTGATTTGCGATATAAATTACGACATTACCCCACAAATTGCGAAAAATAGATAGCAGTACCTGATTTCGAAAATTGAAACAAGACAAAAAATACCCTACCAGCGACAATGCTATGATAAGATACGTTCTTTTAATCCCACTAAGCAATAAGCATATACTTTGCAAAAACACATTTTTAATGATTGGCGTTTTATGCAATATTATTACTATTTATTATTACTATAATATTAATACTATTTGGAGAATAAAAAAACATCTCTGTTACGTGTATGCCATCCACTAACGACGTTTATTATTTCTTGATGGGATCTCACCTCTCATTGGTCGATTGTCAGGGCCGAACATATGCTTACTCTCACTTTCGCATATGACAAAGTGAACTGATTTGGTTTTGGCTCTTTTTTAGGCATACATTCACATTTTGTATTAGGACCGAGAATATGCTTTTCTTAATTTTGCATATAGAAAAACGTACTTTTTTTGCGCGGCCTCTTTTCAAGTACCAGCTGATCCGTAAATCCTCAACATCATACCCTTCTCTCCAGTCGGAAAATATCGCGCTTTCCGTGCTATTTATTAGTCTATATGCTCTGCAATAGGTCAGTAAGTGCGATTTGGTAGCTTCCAATACTTGCACATCCAATCCCTTAGCAGTTTCCGCAAATGCAAGCAATTAAGTGGTAAGGTATTTACAAGAACAGTGCCAAACGTGTTATAAAAAGAAAACAAACGTGGCACAAGGGAACATGAGTGGCGAAATGCCCGAAACAGGCTCGAAAGCGGACATCAGACTTGAAATCAGCGCAATCCCGATAGTATCGCAGAAGGTAAGTAGTTGCATGCATTTGTTCATCAGTCAATCATATTCTTAAAATCAAATTTTAAGACCGCAACAACCTTTTTGATAAATTTCTCCTTTAGAAACAGCTTTTCGATTTCCATTTTTGATTTTCTTTTCACTAATTGCTTAAAATAAAGCAGGGAACTTAAACTTGCTCAGAAAAAACAACACATTATTATTTTTGGCAGTTAGAACGTCAGCCATGGTTCGTGCTTTCAATTTTGTGTCAATCAAAGGCTGCTTCTACATTGAAAAGCATAATTTTTTAAGAAATTGTTTTTTTTTTTAATTTGAAGTATGTATGATAGTAAAATAATATTGATTTAAAATCACACACACATAGCCCACTTTTATAAATAGAGTGTAATTTTGAGCAACTTTTATATTTTCAGATAGCATGTGCCTTCAATCTCGTGATATTGTGTATGTTTATTGCAGAGCTATTACCACTTAAACATTTATTTGAAGCATCTCGAATTGTAAAATAGACTAAAATAGTTGTAGCTGGCAATTCCATCCTTATTGTTTGAGTAGGTAGATAGGTTCCACGGCTGCCCCCTCCAAACAGACTCCGAAGAAAGTAAACTTATTCAGTAGAGTCTCACGTTAAGTCCTTTATGTAATGCTTACTACTTTCTTCTTATATCAGCGGCTGTACATGTCTAGTTAAAAAAACCACTCCCACGTAAAATTATCTTCTTCCTAATTTGAGTAGTTCTTTAATACCGCAAAAGCCAAAATTTCTCAACAGCTGGCCTGCTATCGCACAGGAAAATTCAACAACTCAAAATTTCACAGCGTCCTTAAAGTCCTCTTGTCTGATGGTCAGTTTAACTACAGCTATCAGAGTGGCTTGGAATATGAGCCCGAAAATTCTTAAATGAGAAATATTATTATCTATATCTGCTGAAGCAAGCATGCTTTCCACCAAGAAGTGTTTTCGATGCGAGGGTGCGGAGTGATCCCTTTATTAGTAAACCTTCCCAATTTTCAATTTACAGCCTTCAGTATGCCAGGATACCAAACTACTGCACCGTATAGTAGATTTGGTTCCACTATACTAGTAAAAATCCAGGAGATGATGCAATGTCACAGCTTGCTTATCGCTCCTATGCACCTCTTATTGCTGTACAGAGCACACAATGCCTTGCAAGCTCTATCTGCAATATTTTATTTCCATGGAATTTTGGAATCCAAAATAAGTCTTTGTTTTTCATGTCACTAGGATTTCCATTAAGCTTCGGTAGGTCGTTGCCTAGACCCTTATTCTTCCTCGTCAACAACAATTGATTGGTTGATTGAAGAAGATTTTTATTTCATTTTAGTTGTACATTCTTAACCTAGCTTAAAGTATATTAAGCAATGATAGCTTCAAGTCTAGCGGCTATACTATTTTGGCCTGCCGGCTCTTATGGTTTTTTTTATAGAAATATTTTCTTCTTAAATAGTTTTTATCTTACACACTAATAATTCTACCCAGCTTGTACAAGCACTAGGGCTACCTGGGCAATACTTGACTTAAAAACTACCTTACACTGCAATTAAGTTCTAACCTATACCTAATTATAACTAACCGAGCCTAATTAGACCTAAAACTTAACCTAGGTCTTACATG
Organism: Nemotelus pantherinus; assembly: GCA_963978885.1. Taxonomy (NCBI): domain Eukaryota; kingdom Metazoa; phylum Arthropoda; class Insecta; order Diptera; family Stratiomyidae; genus Nemotelus; species Nemotelus pantherinus. Next base: position 116,150,457 of record OZ022265.1, on the reverse strand, counting down.
TAGCCCCTTCTGTTCGACGGAAGGCCTACATAGCTAAATAGCGCATCCATGAGCTGCGGTTCGTAAGTTGACTTCGCGGGGCGCATAAATGGCCCATTAGAGCCACCTGTACACCCTATTGACCGAATTAGTCCGTTTTCATGTCCGTCAGTTTGTCCGTAGAATCTTGTTGTTAATTCTACAACCCGGTCCCTAAGTGGCTTCAGTCCTGACTCCTGATAGAGGAGAAGGTTCTTCGGCCACTTTTTGGTTACCGGGTTGTAGAACCTACCAGTACAGAAGCGGAGGATTCTTCTTTCGAATATCTCCACTCCGGCCATGACAGTCTTTGATAAGGTAATCCAGGATGGGGAAGCATAAGTCAGGATAGGCCAGATCAGGGTCTGATAGCAAATGGATTTAGCTTTGGTGGTCATACCCATCTTTTTGGCGAAAAGATGTCTGATTCGTTGAAATGCGAATTTGGCAGCTTTGATTTTACGCCGCACGTAAGGATTAAATTTTAGTTATTCGTGAAAATAAACACCGAGGTACTTTAGAGATGAGTTAGGAGTAATGTTAGAAGTTCCGAACGAGACAGCGAGTTTTTTGGTCTTGTTGCGAATAGTTTGCGAACCCCGATACTTAGAAGGATTGCGAAATACACTAAGCTGTGTCTTACTGCTATTTGGTTTGATGCCCCATTCGTCAAAGTAAAGACTTAATTTGGCCAAGTAGTATTCCAGGATCCTCGCTGCTTTGAGCGGATCTTGGCTCGACGCGAATAAGAGTGTGTCATCGGCATATTGAAGAATTTGAACTTGAGGTTGGCCCACTGGAATGGGAAGGTCAGCGGTGAATATGGTATAAAAAATTGATCCAGTAACAGAACCTTGTGGCACTACTGACGTCACAGGTCCTTTGGGAGAATCTGCTTCATTAACGCTGACAGTCAACAACAATAGTTCTGTTTTGTTAGAGCTAACACTGAGGTGATATTCCTGACCCTATAGTGAGGGAATTTGTATGGAATGTATAGAATGATTTAATCTCTCCGATAGAGTGATTCTCGAATGGTATCTGGTAGATGAAGGGTGTAGCCGGAAAGTTGTTTTTCTCCGAAGAATGTCCTTTCTGTGGAATTGAGCGTACGGAAATCAACGGGTCGTAACGACGCCATGGTGGAAAAGTAAAAATATAGTTTACAACAGTGTTAAATCGTGCAAACGTTGGCTGATGCCTGCAAGTCAGGAAGCCAAAAACCTTTTTGGAAGATTTCAGACAAACCGGAGGAAAAAAAATTATCTCCGATAGAGTTGAGATTTCCTGAATATTGCAATAGGGATGTCATATACATCCGCCATCACTATATGCCCAGTTTGATTGAGTTTCATTTGAAGCTCATGAAGTGTTAAATGCCAAAGCAAGGGAGACAGATCACCGCCCTCAGAAGTGCCTGTATTTACTACTCGCTTGAAGGTTGAGCTAACCAAAGATGAGCATAATACCCGATTTCTGATTATCTGTTTAACGAATTCTATTAGTTAAGGTTTTGGAGAGTATTCACAATTGCCTGAGGACGAACATTTTATGAACACTCTCGAAATATGAATTCTTTGACGAGAGAGTCTTTCCGTGAGCTGTGGATGATTTTTCCAGCTGCGTGTAAAAAGTTAGAACTAGTTGGAACTTATCACTCCACACTTGTATACATTGATTGTGAATGAAGTCTCTACCAATTTCAATTATCTGCAAAATAAATTAATAAAAAAAAAACTAAGTGAAAAAAATCTGTATTATTGCTATTCAAATTTACTTATCCTATTTATTTTCAATGAAACTCTTCACGCTACTATTGATTGTGCTCTGTATCTATTTTCAATTCATCCTCTTTCCATAATTTTACGGCTGCTGCTTAAAGCGATTACCTTTGCTATTTAAGATTCTGCATTTACGCATAATTCAACCATCTGTGATTTGTTCTACATCTACATTCACACGATGTTTTGAAAACAAGATTGTTATCATTGTTCTAAAGGTGATAAAAAAAACATACTATCAACAGTAATATGACGTAGATTTTGTTTGGATTTTTTCATAACTAGTTATGCAAAATAATAAGTATAAATTTCCTCTTTGAAAGCCGCAGGATTAAAACCATTTGTTTTGCTCACATCGTTCCTAGTTTTTGACTTTTGTTACGATAATTATTGTCCGTTAATTAGTTCCTATTATAAACGCAAAAAAATAATAGAGCAAAAAACAAGACATTAGAACTTGTAGAGTGAAAATAAAATGAAAAGGAGATAAATATGATTCACTTCGATGGATTATGATAATATTCAATACCGGATCAGAAACTAGTTTTATCGAAAAACAGATAAAAGAATCAGAAGACCTTGAACAGAGCTTTTGGAGTGACAATCATGTGCATAAAATGCAAACTAAATTCCAGTGCAAATAATTTGAAAATACAGTGGAAATAATCATGCATTCGGATTAATGTACTCTTAGTGAAATTTCCATGAAACAATGCACTACGAATCATAAAGGTTAATGTCCTCACAATGTGCTAAAACAACTATTTCTAATTGAAAACAACAAAACAAAATCAGGTTTCTTCTATCTGCCGGATGCACAGTAAAACTTATTTGACAAGAGTATAGGTGAGCTGTTGTTTTGAGCTCTGATTCATTAAATAATTGATAAGTGTATAAGGAGCCAATGACATCTAGTTTTGTTGGCATTTAATAAGGGGAAATCAAGGATCTAATACTATTCCTCAGTTTAAACAATAGACTGTCTTCAATGTTTCATATTGATTAACTTGCCTATTGGTTTAATTAGATGGAGTGCAAGCAGGCATGAATGGATGTGTGTTTCGTATGTACTCGTATGTTTATTCATGATCGTGATTTGTACAGTTCTATTTATGTTAGATAAAATCAACTATGAATCTTTTTTTATTGATGTTTAAGTAAATTATGTTCTTTGATGATGACATCCTTTTTCTATTGTTTGCTTATCGCAATATCATAATATCATCTTTTAGAATATCAAATGACTCAAGCTACACTTCCTTGTTTGTGGCCTTAAGTGAACAAAGAAACGATTTGGAACGATAAAACGCTATCAATATTGAAATATCAAACGAACAAGTCGCACAACAATAGAAATCTTACAACATGCATGTGGTAGTCAAAATTGTTTCAGGTAGCCATGACTAACTAATTCTTGAATTTTATATCGATCGAAAATTCGCAAATTGATGAGCTTTAAATAAACTGAGGCCATGAGCACTTTCAAAATGCGAGAAACATGTTTTTCTTTCGTTTTTTGACATGCATATATGATCATTTACTTTCAACATCAGTGTCTATAAGGAGCACTATGTTAGTTGCAATCGAGTGGACATTGATGGTGCAATTTTTCGACTATGGCCCTTGCCACCAGTGTCAAATGGATATATCAAAGGAGTACATATTTTCTATAGCAAAAAAAAAAAAAAAATCGCGGCATTTCAGAATAACTGTTGTAAATTATCAAAATTTTGATTACGATATTTTATTTATTACGACCCATTTTTGCTTTCATTTTGACAAGTATACATAAATATTTTTTAATGAGACATTGCATGAAAATTTAAACGAAAATACAAAATGGGTCTAGATATCAATGATTTGAATGGAAAGCCGAAACTTCCATCAATCACTGTACCGCTAATTACATTAATTTCCGCGGAGTCAAAGGTCACGGAAACCGTTTTTTTTTCCTTCTTTAAATATCGCAGCAATGAAAACATTATGATAAATATAAAATATCCAATAAATATAATAAAATTGTATTTAATGTGTACCAATTTTTTCCTAACTCAAAAAAATATTTTAATAAAAAAACCGATTTTTCCTTTCGAAGCTAGATATATTTTAATTTTGTGACAAATATCGATATTTCGAGTGTAATCTGCCCTCTTCTTCAGTATCTATCGGTCTAATCTTAATCTAACTTATGTATGTTTCTTATAGAGCTTACTTTTAAAGTATTGACTTATACTAATTACCAACTAATTTTCCATTAATTGACTTATACTAATTACCAACTAATTGCCTATTAATTACTTTACTAAAATACATTTAACCATCCATATTAATTAAATTTTCTTCCTCACTATCAAATGAATGTTCAAATTAGCCTGAACAATGGTGATGCACAGTTTCCTTGGTCTGTGTTTAGTCTTCTATCCATAGGGGTTTTCCATATGTGCAGGCTTTCGTACGCATCCAGTTTTCGCACCTGCTGTACCTCCTTAATTACCTCCACGTTATCCCAAGTTATGTGGTGATCCTCCTCCAATATGTGCTTTGCTACTGCTGAACGTACTAATGTTGTATTCTTTTTCCTCGCTGAAGCTGCTTCTCGTTTATGTTCCGTTAGTCTAACACCAACTAACCGTTTCGTTTGACCGATGTTTATTTTGTCGCATTCTGGGCAGGTAATTTTATAAACTCCACATTTTTCCTTTTTGTCTTTCACGTGACATAGTATAGTACCTATTTTTTTAGTTTTACTGGTTGGAACTGCTTTAATATCAAAGCGTTCAAGAAGTACCCGAACTTTTTTGAATACTGATGAATAAATAATTGGAACTCTTATGGTTGTTTCTTGCTTTTCCTGTGTAAAAAGCGTCGTTAAAAGATCACGCTGTATTCTATACTTTTTCTTTTTGACAAGATTTGCAATTATCCTCTCATCAAATCCATTTTTTCTCGCCGTGTCTTTAATATATTTAACTTCTGAGTTAAAACTTTCCTGATCCATGGGCACTGTTAATAGCCGGTGAATCATCGAATTAAAGGGGGCCATTTTTTGGGAATGCCAATGATCAGACGTGGATGGTGTTGTCCTCTGGGTGTGTGTGGGCTTCCGGTAGATATTAAAACTAAGAAGACCTTCTTTCCTTATGACCATTAGGAGGTACAACAGGTGCGAAAACTGGATGCGTACGAAAGCCTGCACATATGGAAAACCCCTATGGATAGAAGACTAAACACAGACCAAGGAAACTGTGCATCACCATTGTTCAGGCTAATTTGAACATTCATCTGATAGTGAGGAGGAAAATTTAATTAATATGGATAGTTAAATGTATTTTAGTAAAGTAATTAATAGGCAATTAGTTGGTAATTAGTATAAGTCAATTAATGGACAATTAGTTGGTAATTAGTATAAGTCAATACTTTAAAAGTAAGCTCTATAAGAAACATACATAAGTTAGATTAAGATTAGACCGATAGACACTGAAGAAGAGGGCAGATTACCCTCGAAATATCGACATTTGTCACAAAATTAAAATATATCTAGCTTCAAAAGGAAAAATCGGTTTTTTTATTAAAATAATAAAATTATTAAAAAATCACGTTATGACCCCAAAATCCCGGGTTATATAAGATTTTTATTTCCTAAAAATAAAGTATATTTCCTGGCCAGGTCCACTTCAGTGACTAGGCCAGACTTGGCTCCTTCTGATTTTCACATGTTTTTATCTATGGGACATGGACTGGCCAACCAGCACTTCCATTTTTACGAAAATGTGAAAAAATAGATCGATGACTGGTTTCCCTCAAAAAATGGGAAATTCGTTTGGGTAGTCATCTACAAATTGCCTGCAAGATGAGGTGAATGTGTAGCTAGCAATGTTAATTACTATAAATGAAATGTCATGTACCATTTTTTGACAGTGGACATTCAATTTTGGAAAAAAATTCCGATATCATATTTGTAGACATGGTGCTATCAGCATTTAGCTCTCACTGATTCGTATAATATGAGTCACCTACAGTGGCCTCACAGTTTAAATGGTGTGATCATTTTTTATGAGGATAAACCTTAAAAACTCCATGAAAATGGAAAATCCGTTTCTTGAAACAAACAAAATATTTCAGCTTGTGGTTTTATTCATTATTTCCAATGAAAAAAAAAAACAGTAAAAAAATATTCCAATCAGCACAAAAAAAAATTAAGTTCATTATGAACACCAAATATCACCTCATAGATAGAGATAATATAGTGAAAAGCTACGAAATTAACAGGTCAATAAGCGAAAATAAGCAGATCATCTTAGTAAGCAAAAGATCTTATGTAAAACGTTTTATGTATAGAACTTTCCAGCATCTGCACAAATTTGAAATCATTAGTAGCCCAGTGAAATCCGAAATAAAAAAGGCGAAACTTCGGAAAAATTAGGGGAAAGCTGAATTTTGGTGTGAACCTTGGTACTAGCGTGTTGAACAAAATGTCAAAAGTCCCCATCGATCCGAGTGCTGCGTCACTTTTTATACGGGGTCAAAGGTCAACAAAAGTGACTTTTGCTAAATATCTCAGTAACGGTTACGTCTTTAGAAAAACAATGTTTGACGAATTTGTAGCCTAAAAAATTTCCAACAAAAAAGATTATATAACTTTTTCCTGTAACCATAACCGTTTTTGAGATATATTGATCTAAACATTTGCTACTAACAGCATCCATTTTCTCAGGGCATGTTGATATTATCTGATTTTGATTACGACTTGGCATGTTTGTGAGTTTGTTTTTCTATGTTTAAGAAGCGCATGAAAAAAACATGTAAATAAACTTATCTACCAGACTCCAGGGTAGGTGAAAAAGTGTGTTCTAAAGACGTAACCGTTACTGAGATATTTAGCAAAAGTCACTTTTGTTGACCTTTGACCCCGTATAAAAAGTGACGCAGCACTCGGATCGATGGGGACTTTTAACATTTTGTTCAACACGCTAGTACCAAGGTTTACACCAAAATTCAGCTTTCCCCTAATTTTTCCGAAGCACCATGTTAGATTTTCCCGGACTATAGTGAGTGCAAAAAGCGATTTTCAAAGAAAAAGTTTTACGCCTATAGAAGCACTTAAATAGATCGAATCACCTAGTTTTGCCGTCTTTTAGGCAAATTTATTTATATTCGGTAGCTAACAGTCTGAGCCAAAAAGAAATACCAGCCATTTGTATTAATAAGCTACGAAAAATCTGAAAAAACCGCATGTGTTTTAGTTCTAAAAGATTATAGTCTCCGATTAGCAACAGCTTCTCAAAATGTGTCTAAAAAACCTACGAAAAGGAGGGCAATTGCCGAAAATGGCGAGAATGGAGGAATCGAAGAAAATTTTTTTTTTTTAATTTTAAATTAATAAGTTTAAAAAAAGACACCCCCAAAACCAAGCGCAGCTCCAAAGCATTGAACAGTTGCTTGAAAAATCGTAAAAGAACTTTGTATCGCGCACTCCCAAAACCACTCAAAACTGAATGATTTGGCTAATCGCCAAATCTTCATCTCCGTTTTCGTAGTTCGCGTCGTTTACTCAACCATTTTTAGACACATTTTCAGAAGCTAGCTAATCGGAGACTATAATCTTTTATAACTAAAACACACGGGGGTTTTTTCAGATTTTTCGTAGCCAAAAACCAAAGGACGGCAAACACGTGAAATGTGCGAAAATGGAGGATGAAGAAAAACTCCGAATTTTCATTCAAGAAAAAACCTAAAAACTCTTTTTGCAACAGATTGATTTGTCCATAGGTGTATGAGTACACAATAATCTACTGAGTACACAATAAATCTAGATGCCCAATTTAGCTATTTGAAAAATTAACAAAGCATATTCAACAAAAAATCTGTTTTCTTAAAAGATATTGTTAATTTCAGTTTTTTTCATATTAAGGGGGTGGTACCGGTTATAATTTTGAAAAAATGCTGCTAATCGGAGAAAAAATGTTGCTAATCGGAGGCTAATAATCTTTTAGAACTAAAACACACGGTTCAAACAATATATTCTTTATCGCCAATGGTTAATTGTGTAGACACATTTCTTTAACTTACATGCGTAGCAAATATGTAAATTTCATATACTCTATGGAAACTTGCGGAGAGTGCATCTCGTGTATCTTGTGTATCAAGTGTGCACAATAAAGCCAATAAAATTGTAAAAATATTAGATGATTGAAAACGAGCTTTAAAGTGTATCAGAGGTTCTTCTTAATTAAATTATAACCAAAATTCTGTGCACGAAAACCAAAATTTTTATCTAAATGTAAAAATATATCTTTATTACTTTTCCTATTTTATATCTTTTATTCATTGATTATTAACATAGTTAAAGATTGAGCTAGACGTTTAAGATGACGAGTATTAGCTTTTTATTTATTGATTTCTTATTTTTTGACAGTGAATAACGGTGAATAAGTTCAATGTACTACCACAATTTTACTACATACCAGTGTTTTTCTAAATGTGTACCGCAATGTTGAATTTTATTTTGACGAAAATATTACCTTAAGACTGATTTTATTTTGAGCTTTGATATCTTCTTTGAAACAAAAGCTGTAAGTTCAGGAAGAATTCGAGAAAACTGTTCAAACTACTCCAATGACATTTCCGAGCAAATTTTACAAATGAAAATTTATGATCCTGACTTTTTCTACCTAAAATACAAAATTGATCAATAATAGTAATCCGAAGACAGCCTCTGTCGTGTCTAGGGATTGAAGCTGGCAGTGAGCTTTATTGACCAATTTGAGATAAATATATACGAGTGTGGAGTGATTACTTTCACGATTCCTTTCACCCCTACTTTAACTCAACTGAGGTGCCAAGGTTAACTCAAACTTTGGAGCGCAGTCTAACGTCCGCAAGTGAATTCGAATCGAACTGTAGACCCCACACACTAAGAGCTAGGGCTCAACTCACTAGACTACCTGAACTTTAGTTAAAGACCCTACCAAAATTATAACGATTATAAATAAAATTTTAAGTGACGTTGTGGAAGAGTTGTTCACTGGTAACTGTCAGCTTTAAAAAGGTCTGTTGATGTTTGTGCTTTTTCTGAAACTATAATCTTTAGATAAAGAGTGAATTTTTTTTCCAATGGTTCAAGTATACATTATTTTAGGTCTCACATTTTGTGATACCAACGTAACTCTAGTTGCGTCATGAGGTTCACGTATGAAAATTGCTAGATCTTGTCGTTGGCGAGCTTCGTATTATTTATTTATTTGCTACATATACTATAATCCAATTACAGCATCATCAAATGAAAAATGAAACATAATAAATAGAATCGTGTAATTCTTATATAACTCTTATATAATAACAAAAATCCAAACAATATTCAAAGACGCCAAGAGTAGGTACTATAGGGCTGTTTTGGCTGGCACAAAAGGACACGAATAGCATTTATTAATTGTTTTAACAAAGCAATATACACAATAATTTGAATGATAAGCATGAATACCTGATTTATCTTCCATACATCGAAACATTTACGAAATTTCCATCTAGCGTCATCTAACATAAAGGATACGAAGGAAAAGTGGCAAACAGCTTCCATTTTTCCATAAAAAGTTTATTTAGCGTAGAAAAAGTGTCCTATTTACGACAATGTCTTCGTTTTGGTATTGCAGATTTTCCTGAAGCTTGGCTTCTTGCAATTATCGCTTGCAATGGTCTCGCTTTCTAATTCGTTCTAATTCCTTAACAAAAAAAATTGTTTCAAAATCATATTCTTCCAGGGTTTTCGTCAGGTTGATTTCAGCACTAATTCTTATTTCTTTCTGGTCAAGTTTCAGCACTTTTGGTCTTTACTACATCCAGGTTTTCTTTTGCTTTTGTTTTTTGTTTTGGAAAATGATCAACGTTTTTCCTTAACGATCGGGTAACATCAATAATCACCATTTATGCCTCAATTTTTGCCTCAATTTTTGCTTTCCTAGTTTTTCAAGACCATTGATCTCGATCGTCTTTACTGTTAATAACCAAATTTCCAATGTGTAGCATGATTTCATCAAGGAACGCTCTACTTTGACGAATTTGATCGAATTCGTCAGTTTTATCAATTGACCTTCTAAACAATGATTTTCTCTGACAATATCTGACAATAACAATAAACTTCCGGAACAATGAGCATCAAATTGTAATTTATACTAACTTTCCAGAAGTTTCCAACATAGTCAACGCGTAATAAGCTCAGCAGTTTTATCATAACTGATCTTTCTGATTTGTAAGGTTTTCGTAAATGACTGTTACTTCCCTCCATTGTTTCCTCCTTTGGTGATTGATACATTGATCTGTCTATTCATTAATAATTTTTTTTTTGCATCAGAATCGAAATCCGTCTTTTGTGATGAAGATAAGAAGCTACTGGGCGTGTTTTTCGCCCCCTATCTATAACAGAACAATGCTAACCAGTGCAGACGCATTGGAAACAACAACATCTCACCCTATCCAGAACATGAGTTGTTGTTGTTTCCAATGCGTTTGCACTGGTTAGCATTGTTCTGTTATGGATAAGGGGAGCAAAAAAACGCGCCTATTATTTGACATTATCTCTGTTCTTCAGTGTGTGACCAGGGGCGGATTTACAGTATTACCCGCCTTAGGATTGAAAAAATACCGCCCTTGCTCTGCATGTAATACTACAGTTGCAATAAAAATAACCTGAAAAGATCTAAAAGAACAAACAATGTACCTAAAAAGAATCTATAAAATACCAAAAGAACCTAAGAACTACTTAAAAAAAACCTAAAAGAATCTAAACAGTTCCCGAAAATCTTATAAAAGCCGCCTTAAGGTTGGAAAAAATTGCCGCCTTCACCGTGCCTGTAAAATAGTAAATGGTAGTGTTTGCTTAATGTTTACCGTTTTCAGCTTGGCAAAAGAGAATGGTGCACTAAAGACCCATGAATAAACTAGGAAAATATTGTGGATGTTTTGTATTATACAGGAGGTAAATATGAATTTTTCATTTCCAAAAGTTTTGCCACAAAAAAGTTATGGTTCTTTTATTAGGTGATTAAGATTAGTTAGCTGTCGATCGACTTGGTTTAGCTGATAATCTAATAAACATGGGTAACTCGTGCAGACTAACAGACTGCAAATATTTTAAGCTTCCAAAAATTTGCCGCTCGCAAAAATTTTCCGCTTTCAAAAATTTGTAATTTTCAAAACTTTCCGCCCGCGAAAATTTGAAGCCCTAGGCACCAGCCTACTCAACCTAGCGTTGAAGTTGGTAGAGCTCCGTTTACGAAATTGACGAGTGTGAAATAACTAGTACCACGCCTCATATCTCACTTTATATTTATTTAAGCCAGGTACCTGTCCAGAGTTAACTTAGTTGAAACCTCATTACGTTATCCTCTTTCCATTCCTGGATTCGATCCGGGAATCTCACACAAATTAAAATTTGTTATGCATGTGTTAATATTATTTCGAACGTTTCTGGGTTCTTTCTTCGTTCTTCTTATTTTTGTTGCGCGTCTATACATGTGATTGTTTGGTCACTTTCTTAGTCGTTGTATTCTGAAGTTTTGATTTCATTTTCTATGGACTTGAATCCCATTGAAGCTGTTCAGGGCAAATTGACTCGTTGTTTGTTGAAATAGTTCAACATTTTCGCTTGTCGCTATGAAAAGGATCTTGGATTCCCGAATCTCCCTTCCTGGCGTACGTAGATTATGCATTGATGATTGTTTCTCATATATATATAATGCTGAATGCTCTGTTTTCCTCATCCAAGATCTGCATATCTAAATTTTTGTGTTTTCAAGATCGATCCTCAAGATATTAGGCTATCTAAAATATTTCTTTGGCTAGTGGCTTGGCTCTTATCTTTTCAAATAATACGCAGTCATAATGAACTTCAGCTTGGCTCTGCGTTATCATGATAATATTTTAATAATATTAGCTTTTAAAAAAGTTACTGTGAAACCAAACAACTTAAGTGAATGCAACACCTACCTAGACTGGATTATTTTTTGGCCAATATTTGTGCGGGCTAGCGATTATGATTAAAAAGGCTATTATAAAAGTAGACCGTTTCGACTCACCGCAGCTTTATGTCCGCTCCAGGTAGTTATCATCGTCATCCTTGGCGGCGCAGCAACTGGTAGTTCAGTCTAAGCCTGCTGCTGAAGACAATATCAGACGTTACAATTCTGTGCCACAACCGTCTAGTTTGATATCTTTAGAATTTCACGTGAAGCGGACAACGAAACAAGGTCGAGCCTCTGGAATAGTACTTCTAGAAGATATGAACGTGGATACGTAATTTTTTTTTGTATGGGGTTTAGTTGCCGAATAATAAATGAAAGGTTTTTTTGGAAGCCGATACGGAAGATAACCCTAAATTTCTTTGTATCCCTATAACTTCCAATGCAGTCATCGGATCAATACGAAATTCGCAGAGTAGGTTGACTTTAACGTGGGGTAAATGTGACACATTTTTGGCTTCGCTGTTAGGAAAGGGTTGCCAGCACGAGGCGTTTTTGTTATTTCCGTAGCAATAAATGTTTACATAAACATTTAAAAATAAGTAAACAATGATAGCAGACGTTTAGTCCGCGGACTATACACCAAATCCCACTTAAATTATTTAGTCCACCTGCTGTAAAGACTCAGTTCTCGACCCAAGCGATAGGTCAGTACACGATTTCAATCGACTTGACCTAAAATAGGTCGTGGACTATATCGCTGTAAACACACCCGACCTATGCCTTGATTTTTGCGTGACTATTAATAATATATGTAAGTTGAATTTAAGCTCGCGACCCTCTCGTTTTAAATAATCATGATTGAGAGACAAATGAAAAGATAATTACAGTGTATGATCTAAAATTGAACTAAATGACAGCTGTCATGTACAAACGAGGACTAAATTCGATTAATTAAATTCTATACTTTTTCTTTTTGACAAGATTTGCAATTATCCTCTCATCAAATCCATTTTTTCTCGCCGTGTCTTTAATATATTTAACTTCTGAGTTAAAACTTTCCTGATCCATGGGCACTGTTAATAGCCGGTGAATCATCGAATTAAAGGGGGCCATTTTTTGGGAATGCCAATGATCAGACGTGGATGGTGTTGTCCTCTGGGTGTGTGTGGGCTTCCGGTAGATATTAAAACTAAGAAGACCTTCTTTCCTTATGACCATTAGGAGGTACAACAGGTGCGAAAACTGGATGCGTACGAAAGCCTGCACATATGGAAAACCCCTATGGATAGAAGACTAAACACAGACCAAGGAAACTGTGCATCACCATTGTTCAGGCTAATTTGAACATTCATCTGATAGTGAGGAGGAAAATTTAATTAATATGGATAGTTAAATGTATTTTAGTAAAGTAATTAATAGGCAATTAGTTGGTAATTAGTATAAGTCAATTAATGGACAATTAGTTGGTAATTAGTATAAGTCAATACTTTAAAAGTAAGCTCTATAAGAAACATACATAAGTTAGATTAAGATTAGACCGATAGACACTGAAGAAGAGGGCAGATTACCCTCGAAATATCGACATTTGTCACAAAATTAAAATATATCTAGCTTCAAAAGGAAAAATCGGTTTTTTTATTAAAATAATAAAATTATTAAAAAATCACGTTATGACCCCAAAATCCCGGGTTATATAAGATTTTTATTTCCTAAAAATAAAGTATATTTCCTGGCCAGGTCCACTTCAGTGACTAGGCCAGACTTGGCTCCTTCTGATTTTCACATGTTTTTATCTATGGGACATGGACTGGCCAACCAGCACTTCCATTTTTACGAAAATGTGAAAAAATAGATCGATGACTGGTTTCCCTCAAAAAATGGGAAATTCGTTTGGGTAGTCATCTACAAATTGCCTGCAAGATGAGGTGAATGTGTAGCTAGCAATGTTAATTACTATAAATGAAATGTCATGTACCATTTTTTGACAGTGGACATTCAATTTTGGAAAAAAATTCCGATATCATATTTGTAGACATGGTGCTATCAGCATTTAGCTCTCACTGATTCGTATAATATGAGTCACCTACAGTGGCCTCACAGTTTAAATGGTGTGATCATTTTTTATGAGGATAAACCTTAAAAACTCCATGAAAATGGAAAATCCGTTTCTTGAAACAAACAAAATATTTCAGCTTGTGGTTTTATTCATTATTTCCAATGAAAAAAAAAACAGTAAAAAAATATTCCAATCAGCACAAAAAAAAATTAAGTTCATTATGAACACCAAATATCACCTCATAGATAGAGATAATATAGTGAAAAGCTACGAAATTAACAGGTCAATAAGCGAAAATAAGCAGATCATCTTAGTAAGCAAAAGATCTTATGTAAAACGTTTTATGTATAGAACTTTCCAGCATCTGCACAAATTTGAAATCATTAGTAGCCCAGTGAAATCCGAAATAAAAAAGGCGAAACTTCGGAAAAATTAGGGGAAAGCTGAATTTTGGTGTGAACCTTGGTACTAGCGTGTTGAACAAAATGTCAAAAGTCCCCATCGATCCGAGTGCTGCGTCACTTTTTATACGGGGTCAAAGGTCAACAAAAGTGACTTTTGCTAAATATCTCAGTAACGGTTACGTCTTTAGAAAAACAATGTTTGACGAATTTGTAGCCTAAAAAATTTCCAACAAAAAAGATTATATAACTTTTTCCTGTAACCATAACCGTTTTTGAGATATATTGATCTAAACATTTGCTACTAACAGCATCCATTTTCTCAGGGCATGTTGATATTATCTGATTTTGATTACGACTTGGCATGTTTGTGAGTTTGTTTTTCTATGTTTAAGAAGCGCATGAAAAAAACATGTAAATAAACTTATCTACCAGACTCCAGGGTAGGTGAAAAAGTGTGTTCTAAAGACGTAACCGTTACTGAGATATTTAGCAAAAGTCACTTTTGTTGACCTTTGACCCCGTATAAAAAGTGACGCAGCACTCGGATCGATGGGGACTTTTAACATTTTGTTCAACACGCTAGTACCAAGGTTTACACCAAAATTCAGCTTTCCCCTAATTTTTCCGAAGCACCATGTTAGATTTTCCCGGACTATAGTGAGTGCAAAAAGCGATTTTCAAAGAAAAAGTTTTACGCCTATAGAAGCACTTAAATAGATCGAATCACCTAGTTTTGCCGTCTTTTAGGCAAATTTATTTATATTCGGTAGCTAACAGTCTGAGCCAAAAAGAAATACCAGCCATTTGTATTAATAAGCTACGAAAAATCTGAAAAAACCGCATGTGTTTTAGTTCTAAAAGATTATAGTCTCCGATTAGCAACAGCTTCTCAAAATGTGTCTAAAAAACCTACGAAAAGGAGGGCAATTGCCGAAAATGGCGAGAATGGAGGAATCGAAGAAAATTTTTTTTTTTTAATTTTAAATTAATAAGTTTAAAAAAAGACACCCCCAAAACCAAGCGCAGCTCCAAAGCATTGAACAGTTGCTTGAAAAATCGTAAAAGAACTTTGTATCGCGCACTCCCAAAACCACTCAAAACTGAATGATTTGGCTAATCGCCAAATCTTCATCTCCGTTTTCGTAGTTCGCGTCGTTTACTCAACCATTTTTAGACACATTTTCAGAAGCTAGCTAATCGGAGACTATAATCTTTTATAACTAAAACACACGGGGGTTTTTTCAGATTTTTCGTAGCCAAAAACCAAAGGACGGCAAACACGTGAAATGTGCGAAAATGGAGGATGAAGAAAAACTCCGAATTTTCATTCAAGAAAAAACCTAAAAACTCTTTTTGCAACAGATTGATTTGTCCATAGGTGTATGAGTACACAATAATCTACTGAGTACACAATAAATCTAGATGCCCAATTTAGCTATTTGAAAAATTAACAAAGCATATTCAACAAAAAATCTGTTTTCTTAAAAGATATTGTTAATTTCAGTTTTTTTCATATTAAGGGGGTGGTACCGGTTATAATTTTGAAAAAATGCTGCTAATCGGAGAAAAAATGTTGCTAATCGGAGGCTAATAATCTTTTAGAACTAAAACACACGGTTCAAACAATATATTCTTTATCGCCAATGGTTAATTGTGTAGACACATTTCTTTAACTTACATGCGTAGCAAATATGTAAATTTCATATACTCTATGGAAACTTGCGGAGAGTGCATCTCGTGTATCTTGTGTATCAAGTGTGCACAATAAAGCCAATAAAATTGTAAAAATATTAGATGATTGAAAACGAGCTTTAAAGTGTATCAGAGGTTCTTCTTAATTAAATTATAACCAAAATTCTGTGCACGAAAACCAAAATTTTTATCTAAATGTAAAAATATATCTTTATTACTTTTCCTATTTTATATCTTTTATTCATTGATTATTAACATAGTTAAAGATTGAGCTAGACGTTTAAGATGACGAATATTAGCTTTTTATTTATTGATTTCTTATTTTTTGACAGTGAATAACGGTGAATAAGTTCAATGTACTACCACAATTTTACTACATACCAGTGTTTTTCTAAATGTGTACCGCAATGTTGAATTTTATTTTGACGAAAATATTACCTTAAGACTGATTTTATTTTGAGCTTTGATATCTTCTTTGAAACAAAAGCTGTAAGTTCAGGAAGAATTCGAGAAAACTGTTCAAACTACTCCAATGACATTTCCGAGCAAATTTTACAAATGAAAATTTATGATCCTGACTTTTTCTACCTAAAATACAAAATTGATCAATAATAGTAATCCGAAGACAGCCTCTGTCGTGTCTAGGGATTGAAGCTGGCAGTGAGCTTTATTGACCAATTTGAGATAAATATATACGAGTGTGGAGTGATTACTTTCACGATTCCTTTCACCCCTACTTTAACTCAACTGAGGTGCCAAGGTTAACTCAAACTTTGGAGCGCAGTCTAACGTCCGCAAGTGAATTCGAATCGAACTGTAGACCCCACACACTAAGAGCTAGGGCTCAACTCACTAGACTACCTGAACTTTAGTTAAAGACCCTACCAAAATTATAACGATTATAAATAAAATTTTAAGTGACGTTGTGGAAGAGTTGTTCACTGGTAACTGTCAGCTTTAAAAAGGTCTGTTGATGTTTGTGCTTTTTCTGAAACTATAATCTTTAGATAAAGAGTGAATTTTTTTTCCAATGGTTCAAGTATACATTATTTTAGGTCTCACATTTTGTGATACCAACGTAACTCTAGTTGCGTCATGAGGTTCACGTATGAAAATTGCTAGATCTTGTCGTTGGCGAGCTTCGTATTATTTATTTATTTGCTACATATACTATAATCCAATTACAGCATCATCAAATGAAAAATGAAACATAATAAATAGAATCGTGTAATTCTTATATAACTCTTATATAATAACAAAAATCCAAACAATATTCAAAGACGCCAAGAGTAGGTACTATAGGGCTGTTTTGGGTGGCACAAAAGGACACGAATAGCATTTATTAATTGTTTTAACAAAGCAATATACACAATAATTTGAATGATAAGCATGAATACCTGATTTATCTTCCATACATCGAAACATTTACGAAATTTCCATCTAGCGTCATCTAACATAAAGGATACGAAGGAAAAGTGGCAAACAGCTTCCATTTTTCCATAAAAAGTTTATTTAGCGTAGAAAAAGTGTCCTATTTACGACAATGTCTTCGTTTTGGTATTGCAGATTTTCCTGAAGCTTGGCTTCTTGCAATTATCGCTTGCAATGGTCTCGCTTTCTAATTCGTTCTAATTCCTTAACAAAAAAAATTGTTTCAAAATCATATTCTTCCAGGGTTTTCGTCAGGTTGATTTCAGCACTAATTCTTATTTCTTTCTGGTCAAGTTTCAGCACTTTTGGTCTTTACTACATCCAGGTTTTCTTTTGCTTTTGTTTTTTGTTTTGGAAAATGATCAACGTTTTTCCTTAACGATCGGGTAACATCAATAATCACCATTTATGCCTCAATTTTTGCCTCAATTTTTGCTTTCCTAGTTTTTCAAGACCATTGATCTCGATCGTCTTTACTGTTAATAACCAAATTTCCAATGTGTAGCATGATTTCATCAAGGAACGCTCTACTTTGACGAATTTGATCGAATTCGTCAGTTTTATCAATTGACCTTCTAAACAATGATTTTCTCTGACAATATCTGACAATAACAATAAACTTCCGGAACAATGAGCATCAAATTGTAATTTATACTAACTTTCCAGAAGTTTCCAACATAGTCAACGCGTAATAAGCTCAGCAGTTTTATCATAACTGATCTTTCTGATTTGTAAGGTTTTCGTAAATGACTGTTACTTCCCTCCATTGTTTCCTCCTTTGGTGATTGATACATTGATCTGTCTATTCATTAATAATTTTTTTTTTGCATCAGAATCGAAATCCGTCTTTTGTGATGAAGATAAGAAGCTACTGGGCGTGTTTTTCGCCCCCTATCTATAACAGAACAATGCTAACCAGTGCAGACGCATTGGAAACAACAACATCTCACCCTATCCAGAACATGAGTTGTTGTTGTTTCCAATGCGTTTGCACTGGTTAGCATTGTTCTGTTATGGATAAGGGGAGCAAAAAAACGCGCCTATTATTTGACATTATCTCTGTTCTTCAGTGTGTGACCAGGGGCGGATTTACAGTATTACCCGCCTTAGGATTGAAAAAATACCGCCCTTGCTCTGCATGTAATACTACAGTTGCAATAAAAATAACCTGAAAAGATCTAAAAGAACAAACAATGTACCTAAAAAGAATCTATAAAATACCAAAAGAACCTAAGAACTACTTAAAAAAAACCTAAAAGAATCTAAACAGTTCCCGAAAATCTTATAAAAGCCGCCTTAAGGTTGGAAAAAATTGCCGCCTTCACCGTGCCTGTAAAATAGTAAATGGTAGTGTTTGCTTAATGTTTACCGTTTTCAGCTTGGCAAAAGAGAATGGTGCACTAAAGACCCATGAATAAACTAGGAAAATATTGTGGATGTTTTGTATTATACAGGAGGTAAATATGAATTTTTCATTTCCAAAAGTTTTGCCACAAAAAAGTTATGGTTCTTTTATTAGGTGATTAAGATTAGTTAGCTGTCGATCGACTTGGTTTAGCTGATAATCTAATAAACATGGGTAACTCGTGCAGACTAACAGACTGCAAATATTTTAAGCTTCCAAAAATTTGCCGCTCGCAAAAATTTTCCGCTTTCAAAAATTTGTAATTTTCAAAACTTTCCGCCCGCGAAAATTTGAAGCCCTAGGCACCAGCCTACTCAACCTAGCGTTGAAGTTGGTAGAGCTCCGTTTACGAAATTGACGAGTGTGAAATAACTAGTACCACGCCTCATATCTCACTTTATATTTATTTAAGCCAGGTACCTGTCCAGAGTTAACTTAGTTGAAACCTCATTACGTTATCCTCTTTCCATTCCTGGATTCGATCCGGGAATCTCACACAAATTAAAATTTGTTATGCATGTGTTAATATTATTTCGAACGTTTCTGGGTTCTTTCTTCGTTCTTCTTATTTTTGTTGCGCGTCTATACATGTGATTGTTTGGTCACTTTCTTAGTCGTTGTATTCTGAAGTTTTGATTTCATTTTCTATGGACTTGAATCCCATTGAAGCTGTTCAGGGCAAATTGACTCGTTGTTTGTTGAAATAGTTCAACATTTTCGCTTGTCGCTATGAAAAGGATCTTGGATTCCCGAATCTCCCTTCCTGGCGTACGTAGATTATGCATTGATGATTGTTTCTCATATATATATAATGCTGAATGCTCTGTTTTCCTCATCCAAGATCTGCATATCTAAATTTTTGTGTTTTCAAGATCGATCCTCAAGATATTAGGCTATCTAAAATATTTCTTTGGCTAGTGGCTTGGCTCTTATCTTTTCAAATAATACGCAGTCATAATGAACTTCAGCTTGGCTCTGCGTTATCATGATAATATTTTAATAATATTAGCTTTTAAAAAAGTTACTGTGAAACCAAACAACTTAAGTGAATGCAACACCTACCTAGACTGGATTATTTTTTGGCCAATATTTGTGCGGGCTAGCGATTATGATTAAAAAGGCTATTATAAAAGTAGACCGTTTCGACTCACCGCAGCTTTATGTCCGCTCCAGGTAGTTATCATCGTCATCCTTGGCGGCGCAGCAACTGGTAGTTCAGTCTAAGCCTGCTGCTGAAGACAATATCAGACGTTACAATTCTGTGCCACAACCGTCTAGTTTGATATCTTTAGAATTTCACGTGAAGCGGACAACGAAACAAGGTCGAGCCTCTGGAATAGTACTTCTAGAAGATATGAACGTGGATACGTAATTTTTTTTTGTATGGGGTTTAGTTGCCGAATAATAAATGAAAGGTTTTTTTGGAAGCCGATACGGAAGATAACCCTAAATTTCTTTGTATCCCTATAACTTCCAATGCAGTCATCGGATCAATACGAAATTCGCAGAGTAGGTTGACTTTAACGTGGGGTAAATGTGACACATTTTTGGCTTCGCTGTTAGGAAAGGGTTGCCAGCACGAGGCGTTTTTGTTATTTCCGTAGCAATAAATGTTTACATAAACATTTAAAAATAAGTAAACAATGATAGCAGACGTTTAGTCCGCGGACTATACACCAAATCCCACTTAAATTATTTAGTCCACCTGCTGTAAAGACTCAGTTCTCGACCCAAGCGATAGGTCAGTACACGATTTCAATCGACTTGACCTAAAATAGGTCGTGGACTATATCGCTGTAAACACACCCGACCTATGCCTTGATTTTTGCGTGACTATTAATAATATATGTAAGTTGAATTTAAGCTCGCGACCCTCTCGTTTTAAATAATCATGATTGAGAGACAAATGAAAAGATAATTACAGTGTATGATCTAAAATTGAACTAAATGACAGCTGTCATGTACAAACGAGGACTAAATTCGAATTGGAATTGTTTTTGCAGGATGATTAAAATTGAAAAATTTTTATTTACATTGAAAATTTTTATTTGACAAAGTGCGTAAATTGAAATTAATGATTTCCAACTGCAAGTGGTCACAACAGTCAAGTTGCACTGTGAGCTGGTGTTTGATGAGAATCAGTGCATACTTTCGAAACCACTTTGTCAAATAAACATTTTCAATGTAAATAAAAATTTTTCAATTTTAATCATCCCGCAAAAACAATTCCAATTTGATTCTACCTCGGAGGCTTCTTCCGCAAAACGATCGAGTTTCCCGTATCAATAATTTTCTGCTTTGACAAGCTTTAGAGACGATATACGTTTTCTATGCTGATTTATAGATAAGACGGGAACTATGATCACGAAATTCGACCTGACCAAATTTTGCCCTACCAATGTTTAAATTTTCTAAGGTCTGGACAGTATTGGATGGCAGCCCAAAAACCTTTCTATTGCTTTCTATAGCCGTTCTGATGCACTAGGGTTTTTTAATATCTATTGTCTATTGACAACGCTTATGTAGACTTCTTTTGAACTTCAAATATTCACATAATAATTCACAAGACACTCCTACTTTTCTTGATTTAATTCAGTGATCATTAACTTAACGTCAAAAAACGTATACAGTTCAGCTGTAGAAAACTTTACAGATTTTAGAGTCATTCACAGTATCATAAAATTATGTATTTATGGTGATATTTTTGCCGACTACCGTCTATATTATCTTCAATATAATCTCTGGCTTAATGCATTGATGACTCAATGCGCTCGTTGCAGTGTACAATTTAATTCGCACCGTATAGCACTTGACAGAGTTAGATATAAATTTATAGCTCGCACTACTCCATTCTAAAGTATTTAATAGTATCCTTGACAAATACACGCTCAAATAAAATCCAAAATTAAAACTAAATTATTATGAGATCTGCTTAGGAAATTAAATCGTTCATAAAACACACCGTATAATTGAACTAGAAAACATCTTTAGCTGCTATTCAAGATCTGAATACATTTCCTCACAAACATCAAACTACTTATTCAAGGTCAATGATTAAAATGCTTTTCTAATCTCGAATACGTTACAATTCAATCTAAATAAGCATTGAAATTTATCACGATAACCTGCTCATATATATAGCCTTTGTCATCAAGATACATTCGTTAACTGATCTGTTTACGTTGGTTCACCGTCTTCTCATCTAATTTACATAGTTCACAACGGATGAAAAGACACACCTTCCGAAAACCTGTAATACCACTGAAGAAAATTGTTATATAAAACCAATCCAGTTCTTTGGCTATGTGACTGTTTCCTGAAATGTGTTATTCAGAAATTTTGCAGCCTAATCTTCTGCTCGCAAATCTCGTAAATCTGTATCAAAACATTGAAAACTAGAAATTCATCGGTAGAGGTGTAGCTGATAATATTTCTTGGGGACAAATAAAGTCAATCAAAAGTGAAAGGAAGAGCTGAAACGTTTGTAAATAATTTTTTTTTGCATGAAAACTATCGACTTTGCATTGCTTGCGGCTATAAATAAAGATATAGATGCAAATACAATTTTTTTAGCCTATCATGATGCTAGTTTATGGCACAATTATAAAAACGTACTTTTTTGATGGCTGACAGTTTATAGATTTTTATGCTGAACATTCATATCAATAGCTTCACCCACACTCCGCACTATTCATCGTTGAAAACATAATTCGAAGACAGTGCGATGCTCCACTCGATCGTTATAAAAAAACTATCTTGGGGCTAGATCTTATTCTTGAAAGGATTTTATATGGTTTGCAAAATCGCATAAAAGAATACATTTTAATATATCAAACGCGACGCCGCAGACTAGAGCTTTTCTTAGTACTCAGTAATATTAAAAATCTTGAATTTCACGATAATCTATTATTTATATTACATATTATAAAATCTATATTTGAATTCTTGTCCTTGCTTCAGATCTGGTTTTAAGCGTTGTCTCATATGTAAATAGTGGTGGTATAAAACGATTGTCATTGGTAGGTCATCATAATGATGGGAACTTAATTTTCGAACGCTTTTTTTTTTTTGAATTCAGGATATGAAAAATAATTTTTTACCAATCGAATTCATGGCGTCAAAAGAGTACGACATGTAAGTCAATTTTTAAAATTGATTGAATTCAATTCAATTCTTGTAGCTTTTATGCATCTTCTTAAAGTACGTTTGATAATAATTTTATAAAAACAACATAAATTTCGAAAAAGTGCTTTAGTTGTTTTATTTGTTATTAATTGTTACCCGTTTTTACAATGCCAATTGGAACGAACAACGTTAAAATGGCTTTAACGCTGGAGCATTGTCGGTTTTTTTTCAAACTGTTTTACCACAGTTGTGGTGGTATGAGAGGTAAATTATCTAAACTTTTTCTTGACGCCAAATCATACCATTTTAATTTATTTGCCTTCACGGAAACTTGTCTTAATGACTCACATACAAACGAAGAAATTCTTGACAGTAGCTGGAGTTTATATCCCAGCCAGATCTGACGAATAGGTATACGACCACCTATGTGAGTCTGTATCTTCCTTCGTATCATCCCTAAACGAAAAGGACAAAGTCATATTCCTGGGAGATTTCAATCGCCCCAATCTATATTTCATTCCCGATGAAAATGACACTTACCTGTTCCCTGTAAACCTTTCAGATCGCAACGACTTTAACTTTATGAGTACCTTCTATGGCAATGACTTGCAGCAAGTTTGTCGGGCTCCCAACCAAAACGGTAATTGGTTAGATCTTGTGTTCACTAGCGCTTATGACGAAGTAGTGGTAAGTCCAAACAATGACATAGAACATCTTTTTTGTAATAGTTCGCACCATACAGCACTCTCAGTTGAACTTGCCACTCCTGATTCTATTTACTTCAGAACGTACAATAATTCAATTGTATATGACTTTCGTAATGCTAATTATGAAAGCATTCACCATCTTCTTGACTCTATAGATTGGACGAACATTTTTCAACGTTAGACCTTGAGGAAGCCATTTCCACTTTTTACAACAAAATATTTGACGCCGTTGAAAGATATGTACCAAAGATAAAAAAAAAAGAATAAACTGTCAGAGCCATGGCTTGACAGGGACCTTAGGCATTTGCAAAATCGTAGGAACAAACTTTATAAGCAGATTAAAAACAATATTGACATTAGTTCGGCTATTCAGGAAGAATATAATGAAATTGCTAAGCAGTTTTTAACAAAGTCTCACGAGGCTTATGACAACTACATTAAGACTACCGGCGAAAATATAATACGCGACCCGAAAAATTTTTATGATTTTGTAAATGTGAAGCGAAAAACCACTGGTTATCCATCGTCGATGTTCTTTAATAATACCACTTCTTCCTCTCCTAATGAGATTTGTGATTTATTTGCATATAGTTTCCAGACTGTTTTTAATGCATCAGACCCACCAAACTCACACCTTTCTTACTCTCATTCCGCTCCAAGATAGTAGACGCTGTATCGGAAATTATAGGGACATTGCCATTTTATCTTCAATTCCGAAACGTTTTGAAAAGATTGTCTACGATAAACTTTCCCCACTAGTTGACTCCCATCTGAACGAGCAACAGCATGGTTTTAGAAAAGGTCGCTCAATTACCACGAATTTGACAGTCTTAATCTCAGACGTTCTGTGTAAAATGGAGAAAGGATACCAAATTGGCGCAGTCCATACAGACGTTAGTAAAGCTTTTGACAGAGCTGACCACCCTACCTTAATTTCATAGCTTCAGAAATTCGGACTTGCCGGATCTTTGCATAGCTGGCTGACTTCTTACCATCGCAATCGAACTCAATTGGTAAAATTTTAAGGAATTTTGTCGCAAAATATATCTGCTACCTCCGGTGTACCACAAGGTAGCCCATCTTGGCCCACTCCTTTTTAATATATTTATTTCCGACCTATCTGACGTCTTAGCAAATATACCTCATCTACTTTATACCGACGATCTCAAAATCATTAAATCTAAATCCGATGCACTCTTTCACCAATCTAAACTTAATTCACTTGATCATTGGTGCAATGAAAATTAGCTCTCTATCAACATTGCTAAATGCCAGGTTATTAGTTTTTCCCGAAAATGCACGGTCTCACATAACACGTACTTCCTTGGCAATAATTTGTTAGCCCGAGTTGAAAACGTTGTTGACCTTGGTGTTATCTTGGATGAGAAACTCCGCTTCACCTTGCACTATGATAAAATACTTTCGCGTACAAACAAACAGCTAGGGCTCATCAAAAGACGTTCCAAGGAATTTAGTAGCCTGTGGGATCCTTATACATCTCACTTGTACGCCCTATTCTCGAATATGCTTCCATTTGCTGGAATCCGGCTTTTGAAGCCCACAGTAACAGACTCGAGTCCATACAAAAACAGTTCTTACTTTTCGCATTGAGAGAACTATACAATCCTTACGATTTTAATACCCTTCCTCCTTATGAGTTTTGACTGGGTCATCTAAACTAATTCACACTTGCATCCAGAAGGAAGATGATTTCGGCTTGCTTAACATTCGACGTCATTAGAGGCGTTATCAAAGTTGAATTCCTGAATAGTAAAATGGTATTAAATAAGCCTGTAAGAAACACCAGGTCCTCTCGTTTACTTAAGGAATATCCCCATTCCACTACTTACGCAGCTAACGAGCCGGTAAATAGATGCTGTAGAATATTTAACAGCATAAGTTTTCTGTGTTCCCCAATGATCTCCAAATTGTCCTTCAAATCCTCCCTTTTCCAAGCCATCCATAACCCCTTATCTTAAGCTATCTGACAATGTTTTATTTGTTTGTTATTTATCAGTTGTTATTGATTTATTTGTTAATTATTTAATTTATCTAATTTTTCGTTTACACATATTTATTTTAAATATTTTGTTTGTATTGTTTATACCTTGTTCCTTGTTATACCTTGTTCCTTGTTATACCTTCAGACAGCTTATAATTTTTCTCAAGCCTACATAGCTCCGCCTGGAAAATTTCTAATATTTACCCTATTTTCAAAACTGACGATGTTTCCTCCGTCTCAAATTATCGGCCTATCTCTCTTCTCCCCTGTTTTAGTAAAATCCTTGAAAAAATTGTCTTCTCCAGAATGTATCCTATCATTCATCCTATTCTAGCTCCAGAACAGCATGGGTTCGTGAGGGGTAAGTCTACTTTGACTAACCTTATTCTTTTCTCAAACACAGTTGCTCTTGCGTTAGATCGTCAGGAGCAAGTAGACGTAGTGTACACAGACTTTTCTAAAGCCTTTGATACTGTCGACCATAGTATATTGCTCAGTAAAGTTTCACAGTTCGGTTGTTTCGGGCCAATCCTTTCTTGGTTTTCGTCCTACCTCAGTAACCGTGAGTGCAAAGTTACTATTAACAACCTCTCCTCTTCTCCTTTTCATCCCTCTTCAGGTGTTCCACAAGGGTCTATCCTTGGTCCTTTACTTTTCCTAATTTTTATTAATGACCTTCCTTCCATTATTGATTCCCCTTGTCTACTGTATGCTGACGACCTAAAACTATTCCGAGTTATCAGGTCAGCTGATGACTGTATTATTCTCCAGAGTGATTTATGTGCTCTTCTTAATTGGTGTAACCGCAATTCTTTGTCCTTAAATGTAAGCAAATGTAAACATATGACCTTTTCCCTCAAATCATCTCCTATTTCTTTTTCTTATTCAATTTCCACTAACTATCTGTCGTCCGTTAATCAATTTAGGGACTTGGGTGTGACTTTTGACCTTAAATTAAAATTTAATTTCCATATTGCTGAAGTCACTGCTAAAGCATCCCGAGTCTCGGGATTGGTACTTCGCTCCGCCTCTAACTTCGTTGACATCAGTACATGTGTTCGTCTGTTTTTAATGTTAGTTCGTTGTGTTCTCGAATATGCTTGTCAAGTGTGGTCTCCACGTTTCCTATACCTTTCTGAGGCCATCGAGTGTGTGCAGCGTAGGTTCACACGCTCTTTATTTTTTAAATATAATATCCCTTACACTCCGTATGTTTCCCGTTTGTCCTTCCTTCAAATTCCGACCTTGGAGTCACGGCGACTGCTGCTTGACGAGTGCTTCCTGTTCAAATCGCAGCGAGGTATAATATCAGGCTTCACCGATGCATTCCGACCTCGCAGCTCGTTACGGGACAACAGGTCTCAGGAAGTTTTCACTGTTCCGTTCGCGCGTACAAATATGTACTTCTTTTCTCCTTACGTCAGAATCCCTAGACGTCATAATGAATTGGGGCTTGGAACTCTGCCACAATCGTTCTTTACATTTAAAAGATATTTAAAAGTATTTATTCTAGACCTGAGCGTTGGGTCATTAGTTTATTGAATTATGTTTTTCTTTTTGTATACATTAATCTTTGTTTTTTTTTATCCATTTCTTATTTCATTGCTATAATTGGAATTTGTATTCTGTTGTGATGAATCTTTGAATTAAATAAATAAATAAATAAATAAATAAATAGCTTTAATTAACTTCTATATAAAGATAGAGTAGACATTTTAGCTATGATATCAAAATAATGACTTTTGTATAAGAGTCAACAAAAACGGGTACCTACCGAAAAATCGAAGAGGTTTAGTA
Source organism: Nemotelus pantherinus (assembly GCA_963978885.1). Taxonomy (NCBI): domain Eukaryota; kingdom Metazoa; phylum Arthropoda; class Insecta; order Diptera; family Stratiomyidae; genus Nemotelus; species Nemotelus pantherinus. The sequence goes on along the minus strand of OZ022265.1, from coordinate 116,123,083 downwards.
CGTATGTCTAATCCCAAGTAAAATATACAAACCAATTATTACTTGTGTATTTTTTATTAGCTTCAGGTGTTATATGTAATGTAATAAAAGGACGACTGAAAACATTAATTTACTTACTCAGATTTTGTTAGTTGAAGTGAAAGTACTGACTTTACCCATGGAACTTGTTTTTAACGACCTTTCGTCAAAGCCTGAAAAACTTTGGAAATCTTCAACGAATCGGATTCAATTTTTTTTGCAATAATGATGGTAAATAGTCAAATTCAAAACTGTATTTAATTTTAACGCATGGGGCCATGGGGCTACAGCCGCAGCGGCAAAAGTAAAACATTGAAGGCCCATAGGGACACTGAAAAAATGGAGAAGTCTGCAGACAATGCATCAAACCTTTACTTTCCAATAAGAACGTTCAAGGCAGTAGTAGAACCGGGCGTTCAAACATCCTGTTTACGGACGAGTCGTGGATTCAACTGCATCGAATACGTAATTGACAGAATAGGACAGTGAGAATACAGACCCCGAAATTCAACTTAAAAATCATGGTAGCTGGCGAAGTGAGAAGTAGCGGAAAAAGCCAATTTCATTTTTTTGGGGCAAGGAATGCTTTTCCATGGAGAAAATTACAGGCAAAAAATTCTCCTTGTTTTTGCACAATGTCTTGATCATCATCACTACTTTAGAAAGGAAGTGATTTTGGTTCAAGATAGAGCCACGGCGCATCAGCTTTGAAAACTTATGAAACGATTTTTGAGCACTTATGTGTGAATTCATTGGCATGGTAATTCCGCTGATTTAAGCCCCATTGAAAAAGTGTGGCCCAAATTAAAGCAGAGTGTTTTTAGATATCCCAGATAAAAAATAGGCAGGAGATGATAGGACGTATACAAGCTGAGTGGGACGCAATTTCGATAGTATATCTAAGAAATTTATGTGTAAGTTTCAGAGAGCAATTTTTAGACTGTATCGAAAACGAGGGAAGACATACTTCAGACAAATTACATATTATGTTACCTAAGGTGTGTACTTATTCATAATAAAATTATAACATTAAACTATCAGTTTTCATTCAAATTTTATACAAGAAATACGAAGGGCGGATACTTTTGCGCCACCCTGTAGTTTTTACGTACGTTTTTAAAGTAAGTGATAAGCTATTATGAATGCTATATATAAGTCTGGATTTTAAGATGAATTTTTTTATTTTATTTTATTTTAACAATTTTTCATAATATGGAGGCGCATTGTGAAAATTGTAGCAAAAAACAGCACAAAGAACAAGTAGGCAGTAACAAGTTTAATGAGGCAAAAATTTGAACCTTTGCAGCACGGAGATTATTTATCTCAATGGGAATTGTGTAACAGTAACAAAAAGCTAGCGCATGAAATGGTCTTGGAATGTAGCCAAGACGAGACGTACAAATATAGTAAGAGCACTAGTTCACCCATAAAACCCTTAGCATTCGAACGTTTAAGTACAAACTGCACCAATATTCTGCTGTGGTGACGTGCTTTTAACGGCATTTTGTTTTAATTTTAGATTACAATAAGCAAAACAATACAGAACAATTCAAATACAAATTTTTTTACCTTCGATTTTTTCTCTTGTCTATTGTAAAAACTTATACCTATCTGTTTGCATATTCGAAAACAAATGCACTCCAATATTTATCAATTAAATTGATTCATTATTTACTTCAAAGCTAAAACCAAAACTAACAAGATAATATTACTACATCCGCTACTGTTGAGTGCTTCTATGTTTTATTATCTCGTTAAAATTTTATTAGTGGCTTAAAGATATTTACAGTCTGACTAATGACCAGATCGCGGTCAAAATAAACCTTGAAACAATATGTTCCTGATGTATTTTGGATGTAAAAAATACATGCTACACCGGACAATGGCCATATCAAATTCAAAGAAGAAAACGGTGAGAAACTCACAGTTTTCCGGAAAATTGACTTCATGACGTAACGTTTTGGTGTGCGCTCATATGAATAAAGAATAGGTCGAGATGTGCAAAATCCTATGGAAGAGTCATATGAGTTTTTTGATGTTTCTTATTATTTGTTCTTTACAGTAAATAAGTGTATTCAACTGTTTCAAGACAAGCTCCTGACCCAGTCAGAAACACTTCAAATGTAAACAGTTGAATTGTGTCTGGCCCAATCTAAATATGTTTGTGCATATGACTAGAAACAACGATAATAAATTGTGTCTATGCGGACATACTGTAACTTTATAACATTAAGAAAAAAAGCATATTATGAGAATTCAAACAAATAGGAAACAAAATAACAAAAATTTTCGCTTGAGCTCTCATGTCCTCAAAATGATTTTTTCAGGCACAAAGTTTTTATTTTATAGAATAATTTGAGTCTCTTCTTTCGATTTATTAAAATTTCAATTAAATATGTATTACTCCGTCAATAATCTTGGCGGTTGTATAAAAGGTGAAGTTCTTTTGCGATGAAACCAGTACATTTATTGTTCAGTTACAAAATTAAGACGGAGCGATTGTCATGAAGGTGCTTTCTGTGTTGCTGATATTCTGTGCTGTTGGCGCTATATCAACAAGTAAACTACTTGCATCTACTGGGTGGAGAAGCCGCTGGGACAATTACCCGGATTTGTATTATGGCAACGGAGGACTTGGCTGGAAAACAGGATACGGAGGATTAAACTACGGTGTGGGTTGGAAGGGCTGGAATGACTACAAGCACTCTCCATTGGTTGGATATGGCGGGTATGGTGGATATGGACTCGGGCTAGATGCAGGATATGGGTTGGGGTATGGTTATGGATACGGATATGGACTTGGGCTCGGACATCCATTGTATTCGCAAGCCTGGTACTAATATTCATACTATTCATACTCATTTAATTATAATTTACTGAATAAATATTGGAAAACTAATTGTTAGTACGATATTTTAGATAATGCGTCTTCTTACAAAAACAAAGAAATTCATTTGAAAATTTTCGCAGGTGGATTGCAATTTATGCATTTATTATGTTGTAAAGACTCATGTTCGCAATAGTTTTCAATGAAAACACAAAATATCAAGCATATAGATTCGAACTGGATTGCAAATTTTGTGTATTATGTAGATCAAATGATGTACCTTCCTTACATTTAAGCATTTCTGGACGCAATTCAAATTTTCTCAAGACAATTAAATGAAAATATATCAAAAATCATAACAAGTTACTACACAAGCTAGATAGCCTCCTCGTGGTGCATCCTGAGTAATACCAAATAATCTAGACTCTCCCTCTTTACAACGACCGCTTTTGTAATTGAAGTTTTCTTGCTCCGCAATTTTTTTACTAATGTTCGAAGAAGAACATTAGTATTAAAATCACTTTGGCCAAAAATTCATATTTCTATATATATATATATATCATCAAAAAATTTCAGTGAAAAAATCTCAGGAACGCGCCATCCGATTGAACTGAAATTTTCAGGACACATTGGTGTATATGCAGAATAGTGCCAGGTCTCACAAAAAGTTAATAATCTTTAACCCTTTGGCGCCGGCGGCCATATTAGTGATATTTTTAATATACCTATTATTCCGTACACAAATAATTTTTGCAAAAATAAAGTTGACGAAATAAATTTCGAACGTGTTTTACATGTGAATCGGATAATGTTTTGGAGTTTTTTAACCCCATGTGTGCGCTGGGTGCCTAAAAAGAGAACGAGAAAACTTGAAAATTTTTAAATTTCGATAACTTTTGACAGAGCTATTCAATCATTACGAAATTTTCAGGACATATTGTTATTATATAGTTGTAGATTTGTGTAGCTTTTGATGAGCGTGCTGGCAACCCTGTAGCTAAAGCAGGCACTGAAATAGAAAACCTCCAAATCATCGTCTCTCTTGAAAAAATGCCGTTTCTTCAAAGAAAAGCCACTCATATATAAATCTAGTGCTTTGTTTACATAGACAAAAAATAAAATTTGATATGGTATAACGGGCACGCCTGGTAACCCTTACCCAATTTACCTATATTTTTAGTATCAAAAACTTCTGTTCACGGAAACTCACGATCCAATTAACAGAATTAATTGAAATTTGCAGCATGTATTGGTCGTAAATAGGACCAGGTCTGATAGAAGTGATTTTGAAATGCGGGTGATTCTGTGCCAGTGGTGCCATCTTGAAAAATCACTAAAAAAGATAACTGCTTTTAGCCCTATAAATTCTGATTGAATCGTTCGATTTTGACGAAATTCACACAGTAGCTGAACTTTACTTTAAACCACGTTTGGTAGAAATTTAATTGAAATATTCGGTCGGAACTGCCAGCTATGATAATTTTGGTGTTTTAAATTTGAAAAATAAAAATATGGAAGTGAAAACATTCAAACCATCGAATATCCTAAAAAATGTCCGTTTCTTACAATAAAACCAACCTGTATACAAATCTGATGCTTTATCTACACGTTCAAAGTAAAACTTTGGAAATTTCATGTCGAACCAGAACGGTAGCCCTTTCCCAGTTAACCTATATTTTTAGCATCAAAAACTTCTGTTCACGGGAACTCACGATTCAATAATCAGATACAATTGAAATTTACAAAATGTATTGGACTTAAGTAGGACCAGGTCTGATAGAAGCGATTTTGAATTGTAGGCAACTCTGTGCCAGTGGTGCCATCTTGAAAAATTACAAAGAAAAAACTGCTTTTTACCCTATGAAATGTGAATAAGTTACCAGATTTTCATGAAATTGACACAATAGCTGACCCTTACTTTAAACTCTGTTTGATAGAAATTTGGTTGAAAGATTCGATTGGTGCTGCCAGCTATGGTAATTTTTGTGTCTTTGATTTTGAAAATTCGCTCAGGAAAATGAAACTTTTTGCCCTATAACTTCCAGTGCAGTCATGCAATCAATACGAATTTCATACAATTAATGAAAACTATTATAAACATTATTCAGGCCAAATTTGGTTGAAAAGCCACGATAGGGTTGCCAGCTATTGTTGGTTTTGTGTTTGTTTGCAATATCTTTATTAAGCGGTTTTATCGTAGAATTTTCAATTGGTAATGATATTGTAGTGACAATAAACAGCAAATATTAAGCTTTCGATTATTTGAAAAAACTTGCTGCAGGTAACGCTAAATTTCTTTATTCTCCTATAACTTCGAATGTAATATAACAACGTGAAGCAGATGTGATATATTCTTGGCTTTGATACTGGCGAAAGGTTGCCAGCACGAGTCGGTTGTGCTACTTTTGTATCAATAAATGCTTACTGTTAGTATACATACCTGAAACATTTACAATGAAAATAAATAACCGATGTTTCAATTCCCAAAGTTCTGCAAATTTTTCGGATCGCATCCCCAAACACCAACTTCAGTTACAGTGCTGCAGGCACTGAACATTTTCTTCATTGATGTTATATGAGATGCAGCTTTCAAAGTTTTGTGAAATAAGCAGCTGATGACGAATATAATTAACCCGTGTTTTGCTCTCATAAACGTTGAAATTCATGCCAGTGGTAATATCTGAAACCTTTCCACCATATGAGTTATAATGCATTCTTGAGACCAAAGTAAAACGTGGCGTTTGAAACAGTTTGGCCGTAATAAGCAGCTCATGTGGTGGAATATGCACTCAAAACCTGCACGATTCTTCTACTGTTCTTCGAACATTAGTATTTCAAGCGGTTCAGGTGCGCTAGAGTTTTTTATTGTTTGGGCTGGTGATTATTAAATTCCGTCTTCGGATGCCGTAGCGACCGAGTTAAATGTGCTCGTGAGCGGATCGAGTTAAATACAGTCATTTCCGTGCCTTTAACTTTCTCAAGCTTTGGAGTACGTTCTTAGCATCGTGTCCATTTAAGTTGATGGCGTAGGTTCTGTTGAGTTGGAGTCCTGATTAGCACGGATTGGGCTTTGAGTACACGTTCCGATAAGGGCTTAATTGGACAAGAAAACTCAACTCGTCAGACGAGGGGGGATTGAACCGGGAGTGAAGCCACGGAAAGTGGAGTTGAGACAAATGAGACAAATGCCAACTGTTTTTAGGTAGTAGAGATATCACTTTAGCACTTGAGGTACTTTGGCCAGGTGCCAAATTAGAAGTGGTGACTGCTTCCAATTCAATTCAGAGAAAATTCTGGAAATCGTTAGGGTCGTCAACCCTGATTTTCCCACGAAAGATTGGAAGGTTCCTAAAGTTGGAGAGTCAGTTGAGACTCGAGGGGCAGCTTTCTGTATTCTAAATGTAGAGGCAGTACTGGTTTTAGAGACTCGAAAGTGAACTATTAAGTATGAAGTCGAGAAATTGACCTTGCGCTTATAGAGGAGTGATGAGGTGACAGGCTCTGAATCGAAAAATCCAGAGTTCACTACCCACGGCAAAATGCAGAAAGCTTAAATAGCGGTAGAGTCCCCCAGGAATGAGTCTGTTGCTCGCTCAGGTGTGGCATCTGATGAAGAATAAAATACAGATGCCTTTTCTGTTGATGGGATTATGAACTTATGAATCTTTTTAAGGCAGCTATAATGTTCGAGCGGGACCTAGGTATTGGTAATTAATCTTCACAATTCCAAAGCGACAGCAACATTTTTTTTTATTTAAGACAGGGGAGGAGCTTATTATAATCCAAGAAACATGAATAGGAAACAACTGAATTTACGGGCTACAAACCAACGGCACCCGATTGCTTGGAGAAATCCTGAGTCTGTATACTTGTTGAAAATATCATTAATGTATTTGTTCTTCGCAATTCTGCGACAATGATGACGTAGTCATTGTAGCGGAAATCAATCAGAGGTCTTGGTGGTTTGTTTCTTTCTATGTAGCACCTGATCATGACGAAATTCTCCCTATGACACCGTTAAGGTTTTGGTTGTGAGAACTGTCTTTAATGCTTGTCATGAAGTGTGGAACAGCTCCAACACAAATGGTTGAAGCGAAAGATTTTTTGGCCGTCGCAAATAATCAAATCGGAGGGACATTCTTGACGTTACTTTAGTCAGTAAGCATATCTTGCAAGTTTTCATCATGCAGTGAAGCTTGCCCAGCCTTTCGGTTATTCTAAAGAATGTCCATTTCTCTTCTTTGTAGTTTCTTGCCGCTAGTATTTTAAATATTTCTCAAATTGATAAATTTTGTTTTACTTACGAGAGACAAATCATTAGAAAATAACGTTGGGATGTTTTCTCGCTATACATACTTTTCCAATATAATTCGAAGAGAATACTAGAAGGATATATTCTTGCTTTTAGGAAATATATTTTGCTCCAAATCTATGCTTTTATGGTTCAAAGGTAATAATTTGAACCAAAATGTCATGCCTCGAAAATTTAACTAGACATTGGTCCTTAGAAAAAAATACCAGTTGAAATCATCCGCCCAAATTTAATAAAACGTTCACTCCTCTAGTATGAAACATTCACGACGCAAATGCTCGTCAAAAATTTGCATTCGAAATTGGTTCGAAAGGAAATTAAAAACAAGGATCTGATGGGTTGTAAAAACCTTGCCTACTGAGTATATTTTTATATTAAGACATGTTGGAATTACTTTCAATTGAACAACTTTCAAAAGAAATAAATCGTAAATGAATAATCGTCTAACAAATAATATTTTATATCTATTTAAAAATTTTTATTTCTTTTATTCTACTTCTTGGATATTTCTCGATGTAGATTTTAGTGGAACAAAAAATAATCATTCAATTAGTTAATTCCAAACGAATTCTTATAAAAAACCACCAATTTCATTTTTTTTAAAAAATATTATACATCATACATTTGAATGAATTATTTTTTAATTACATTATATTTTATTTACATGATATTTTTATTAATTTTCGTAGAATTGGCAAAAAAATCTTTTAATGATCCATATCATAACCTTTACCATTGACATCGAATTTCTTCTCCTCTTTTCTTGTTTTTTTTCTTTTCTTCTTTTCCTTTTAGCTAAATTTTAACTGTCGCCCTGTAATCTCCAGCCTATCAAAAAAATATACTACATATTTAGATATTGATCTTGAATAAGTTGACTACAAAACCACTAGATAATTTAAATCTTTTATTCTGGCCAAAAAAAAAACAAGACACGAAGATTATTCTCGGTCTTGAATATACGAGTAACTTAAATTCAACTGATATTCGAATCAGTTAAAAAATAATGTTTGATCTTGTGAAAAACTCGCAAATCGATGTAAGTCAGAAGTAGACCTTGATACATAATCGTGCTTTTATCACCGGCTAAGTAAGTCGAGTAGAAAGGAGCATCAAATACTAAGAAGACACACCTCTTTGTTTTCAATGTTATGCAATCTGTTGTTTTGATACACATATAAGCGGTAACTGGTGTATTTCTGTAAATACATATATATGCAGGCTGGGGGAGCGCGTTTTGTGTCAACTAGAATATTAGCAAATTATGTAAAAAAAAAATATTTACGTGGCTCATGTTACTTTGCCATGGAAACATTGGCATAGATAGCAGGTTTAGGTTACCAATTAGGTTCGCATTGGTGCAGCTCTAACTGTGAAGTAAATGTGTTGAGAAATGAGTTTAAATCAGTATAAATAGAGGAAGGATTGCGAAGAAACAGTATCAGTTTAGTTCAGCTGGGCTTAAGAACCATATCAACATGAAAGTTATTGCTTGCTTTTTGGCACTAATTGCAGTCGTATCGGCCGCAGGAGTCATTGGATATTCTGGTGGCTGGGGCAATGGCGGATTAGGATATGGAGGTAGCTGGGGCCATGGCGGACTAGGATATGGAGGTAATTGGGGTGGACATGGATTAGGATATTCAGCCGGTTGGGGCGGACATGGACTAGGATACGCAGGCGGCTGGGGTCATGGAGGCTGGGCTGGACGTGGCTATGGAGGTTACGGTGGATGGGGACATGGCGGCGGACATTGGTGAATTTGAAAATTGATGTTTTGTTCTGATAATGCCTTATATCTTAGATTTACGAAGCTAATAACGAATATAATCATGAATTGTTAAATATGAGTTTTAATTTAGTCGTGAGCTACAAAGTTTTGGTGGGGTTGCAGTGTGTTTTTTTCTCTCAAGGAGCAACTTGCGTTGGAGACATTTGTTGTTATTATTCAGTTTGTGAGAAATAGAATGTAGAAGGTCATAAAAGCTTTGCATTTGCTTTGGTTAAGAACAATTTAATACTAACGTGCACATTTAAATTTATTGAATTTTATCTCGGATAAAAATTCAATTTTGAGCCAAAAAAGCTAGTGAATGAAAACAAACTCATAGCACTTAAGAATACTTTCATTCATCATAAACTGATGGTTCCTTATGGCTGCTTTCTATTGAATGGTTTCATTTATTTCAGAGGTTGTTTTTATTACTTTTTTAGGTATGAACTTATCTATTTTTTTCTGTGGACTACTTGGTAGAACCAAAGCTTTATCTGTTTCATAAACTTTAATAACTTGAGATCATCTCGATTACTTAGCGTCAGTAGTTAAGTTTAGTGTGTCACGGGGTGTAATCAGCTATTATCTATTTCTTGCTCTTAAGTCCTATTTGTTAAATAAAAATAAATAATAGTATTTAAATACTCAAATATTTCAAAACTCAAAAACTTTGTAATATGTAGTTTTATATAGAATTACTTTGATTCTTCACAATAATATTCAAAGCAATTGACATTTAGCCACCTCACAATGACGCTGCACCACTTAAGTCGTTGGAAGAGTAGCATAATAAAACCATGTTTCACTTAAATAAGTAAACAATAATTAGCTATCATGTTAAGTTTAGTTACCCACCAAAAATGATTACCTACAGATTAGTTTTAGGTGCATTTATCTTTGCTGTCGACAGAACTACTTACTTTATGAGTGGTTTAACATAAATTATCTTATAGCTGCTTTGTTCTGTTACTTTTTTTCAATTTATTCTCCATCACAGTGACATAATAACATCAGTAAAAGCACATGAGATAGAATTGCTTCCAGTTAATGTGAAGGAGCAACTTGCGTTGGAGACATGTCTAATTAGGGATATGATTTTGCTCTTCAAAGAACCTAACAATCCTCACTTTCATTGCCTTTTTCAATACTAAAAGCAAAATTGTTAAAGTAATTTTTATGTGAAGGTAATTTTCCATCACAACTAAAGCATGGTGTAGTTGTGTCTATACATAAAGGTGATGATGCTTTAGTTGTGATGGAAAATTACCCTAACATAACATAAATGACTAAAATGCCTAACCGGCCGACGAATGTAAGAAATTTCAATACTGCAGTTCGGAGTGGATAAATGCGGCAGCAAAAGTATATTACACATCAACTAAAAGGAAATTATGTCTTATTTTATTATTTAATGCCAAAATTATAAAAACTTAAGCTACCAATTCAATAAAATAATAAAAATTACCCCAATTCAGAATTCAATGCCTCATGACTAACCGTAAAAATGAAAGTTTGTGTCCAATATGTTGGCACAATTATAAAGCAACTAGTATTTAGCAATATATAATTTGTGTTTTGGATCATTGCTCTGATAAATAATAAAATTATCCTAAATAATCAAATTATTGAACGAAGTTTTCACATTCACTTATAAAATAACTACATACTGAACTCGACCCATTATTTTTTGAATAAAATGGAGATTTCTTGTTCATGCAGCAGAAATATAGCCCCAGACCATTACTGAGCTTCCCCCAGGCTTTAATTAAATCTTAGTATTTTTTGGCAAGCATGCTTTATTTGTACGTCGCCATACAAATCTTTCGCCTTGGCATCTTTTCAAATTGAATTTGCTCTCTTCGGTAAAAAGTACCTGCAATATTATATAGTATTAAAAACATATTTGTAGTAAAAAATAACTTATTACTCGGTTCCAAAACTCAGAGGCTTTATTTAAGTGGGCCTGGAAAAGCATAGTCTTCTCTTTCTATTTTCTCAAAAATTTATGGCTTTTTGATTATTGTTCGCCTCTTTCTCTCACTCACTTTCTCTCTTTCTTCTGCATCTTCGAATTGTTTTCACAGAGACGGTCTCTTCTTTGTTCTGTTCTATCTAGGGCATTAATCCCGAGACTGAAATGGAGATCCCGAAATTTGGGATTAGAATTTTCGGGAGATAGTCCCGAGATTTCGGGATTTTATAAAAAAAAACTATATTAAGGGAATTTAAACATATATATTGGCTTATTTGTACTCAATTAAAATTTTATTGCAATTATATTATATACATAAAACCGGAAGCTAAGTTCATATGTACATGAATATGCACATATGTACATGGATGCTAGCAAGTAAGACGTTAATCTATAATTGCATCTAAATTAATCTTATGATCTAATTTCTTCTTATCTTCTTGTCCAATAAACCTCTTTATTTGGTCATGATAGTTAGTTATAAAATTAGTTAAAAACGAATTGAAATTTAATCAGCATAACGGATGTTACGATAATATAATAAAAATACATTATTCTTTTTAGTTGTTTACATATCAATTACAAAATAATATTGGTTTTCAATGAAACAAGTGATAAGTAATAATATCGATGGGTTCAAACTGCTGATTCGGTTTGAAACTATGCTCTCAATAAACATAATTTGTCAAGAGTTTCAAAATTTAAGCTAGGCCTGATTTTTCTGCACAAATATCTAGCTGCTGAAAAAGATATTTCGGGTACACTTTTTGGTGGCATATTAAGAATGTAATCATATAACAGTTGTAACTCATTATCACAACTGGCTTCCGCCTCTGTTTTCATAAAACAATATTTCTTTTAGTATTAAGTTCTGCTTTCTAATTCCCAAAATGGGTTGATTTTTATTAATTCCGAAATCTCGGGAGTCCCGGTAAAAAATTCGGGATCCCGAAAATGTCCAAAATGTGTCGGGATCCTGAGATCCCGAAATCTCGGGATTGCATGCCCTAGTTTTATCTCACTTCTTATTTTATCTGCTGAAATAAACGCATCTTTCTCAATGATCCGTTTAATATACTTCGCATCGTCGTCAGTTAGTTTCTTTCCTTGGCCCCTTTTGCTTTTATTACTCACTCGATTTTCTGTTCCAATTTTTCTAATTATGTCGTGTACCGTTGAAGTGCTCCTGTGCACAATATTTGGAATTTCTTTTAAAATTTTCTCTTCTGGTCGAAGCTGCAAAATAAGGTGCCAAAATAGCCATAGTACAACTTCACTTTGAGAAAAGTTCACACAAGCTAGTAAGTTCTCCGTAAACAAATAGAACCGTATGTCACAACAACTTGTTTGAAATGAAAAGTACCGTTATCCGACTACAGAGGCTTATAAAATGTGCTATCCGGTTAGTAGTGCAGCATTAAATTTTTAGTTGGAATAAATTTGATTATTTTGATGAATTAACAGTTTAAGTTTTATGATTTTTGCAACAAATAATAAAACTAGACAACATTTCCTTTTAATTGATACGTAATATGATCTTTTTATCGAATTCTTTCACACCGAACTGCATAATGGAAATTTATTACATTCGTCTTCCGGTTAAATGTGTGAGTTTAGATAATATCACTAACAGTTTAGATAATATCACCGAATTCTCTTTCAGAGAGTTTGGTCGAAGGGTTACTTTGGGGTTACTTTGCAGGAATATATATTTTCTGAGTTTGTGCTTCAGCTACTGAAAATAAGAATAGTGATTTATGTGTACTAGACAAGCAAGGTTCATTTCCATTTCCCATCCGATTGAACTGAAATTCATTTTAGGAGATTATTGTGTATGTAAAATAGCTACAAATGTCACTAAAGCTTAGTTATTTTGTTAAGATTTTAAGTGATATTTTAGGAACGCTTGTTAGTTTATGGAGCACATTCGAAAAAATCAATTCTACGAAATGAAATTTAAGAATCGTGTGGTTAGGTTATGATAATATTTTGGAAACTTTAAAACCTAAAGTAGGCAAAAAAAATTTGTAAAATTTTGAATCGCAATAGCTGCCGATAGTCATCAGATCATTATAATTTACAAGATTGTCGCGAAAAATGATAATGCAGTTGAAGTGGCAGTTCCTAGCAGCAATCCTAAAGTGGCAGCACCGCCGCTCACTCCAATTGAGTATCAAAGCACGCAGTTATCTTCCGACAAGACACGGCAAAAGACGAAGTGAAACGCGCCGCGCTAAAATAAATACTGTACTTCAACTTTGTTTTAATAATAAGTCATAAATTACAAGGTACTGCGTTTTATTTGACAATCTGTTTTCACTTCTATACTGTGTCGCCTGTCGTTATTGCCGAAAATCGTGACAATGCCGCGAAAAACGAAAAATTCATGTTCGAATGAGCACGCCGAAAAGGAAGACGACAACGGAGAAGACTTCGATGTTACCGTCGTGAACTTGGAAGGCGCTGGCAGTCTACCTAGCCAACAGCCATCGTCAAATGACATCGATCAAAAAATAGGTAGCATATTGTCCGCCATGAATACATTTCATATGGCGCTTGCCGAAATAAAGAACGAAAACAAACGGAATATGGACGAGCTTCGTCTACAAATAAACGCCGCCAATACAACGATAGCTTCGCCGATTCCAGTTGCAACATCGCCGTATGTGTTGCCGACAACAATTATACAGACACAAGCAAAGTCGCCGCCGTCACAAGAACATACACACGTTCAAAGTGCAATTGAGATGCAGACGCATACAAAATTGACGCCGCCGCTGCCATTACCTGCACAGTTCGAAAGAACAGTGCAGATGCAGAAGCAAGCACAAACGCCGCCATTTGCAAATGCACCTCCATCGCAGACAGCGTTCGGAAGAAGAGACGATGTAGTGCAGATGCAGCCACAATTAATGCATACATCTTACAATGCCGGACTATATGATCTTCCCCGATTCGATGGAAAAGCGGAAGAATGGCCTTTATTCAAAAGGTGTTATGTGGATACAACAGCCGAATTCCATTATAACAACAGACAAAATCTAATGCGTCTAAATAAGGCACTGCAAGGTGCAGCTAAATCTGCAGTGTCCGCTCTGTTAATATACCCAGATGACGTGCCAAAAGCTATACAAGAGCTCGAATTTAACTTTGGTCGTCCAGACTTGCTAGTACGCGCACAATTAAACAAAATTCAGGAAATACCGGCAATGAGTGAAGGGCACCTTGAATTAGTATTAAATTTGTCTAACCTAGTGCGAAATATGGTCGCACTTTTTAAGTCTGCCGGCTGCGAACATCATCTACTCAACTCGACACTGGTAGAACAGCTGGTTAATAAATTACCTCAGTCAAAACAGTATGAATGGGCCAAGTACGCAGCTCGCATTCCATCTTTTCCAACTGTGGAAGATTTTGCCGCATGGATAGCTGAATTGGCCAAAGTTGTCAGTATGATGTTGACAAATACAGCCACAACACCACGTCCAAATCAATCGTCATCAGCATCATCACGAAATCATTTATCAGTGTCTCGCAGAGTACTTCACAGTGACAGTGTCGTGGTGCAGAAATCGACAACAGCATGCGCACAGTGTAATCAATCACATAGCATTGCAGATTGCAAAGATTTCGCTGCACTCGCAATCGACGACAAGTGGAATCAAGTCAAGAAACTGCATCTTTGTTTCGGATGTTTAAAAAAAGGGCACAGTCTGTCAAACTGTCGTAAAAGGCGATCGTGTGCAATTGATGGATGCAGCAAAATGCACCATCGCTTATTGCACAACCAGCTTGGAGAGTCAAACGTCAAATTGTCACCTATTCTTAACTGCCGCGTTAGTGATGATACAGTACAGTGGTTTAAGATCGTACCGGTAGTTTTATCTGGGCCGTCAGGAAATATTTCGGTGTTTGCGATGCTGGATGAAGGCTCTTCGGTTTCATTGATTGATGAAGACGTGTCCAAAGTTCTTGGACTTCAAGGGCGTGTCAGCCCTCTTACTCTGCAATGGTACGGCAAGGCGCAGAAAACAGAAAGCTCACGGAAGGTTACCGTAGAAATTAAGGGCAGTTATAAGTCAGCACCCACGTTTACCCTTAAAAATATTTGCACTATTGCTAATTTGGATCTACCTGCACAAACATTACGTACAGGAAAGTATAGCCATATGGATGCTCTACCAATCATGGAATATAAACGCGCTCAGCCGAAGATTTTATTGGGGTTGGACTACGCATTTCTTGGCGTTTATAAAGAAGTTATTGAAGGAGGACAGCATCAGCCTATTGCCGTCAGAACTAAGCTAGGTTAGATCGCATTTGGACCAAATGGCCAAGATTTGCAAGAGGTCCCTACTGTGTTACATATTCGCGAGTCACGCTCACTTCGAGAAATCAACAACCTTGTCAATGAGTATTTCTCTACGGACAATTTCGGAGTTCGTAGCACCAACATAGTACTTGAATCTGACGAGAATCGTCGTGCTAAGAAAATTCTTGAGGACACTACAAAGAAGATAGGAGATCGCTATGAAACCGGACTACTGTGGCGTAGTGATGAAATTATTCTGCCTCAGAGTTACGAAATGGCTAAGCAACGCCTGCTGAAAGTCGAAAGACGAATGTTAAACGATCCAGTTTATGCTGAGAGGTACAAGGCAGAAATCGGAAAGTATTTGGAGAAGGGGTATGCGAGAGCTCTCACTGTCGAAGAAGCCAAGGTGCAGGGGAACAGGACATGGTATCTCCCGCATTTCGGAGTCCTGATCCCCAACAAGCCCGCGAAACTCCGTATTGTGTTCGATGCTGCTGCTGTCTCGTGCAACGTTTCTCTGAATACCGTCTTGTTAAAGGGCCCTGAACACGCCAAGCCGCTCCTGACGATCCTATTTCAATTCCGTCAGGGAACTATTGCCGTCGCTGGGGACATTCGTGAGATGTTCTCACAAATACGAATTCGAAAAGCGGATCAAAGTTCTCAAAGGTTTTTATGGAGGGAAGGAAATCAAAGTCAGCCCATAAAAGTATATGAAATGGCGTCGATGATATTTGGTGCAATATGTTCACCTTGTTGCGCTGAATACATCCGAAAACGAAATGCAAGTTATTACATGCAAACGAAGCCACATGGAGCTGCAATCGTCACTGATAAGACACATGTCGATGATTTAGTTGTCAGTTTTAATGACAAAGATGATGTTGAAGGCATTATTAAGGAGGCAATAGAGATAAATACTAAAGCTGGTTTCACTCTACGAAACTTTGTATCCAACTGTCGAGAGATTCAGTCCAAATTAAACGGAACCAAAAGCAACGATAATACCGTATTCAACATGGAGAGACGAAATGTGACAGACAAGGTATTGGGATTATTTTGGAATACCGAGGACGACACCTTGCAGTATCATTTTAAATTCCACAAAATACCACGAGATGTTTTGAAAATGATTCGCCCACCAACAAAAAGAGAGCTGCTTGGGATCATAATGGCCGTGTTTGACCCCTTCGGACTCTTGTCAAACTATACGATTTGTTCGAAATTACTATTGCAAGCCACGTGGAAGTTGAATATCGATTGGAACGAGCCGCTGCCCGATCAACTGTACGTACAATGGAAAGGTTGGTGGAGAAAATTTCAGGAGGTGAAGGATTTTACCGTACCGCGATGTTATTCGCCAATACTTTTTGAGGCAGATTATGTGCAGCTGCATGTTTTCACTGATGCGAGTTCCAATGCATATGCAGCAGTTGCATATTTGCGAGTAAAGCATGCAGAACAGATCAATATTGTTCTGGTTGCTGCAAAAAGTAGATGTGCACCTCCAAAGGGAATGACGATACCACGACTAGAGCTGCAAGCTGCAGTGTTAGGTTGCCGTCTGTCAGAAACGATACAGGATTGCCTGGAAGTTAAAATACACCACGTTATATTTTGGTGTGACTCTAAGACAGTCATTCAGTGGATTCGATCAACTACCAGAAAGTATAAACAATTTGTTGCCTGCAGAGTGGCGGAGATATTATCGACTTCAACGCCTAATCAATGGAAATGGTTGCCGACTGAACTGAATGTGGCCGACGAAGCCACGAGAGCTAAATTACCAGCAAGTGTCGAAAATGACGCTAGATGGGTACGAGGACCAGAATTTCTAATGTACAAAGAAGAGAGATGGCCACAAGAAAATGAACGGATAATAAACGAATACACTGCAGAGGATATTGTCGTGTCATGTATGTTGGTGAAAGTGACGAAGGAAGCTATCAACTATAGCAAGTATTCGTCCTATATCAGAGCAGTGCGAGTAACAGCCTGGGTATTTCGATTTATCAAAAATACACAACAATCGAATGTCAGTGACCGAAATACTGGAGAATTGACAGCCAGTGATATATCCTATGCTGAGTTGATCGTATGCCGCCAAGTTCAAAACGAATGTTTCACTGAAGAGATCACCGCTCTAATATCCAAGAAATATGTTTCAAAGTCGAGCAATTTATACCAGCTGACACCGTTTGTGGATAACGGTGGCATATTGAGGCTAAGAGGACGAATTGATGCTGCTTATTGTTTGCCGGTCAGTGCTCGCAATCCAATCATTATGCCTCGGGACCATCATGTCACGCGTCTTATTGTAGATCATTACCACAGAAAGCGTCACCACATGAATGATTATTTGGTCATCAATGAGATTCGTCAGAAGTTTTGGGTACTCAGTATTCGTTCCGTACTTAAAACTGTTCGGAGCAACTGTCTGATTTGCCTTACGTTAAGAGCAAAACCTCGAAACCCTTTAATGGGACAATTACCACTGGATCGCCTTACACCGTATCTTCACCCTTTCAGTTATTGCGGAGTGGACTATTGTGGACCGTTTCACATTGCTGTAGGTCGTCGTAGAGAGAATAAATGGGTAGCTCTGTTCACATGTCTCACCACTCGTGCTATCCATGTTGAAATCGCGGATGATCTTTCCACCGATTCTTTTATGTTATGCTTGAGGAACTTCATGAATCGACGAGGCACTCCAGTAAGAATTCGAAGCGATAATGGCACGAATTTTATTGGGGCACAAAAGGAGCTCACGAAGGAAAATCGGGTTTTTGATCTCGACCGAATACAACAAAACTTATCAACTGAAAATATTGAGTGGATTTTTAATGTTCCTGGAAATCCACATGCTGGAGGTTGCTGGGAATGACTAGTTCAGTGCGTTAAGCGTCTGCTTAGTCAAGTGTTCAAAGAGCAGGCGCCAAGGCTGGAGACGTTTAGAAGCGCACTAATAGAAGCAGAAAACATTATAAATAGCCGACCACTAACAGATATACCAACGAGCCCAGAACAACAAGAACCACTAACGCCGAACCACTTTCTGCTTGGTTGCTTGAATTCAACACAAACTCCCTGCGATGATCTTGAAAACGTATGTCTTCGGAAACAATGGAAATTAGCACAAAATTTAAAGGACCGACTGTGGAAGAGGTGGGTGGTAGAATACCTGCCGCGGCTGCTACGTCGATCAAAATGGAGACAGGAGACTCCGCCGTTAAATCCAGGACAGTTGGTGATAATCTGCGATCCAAGTCAGCCAAGAGGACAATGGTTGAAGGGTCGAATTACCAAAACATTCGCAGCCAAAGATGGACAAGTACGATCTGCCGAAGTCATGACGAGAAACGGTCTGGTGCGCCGCCCATCAGCAAGGCTAGCCGCCTTAGAATTTTGTGAATCCTTCCCCCAAAACGATTCACGGGGACCCGGAGATGTCGCGAAAAATGATAATGCAGTTGAGGTGGCAGTTCCTAGCAGCAATCCTAAAGTGGCAGCACCGCCGCTCACTCCAATTGAGTATCAAAGCACGCAGTTATCTTCCGACAAGACACGGCAAAAGACGAAGTGAAACGCGCCGCGCTAAAATAAATACTGTACTTCAACTTTGTTTTAATAATAAGTCATAAATTACAAGGTACTGCGTTTTATTTGACAAAGATAGTATAAGAAATAAACATACCTGAGAAAATTTTTTCAAGCGAAAAAATGCATTCAATTGGTAAGTTTGGCGCTTTGTCTAGAATTCCATATTGATATTTTCAAAATTCCTCACTGCACAAGAACTTTAGAATATTATTATCTGGCAACACACCTTCGTAAATTGAAATCTGACAGATGACTGTCAGTGTGTTTTGTGACAGGCCTTCTGCCTCATGTTTTTGCGTTTCCGTTTTTGTACTATCCAGTTATTGAAATAGAACCATAAGAGTTAACACTGTACTGTCTAGTTATTTGAAATACAATCGTTAGCATTTAACAAGAACGATAACTTTTCACCAATTTACCTATATTTTTAACACCTAAAATTAACATCGATGAGACATCACGACCAGATCATTAAATCACTATGACATTTTTGGTTGAAAGATTAGAATTGGGCTGCCAGCTATCCTAATTTATGTACTTTTTTCTAATGACCTTGTAGTGGAAGGAAACAAAAAATCTTACAATTATTAAGAAAATATTTTCAAGAATGATAACCCTTAAAACCTTTCGACTTTCACAACAATCATCGGACCAAAACGAAATTTTTAGGGCGAGTTAATCTTAATGTGAAGCAGTGGTGATATTTTCGTTATTTTAATTCCAACGCATGCTGTTTAGATTTTTATATGATAAACACCTTACATTCAATCTCTTCCCATCACTGAAACTTCCAGTTCAGTTACCGGGTAAAAGCGTTATAGTGGAAAAGCTGTGGCAAACTTTTGATTGCAGTACAATTAAAATGTTGTCAGCACTGAGCGTTTACATCGTGCCTGGAAAGACTGCCAGCAAAGGTACATATAATAAACATCATATAATTAAAATAAAACAAGAAATTGACTTCATTTAGTTTTAGAGCTCGTTGCTTTATTTAATTTTCAATCCAATGGCTTCCAATACATTTATCGATTCAAAATATATTTTAGCATGACTTTCGATTCAGATTAATAAGAACCTTTGATAGAAGATTCTTCCAGAAGCTCTAAGTTTCTTCGAAAGCTAGCAATTCTAGCGATTGATGTTCGCCAAAGTTTTTTCCTCGCTGTTTTTGTTACTATTTTACTTTTATCACAAAATTCAAATGATTTCAAACTGATTGACAGATCGACATCCAATCTAGGCCCCATGCTTTTCTTTATCCATTCGAAAGAAGCTATCAGTTTATAATTTTCTAGAACGATTATAGACAGTAGTGTATATTTATCAGAAAACTGAATTCGAAAAATTCACCTCATCACATCTCATCCTATATCTCTCTAATATGGTTAGCTTTGATATAAATTTTTCGTACACATATTTTGAACTTGAAAATGTTCATAATATGCTGTAGGCGAAGTAAAATTTCATTGGAATATTTCCGATTACCATTTGAAATGAGGTTAGATTTTTCAAACGGATATACCCAAACTGAAGTTTGTGAAAACAATAACCGTAATTATTGAGCTTCGTCAATGTGATGCAATCGTCAAAATATATGTATGCAAGTTATATAAAAATTAAATATGGCCGTTAGCTTGTTCCATGAGATTCATCAATTTCTTGCACTTGAATTACGCACTTGAACCCCAATAATTGTACTTGAACCCCAATAAGTTTTCTAGATTGGTGCAAATAGTTTCAATATAAATAGTAGATACAATTTCGAATCAAATCATCAGTTCGAGTTTGTAACTAAACTAAAATCAGCAGCATCATGAAAATCATCGTTTGTTTGTTGGCTGTTATTGTAGCCGCATCTGCTACCGGTCTTTTGAGAAGTCTTGGATATGGCGGTTGGGGAGGACGTGGACTCGGACTTGGGGGACTCGGAAGTGGATGGGGTCGTGGTTTCGGAGGGTACGGAGGAGGTCTAGGTGGTGGCTACGGTGGATACGGAACCGGATTAGGTGGCTTGGGAGGACTCGGCGGATTTGGCCCAGGTCTTTTGGGTGGTTTTTGGTGATCCTTCATTAGATAATCAGCTATATAATAGAGAATAATTTATTTACCTTCGTACTTGAATGCAAAATTTGTGTAAACTTATGATTCAAAATATATGGTGTTAACTTCAATGCTATTAAATCTAATGCTGTGTCTAACTTCAACCTATATCGAAACACTTTTGTTACAGTTGCTGCTTGTATTACCGATGGATATGAATTTGTGAATAAATATGGAAGATATTATTTAATTTCTTTACTGTATGTCTGATCACACTTTTAATATCACTGTAAAAACTCTTTCTTTATAAAGTTTAGAAAAGGAAAATATGAATTGAAGCAAAACGGAGTAACCCTTCATATAAGATACGAAAGAAGTCACTTCGAAGTACGATAGAAATAACTTGTGATGAAAGAAGAGAAGAATATATATAATCTTCGGCTGGAATTTAATTTGAGCCTTTGAAATTTTACTGTTGTATAGAAAAAAAACTCAAAAATTACTCTTTCCAAGTGAGCTTAGGATCAAAATATAAGGATTATTCAGTTTTGATTGAATTGAGATAGACACTGTGCTTTTTAGTGAAAACAAACTCGAATTCAGTGAATAACTAGAATAAAGTCAAATCCTATGGGTGGTGACAGTTCGATTTTTGTGGTAGTGGCGCTAATTATAAGTGATTTGATTGAATGATATCCGATAAATATTCTGATATTGCATAAAATAATTGGGTTGATAATAAGACCGATTGCTTATTACTAACAAATACCACGTATCTTAAAATATTTTCTAAGCTCACACTGGTCGCACAGTCATCTGTTGATCGATTTGGAAAGTAAATTTAACTTTCCAGACCCAATGGTTCCCATTTTGTCAATTTCCTACTTTGAATGTTTTCAAGTTTCCACGTTTCATCAGGGGGTTTCCTTCGCTGCTGATGCGCAATGTTTGTGCTTCGAATACTACAGGTAAATGAAATTGAATGTAATTGTTTTGTGAGATAATTAAAAATTGAAATATAAACTAAGTGAGTTCGAAAATATGCGCTGTTTCTCATCAAGCATCAGCTCATGGTGCGTACCTGACTGATGTGACCACTTGCAGTGGGAGATTATTATTTTTAATTAACGTTAGTTGGTATTGCTTCGAAGTTGTAATTACTACGAAGGGTTTCAGTCTGTGCTGCTATTTTAGCATTTTAATTGCTAGATCTGCCATTCGTTTTTCTAAAACTGCATTCGGGATTTAGAAATACCATCTAGTTAGTTATTAGCATTTAAATTGTGATGTTATAATAATATGTGTTGTAAACTCATCTATTCATAGCCTTGGTTATCAAATTATTCTCGAAATTATTTGCTATCATATGTCGCTGCCTTATTCCAAAAGACTAGCTCGCTGTCGACCGATCAATACCGAATTCCAAGCCGAAATTTTGAAAAATATAGACACAAATGAACTTTGCATAAGAGAAATAGATCTGGATATAACCTGTTATAGATATAGAATAATCTTGAGATGTAATATTGTATTTAAGCCTTTAATTTGCTTATATTTTATAAATCCATGCATTATGTTAAGATAGACACTGAAGAAGAGGGCAGATTACCCTCGAATTACCGATATTTGTCACAAAATTCAATATATCTAGCTTCGAAAGGAAAAATCGGTTTTTTTATCAAAATATTTTTTTACAAGCTAGGAAAAAATAAGAGGCCATTATTTAACATTATAATTTTACCATAATCTGGAATTATTTAACAATTCTAGTAGATACAATCGCATTTGACATTTTCGTAAAATTGGCAGCACTGGTTTTAGTAGAACTCACTATCCGCTTTAGCCATTCGAAAGCACCCTCGCCCTAATTTATTTATTTATTCAAATCTATTTTAACAGGCTGCTGCCCAATTATAAAAATAGATATATAAGACAAAGCCAAAGAAAAATTTTAAAAAACTACAACACATAGCTACAACAAATCAAAACCAATATACAAGTTAATATGAAAAAAGTGCGGAAACGGTAAAAAATTAAAAAGAAAATCAGACATTATAAGGAACTTTAAGAATTAAATCTTTAATTTGCGACTTAAATTGAGAGAACGTTAGCGGAAGAGGACCAAGCTGAAGATCGTTATGCTTCCTGGGGATACGCGATA
The DNA here is from genome assembly GCA_963978885.1 of Nemotelus pantherinus. NCBI lineage: Eukaryota > Metazoa > Arthropoda > Insecta > Diptera > Stratiomyidae > Nemotelus > Nemotelus pantherinus. Next base: position 116,100,064 of record OZ022265.1, on the reverse strand, counting down.
GCGGCGAGTTAAAATAAACTTCAGATCGCGCGAAGGGAAGGTAATTTGATCTATCTGACCATTTGACGTTACGCATACACAGCATATAACCAAGATCGGAGAGCATAGGGCAATGGAATAGCTTGAAAAGCAAGCACTCTTCAAGGAACACTCGTTGGGAATCTAATGAAGGAATTTGGAATAAGGAAAGACGATCACTATACCCACAGTAAGGGATGTTGAGTTTAAACAACAGTGAGCGAGTAAACCTACGCTGAACGTATTCCACTGCCTCATTGAGAGATTTATGACGGGGAGACCACACTTGACAACAATACTTTAGGATGCCAGGAACAAGTGAAAAAAAACAGATGAAAAGAGGTAGCAATGCTAGTAAACGAAGAAGAGCATCTAAGAATGAAACTGGACAGACGAGAGGCCTTGGCGGTTATATAGGCAATGTGCTGGTCAAATTTGAGCTTTGGATCAAAGTACACACCAAGATTCTTAAAATTATCAACAGCCGTAATGGAAGATCCGTACAGAGTATAAGAATATACTACGGATGACAATTTAAACGTATAGGACATTTGATGACTTTTGGATATGTTCAAAGCAAGCCAATTATTAGAGCACCAGTCGCACAGAGTACGGAGATCATTTTGCAGTTGGAGACAGTCGTTGGTAGATTCAATTACTTTGGAAATCTTGAAGTCATCAGCAAAGAAGATGCAGAGAGAACAAATAAAGGAAAAAAGATCATTTATAAAGACTAGGAATAATAATGGACGGAGAATGGAGCCCTGAGGAACACCGGAAAGCGGACAAAACGGGGAATAGGTGGAGGATTGCACAGATACAGCACAAGAACGACCAGAAACATAGGATGAAAACCAAGACAAAAGAAAACCTGACATAAAAAAAACTTCGAAGCTTTGCTAGCTTTCGTAGAAAAATCCGGCTTCTTAAGCTTTCAAAATATTCATTGGATTGTAACCGTCATCATTACTATTAATTAAAGAAACAAATAAATTGATTTTACATCTGATATGTTCCCGATTTTTACCGCAGAGCCGAATCAGTTTCACCTAATGCACCTTTTTCTGACGGTGGCGGACCTTGCGTTAGTTTGCGATTACGTTTTGAGCGACAGATATAAATAGAGAAGTCAGTCATTCATTCAGTTTGTCTATCGATTTGATTATCAAAATTTTGTGCATCGGATGAATTTTCTTCCCTCACTTTGCAATTTGTACCAAAAGGTTCGAAAAAATTGAAGTTCTTGGTTGGAATTATTCATATCCTGGTTGGAATCATTCATATATATTCAAGTTGCTTCCACTATTCAGTCCATAATTTACAAGTGGCAGAAAACTTGTTAATTCCGAATTTGGATTATTTTGGACGTTCTGGGAGTACTATTAAAATTGGCGAAGTGGTGATACGAAGAAAGTTCTTGCGTAGCTTAAAATTTTTAGAAATAGTAATTAATTGTATTCTGTGGTAACTATGACGTTCTTTTGTTGAACTTTGATGGCGATAATTTCTTTCGTATTTGTTCTTTCTTGTTTATACTCTTATTAGTACAGTTGCAGACAGGCTGCATCTTTCATACAGCTCTCTAGCCGTTCATCCAGGTCTTTTGAGATGCTGTGCCTGAGGAACAGTTGTCATTCTCGACGTAGATTTTGTTTTTCTCTTTTTCCACAACCAGCTGTTTTTACGGACATGGCGCATAATTTGATCTTCCCGTTGAAAATCTGATGAAACGCCGCGATGTCTTCAATAGTGGACTCTACTTGCTCTTACCATTATTGTGTGTCCATGGCTGTGAATTTTTTGAATTGTTTTGTAGTAATTAATTTTGTATATCAGATCAGATGGAACGTGTGTAAAAAAAACTTCAATAACAACTAAATGTTTATCTTGAATGAGGTAAACCAAATTACTTTTCTGCCATTTACCAATTTGCGCTCTATATTGTGAGCAACTATTATCTTTCCACTTATTGTATATTGCCTATGGAAGCTAGTGTCCTTGGCCTTCCCTGAGGGTTTGTGAAAAGGAAAAAAATACATACATTTATTGCAACAATATTGAACAGAATTCAGTTAGATGTGCCAAAGTGTTGCACTTTCAAGCTGCGTTTACAAACCTGAATAACTGAGTAAGGATATTTTCCTTTACAGTACCTACCCAAATTCAATCCTTATTCTTGAGAAAAATGTAACTAGAACGGCATTTAAGCTTCTTGTTTTTTGGTGCAAGATCGAAATGAATGCCAAAAATCGATCAAAAGACATAGAAATGAAAAATAAAAATTTAAATAAGAAAAAATATGGCCCTTAAATAGAATAATGGAATAACTAATATCGGCTTCTCCCATATGTGTCTCCCTACTGCCATAATTAAGCAATCGCTTCAAAGTTTAATCCGCTGAGCATTATCATAGAAAAAAAACATTATGTTTACTTTTAACATGCGGAATGTCTGGAGTTGAATCTACATTTAGTGAGTAATACTTTGTTTATTTGGAATCGTAGAACTAACGCTGCTTATAACAAAATCGCAAATATTCATAGAAATTAAAATACTATGCTTTTTTCAGGACTATCATATTTTCGTCAAAAAACAGTGGTCGAATTCGTAAACAAGTTTCGGCAAATGTTAGTATACCCATTGTAAATCAAACCTAATTTTAAGTATGATTATAGTAAATTTAGCCCTGAACACTTTGTTGCTAACACCAACTTCAAAGTGAAAAGTCAATAAGGATTTGTATTCAAATGGCTGTAACATACTTCGCATTAGCATCAGTACATTTATCCGAAGAAACCCTTTCTAAAAATGTAATTATTCAATCTGGAATTCATCCAATTTCTGTCAGATTCTTTTCTTTACAACTGCAATTTTTCAATTTGAATCCCATTAAAAAAAACCTGCATTATGTTTTTGCTTTCATCGCAAGCATTGTATGTCGTATTTTGGTGTAGATCTTTTCAAATTATATATAAAGAATTGCTGCTTTTTGCTTTCGTTGATTCTCTTTCGTTCTCTTCTTAGGAGAAATATACATACATTTAGAGTTATAAGGAAGTGTCTAACGCTAATACAAGCAGATCATTCTATCATAACGGAAGCGTTTAGAAAGACGTTGTAGAAAAACAGCATTAGATTTAGTTACATTCAAGTTAATAATATTTATTTCAGATTATGTTTTTACACAAACTATGTATACAAGTGCAAATACAAATAATTTATTCTCTATTATAGGGTTGATGATCCAAATTAAGGTCACCAATAACCACCAAAGCCACCTTGACCAAATCCGCCTTGACCAAATCCGCCTTGACCAAATCCCCCTTGACTAAATCCGCCTTGACCAAATCCGCCGAGTCCTCCCAAGCCACGACCCCACCCGCCACCAAATCCGCTTCCGTAACCTCCATAGCCACCACCTAATCCAGTTCCGTATCCTCCATAGCCCCCGTTCCATCCACTCCCGTATCCCCCGAAACCACGACCCCATCCACCTCCGAGCCCTCCAAATCCTCCAAGTCCACCGACTCCTCCAGGCCCAAATCCACGTCCGCCCCAACCACCAATGCCACCTCTATAGCCACCATATCCAACTCCTCCTTGAGGACTGGCTCCAGTAGCAGATAGGGCTACAATAACAGCCAACAAACAAACGATGACTTTCATGGTTCTAATGTTTTTAGTTTTAATTGCAAACTTGAACTGACGATTTGATTGAAAAGTGTGTCTACTATTTATATTGAAACTGTTAGCAACAATCTACTAATCTTATTGGGGTTCAAGTACAACACTAGAGCATTATCAATTTGCGTGAACTCCTAGCGGGCATATGAAATCAGTCGCGTACCTCAAGCGCATGAAATTGGTGAATCACATGACACACGCTACCGGCAATATGTTAATTTAATTTCTGAATAGCTTGCATATACTCTGGCGATCACATTAGATCAATAATAACGGTTATTGTTTTCAGTGTCTGATGCGCTTGAGGATGCTAGTGTGAATAATCCAATTATATTTCTAATGCTAATCGGACAAATGTCAATGAAATATTACTTCCTGTTGTAAAAAAAAACAGAAGTATGTAGACGTGGGTATATATGTATCCAAAAACATATATATATATATATATATATATATATATATATATATATATATATATATATATATATATATATATATATATATCTATCTATATATATATATATATATATATATATATATATATATATATATATATATATATATATATATATATATATATATATATATATATATATATATATATATATATATATATATATATATAAATATACATCTACATCTACAGAAAACGTAACACTATCAGGTATGGGCAATTTATGTCTGTGTAGTGAAATAGAAATGAAGCAGATTGATTATCTTTTTTCAAAAATCAAATCAGAAGAACTGAATCCAGCTGATAAAGTTATGATAAAAGTTATTAAAACAATTTTAAATAGAAAATCAATCACCAAATGTGCAGACAACTAACTAGCAAGCACTTCTTCAAAATTGAAGTCAAATCATATTCAAGTTCTTCGAAGTGCTTCCGATATGTCCTCCACTTTTGACTGGTGAAGGAATGATTTAAAGCCTAAAGTGCATAGCTTTTATGATTCAAAGCTGATTTGAATTCGAAATCAAAGCGTTCAATTCATTCTGCATATTTTTTGACGAAAAGATTTTTCAGCTTATTTAGTTTATATAAAAATCGACATCACCAGAAAGATATTTCAAATAATTAAATACATAGGTTTTTGCTGTCACACTTTTGGCAATAAAGTTGTATTTGAAAGAGAATAGCTAGAACTACACTGGTCTCACGTAACGTGAGCTCACGTGTGGTCACATCAGCTGACCACACGTGTGATAGATCTGCAGTACCATTTTGTATGGTTAGAACTACACTGGCGACACGCCACACGGCTCATGTGAGCTCACGTGAGCTCACGTTTTTGATAATCTGCAAATTCAGATTTTTGAGCTCACGTGAGAGCACGTTTAGCCAATATTTTTACCGCATGGTATTTGATTTGTTTGAAATGTATAAGGTAAGTGATTTGTTGAAAATGTATAAGCATGAATACTTGTGAAATGGCGAAATACATTGATGCTGGTAAATTGTGGGAAAAAATTGTAACAGAATTTTTATGTGCGCAGCGAAATTTAGTTAAACCTCAAACCGTCGATATGCAATTGCAACACACGTGAGCTGCTAACATGAGACAAGTGTATTTCCAAGCGTGAGCTCATGCCTCCACACGCATAACGTGACGACACGTGAGCTCACGTTACGTGAGACCAGTGTAGTTCTAGCTTTATTCATATTGATACAAAAGCTATGTGTCCAGAATAAAAATAAAGCTTAGTCTAACGATGCAGTAGTAAGAATCATTTCAGTTACTACCAAGATAAGATATGCAAGTTAATTAGCTTTTGATCCATATACAAATTTAAACTTTCAACTTTTATAAAAATTTAATATTTGAACTTTTGATCCATATAAAACACAAGGGAATTAAGGGATTATGAGACAAGCGATATATTTTTAATTTCGTTATGTTCACAGATTCGAAAAGTAACATTAATGAAAACAGCAATAGGGGAAAACTTGCGAAATCCGGCTTAGTTGTTATAATCCTGATGAAGCCATATCTGAATAAAGGGTGAGCATTATTAACAAACAACTGGTAGTCAAGTCCAGAATTATTTACGCAAACCGAAAACAAATGCCTATGGTAATGTTTGCAAAACCCGAGCATTAATGCCGGATCTAAATAAAAATTAAAAACTCCTGAGCCATCATTCCAATCAAAAAAACTTTACTGGTAATAAGTGGTGTGATCAAAAGGATGTTTGGATTTGGATTTGTCACTCTAACAAATTACAGAAAGCTGAAATATAACTCATCAAACTATTTTACCAGATAAAAAGTCAGAGAGAAAAATAAGATTGGGAAAATTTGAAATTTTATGAATCGCGATAACTTTTGACCAGACTATAAAATTATTATGAAACTTAAGGGGAGGTTCTCCACTTTTTTTTTTCAAAAAATCAATTTTTTTTTTTTTGATGAAATGAAAGGTATGAATGTCGAGAATATGTGTGCAAAAGGATTTTTCGATCCGCAGCATATTTATCGCATAGGAGCGTCTCTGATGCGTCGAACTTTCGCGCGCGGAGGAACGCTCTGGTGCTATTTTACTGCGCGGCCAAAAATGTCCATAAATGGTTATATATTTATCGAAGCGGAGTAAAGACGGTATTATTTACCGAGCTGTTTATGCAAAAAACAGTCAATGCGTCAAAAAAGACGACAGATGAAAAATCGATTGATGGATATCTTAATGACCGTGAAAAGATTACGTTACGTTTGTCGTCGTGTAGCTAGACAATGCAAGACCGGGAAAGTCATTAAGGAGAGGTTTTTTTCTTTCCGGTTCGGTCCCACGCCCTTCAATTCATGTTTTCTATTCATTTATATTTCATTATTGACAGCATCGTTTGAAGAAAACGTTGAGATTAGATAAATCTAGACCACCGAACTTTTTCATCTGTTGATTTCTGACTTCGAACAGTACTGACGACTCTTCCCGCGATATCACTTGTTCTTTTTACCGAAAACTGCCATTAGTACGCTGCGTTCGCTAGCGAGTCTTACTTCAGTTTAAACATTTTTTTGCCGGTTTAGAAATGCCGAAAAGTCGTCCTCGACTTTCCCGGTCTCGGAAAAAGTCTTTCCAGGGGAATCAATTTACCGCTGAGGCAACAGTGGACTTTGTAAGTTCGTCTGCGAAAAAAATGAAAAACGTTGATTACGATGATGTGGGAATTGACGCGAACTCCAGTTACGTAATTCTCAATTTTTTGTTGGTGTTCAACGCCTTGAGTGAGTTGGTTGTGTGCAAATCCTGTTCCGGAGCAGTGTCATTCGGGCGCAAGGAGGGAGCTGGTGTGGGGTTCAAACTTATCGTGAACTGTGCGTGCAATAGGTGCGAAATATATTCATCTCCGATGTCACAAAACGTCTACGAGATAAATCAGCGACTTTTGTTCGTTTTTCGGATTCTGGGTTCCGGATTGCAGAGTGTCAAGACATTTTGCTCCCTATTGGATATCCAACACTCGTTCAGTTATAAAATGTATTACAACTTCTTGAACAATTTACATGCCGCCTCAACAACCGTCTTTAAATTTTTGCAAAAGAAAGCTGTGCGCGAGGAAATCGAAGGCAACACCGCAGCTGGGAACGAGCCCACTCACTTAACCGTTTCTGGTGACGGATCGTGGAAGAAGCGAGGATTTTCGTCGCTGTTTGGGCTTGTCTCACTTATTGGCAAGTACACGGCTAAAATTTTGGATGTAATTGTCAATCTGCCACAATTGGGCATCAAAGCGAGGGACGCCGGAGTATGAGGAATGGAGCGAGAACCATTCGGACAAGTGCACCGCGAATCACGTTGGGAGTGCCGGTAAAATGGAGGTGGACGGCGCGTGTGAGATGTTTTCGCGATCAGACAAAGTTCTTGGCGTGAAATACAAAAACTACATAGGCGACGGGGACACAAAAACCTACAAGGCTCTCGTCGATTCGAATCCATATGAAGACTGCCTGGTATTGAAAAAAGAGTGTGTAGGTAATGTTCAGAAGAGAATGGGCACGCGACTTCGTAAATTGAAAAAAGACACGAAGGGCCTGGGTGGGAAAGGGGCTGGCAAGCTAACAAACAAACTAATCGCGGACTTGACACTGTATTATGGACTGGCGATTAGACGCAACCCAGATTCCGCTTCCAGCATGAAAGATGCCATCTGGGCCACTTATTTCCATAAGTGCTCTACTGATAATAATCCGCAACACCATTTGTGCCCGGAAGGAGATGAGAGCTGGTGCAAGTGGCGAGTTGCAGAGAAAGAAGGAACACTGGAGACCTTCAAACATCCACCTCCTCTCGCGCAAAATGTAGCCGAAGCCGTCAAGCCCATCTACGAAGCACTCTCCAACGCGGACCTGCTAGAACGCTGCGTTGGAGCAAACACGCAAAACTCCAACGAGTCATTCAATGCAACAGTGTGGAAGATGGCACCAAAGCATCTACATTGTGGTGGGAAAGTCATCGAAGCGTCTACTTACATTGCTGCTTGCTTGTTCAATGAGGGGAGATCGTCTTTACTGAAAATCATGAACGCGATGGGAATCAGTATTGGCCTTGTAGCTAGCCGATACACGATTCGAGAAGATGACAAAAGGATCCTAGCAGCCGAACGAAAAATATCGCCTGCTGTTCGAAACGCCCGCCTCGCTCAACGTCTGCAAGAGCAGGCAAACCAGGAGCATTTTGAAATTGAGGAGGGACTCTTGTACGGCCCAGGAATAGCTGACTAAGATCCTGACGTGAGTACAATGTAGTATATTTAATATTTATGTCATTAAAATTTATATGCCACCATCGTAAAGAGGACCCTTGAAAATACTATAAAAGAGGTGGAGCAAATTTCTTGCTTGCCAATTTCAAGGTTTTCATTGAGTAGATGATAGTACTCTTAGAATGTGTTTTTGAGACTTACGACTTTAAACGCGTTTATCTCAAAACCATTTTTTTCATCCTAACGTCAAGCGTAACTCATGATCTACTTATCCGATTTACTTCATCTATAGCATTTCTTAAAGGGTATGATTTTTTATATGACTTATACCTAAAACAAATATAAACAAATGTGTAATAATAGTCTTTTAACAAAAGAAAAGTCGAAAAAAAGATGGTAAAAATTGAACTTTTTCTATGATTATGCATAAATTAGATGATTTTTTATAAAAATTATTCAAAAATAGGTATAAGTCATAGGGAATTTAATATTCTTTACTATAAAAAAAAATTTTTTGATTTCAGTTCACTACAAGTGGCTACAGCCTTGACGTTTCCGAACAATGTCTCGCTTGCAGAGGTTGACAAGACCCGCCATTTTTGGGCCGCCATATTGGATTTTGTAAAAAAAAAATTTTTTCTTGTATTTTAGAAAGATGGCTTAATAAACCATCAAAACCGTCTATTCGTGAGTCGTTTCATTATCCGACAGTAAATTAAAGAATTTCGCTTTATTTTCGGCCGAAAAGAGGAGAACCTCCCCTTAAAGAACATATTAATGTTACTAAAGATTAAACTCGTGTAGTTTTTATGAACGTGGTGGTAACACTGCAGCTACGGCAGGCGTTGAAAATGAAAACCTTCAAACCATCGACTGTCCTGAAAATTGGTTGTCTTTTACGATAAAAACCAACTCATATAAACATCTTATACTTTGTTTACACACCGGACAAGAACGGTAGCCCTCCTCCAATTGGTAACCTTCCTCCAATTTACCTTTATTTTAAGCATCAAGAATTTCTGTTCACGAGAACTCATGACCAAATAATCAGATACCTCTGAAACTCGCATAATATATTTGTTTTAAGCAGGACCAAGTCTACTAGAAGTGATTTGGAAATGTGGGCAACTCTGTGCCAGTGGTGCCATCTTGAAAAATTAAAATTGCTCTATGAATTCTGATTTAGTTACCAGATTTTCATGAAAGTAGCAGTATAGTAGCTGCATCTTACTCTAAACCATATGTGGTAGAAATTTGGTTAACAAATTCGATTGAAGCTGCGAGCTATGGTAATTTTTGAGTCTTGAATTTTGAAAATTCACTCAGAAAAATAAAGCTTTTTCCCCTACAGCTTCCAGTATAGTCATGAAAGCAAAACATATGGTTAATAAAACTTATTGAAGGCAATATTCAAGAAGAATCTGGTTGAAAAACCATGATAGGGCTGCCAGATATTCTTGGTTTTGTATTTTTTGCCCTATCTTTATTAATCGTTAAACTTTCAAACGGTAATGAGCTTGTAGTGACAGTAATAGCCCGTTCACACTGGCACTACCTGATTAACCATACATTTGGGTCGGTTGTTGACAGTTGAAAGCTACCTGATCTCCTCCGATCACCGAAGTTAAGCAGTGTTGGCCGCGGTTAGTACTTAGATGGGGGACCGCTTGGAAATACCGCTTGTCATTGGCACGTAAATCTAACTTATTGGCATGTTAATATTTAATATTTGCTTACTAATATAATATTGTAACAGACAAATTCACCACACGCGTGTCAATATATAAAATTTTAAGAATGCTATGTACTGGCAGTATAATATTATTGCTAGGTCAATATAATAATGTTAAGAAATGTTTTTAAAATAAATATATTAGCTGCAAAATATATTAAGGGTAGAACAGTGATTTTTTAGCGTGCAGTATAAATCAGGTACTATTTTGAATTTTGTCCCTGGTGAATTTATCACAGAGCGTGGTGAATTTATCACAGAGCGTGAAAGGGAGAGTAGATTTGAATGAAATGTAATTCGAATTTCGTCCAAAAATAGTGAAAAATGAATACAAAAGAAAAATGTGCGTTGTACAAAGTGAAAAGAAAATGTTTTTGCATGTTCTTGCTACATTTTCAACAAGTTTCACACAAAACAAATTGTGCACATAAATTCGAATGACATTTCTCTCTCTAAATTTCTTCGCTCTAAATCACTTCAGCTAGTGTGAACGCTTCACCTGATTAACTTGACAGCTCCTAAATCTACCTGTTTTAGAGTGTAGTGTGAACACCATATAAGTAACCAATATTAATATTTCGAAAATTTGAAATTTTTTTCGTGTGGTAGCCCTAAATTTCTTTGTTCCCCTATAACTTCCAATGCAGTCATCGGATCAAAACGAAATTCGCAGGGTAGGTTGATTTCAATGTAAGGCAGATGCGAAAAGTTGACAGCGCGAGATGTTTTTGTTATTTTCGTATCAATAAATGCTTACATTAAGTATTCATAAGTTACTATTGTTTAAGATTTCCAAAAAATTTTTTGGATGTTGGTCCCAAACATCTTTTTAACCCTGTAACTTTCAATGAAGTCATCGGATAAAAACGAGATTCATAGAATAGTTTGATTTTGGTGTGAGGCAATTGTGCCGGTAGAGTGTTGCATGCACTGCGAATTTTCTTTATTTAATTTACAGGAGATGCTGCTTTGAAAGTTTTGTAACATAAGCGACCGATAATGATTATAAGTAACAAATGTTTGACTTTCCGAGATTTTTAGGTTCATGCAAGTGGTAAACCTGGAAACCTTTCCACTATATGATGCGTTGGTGAGATCAAAGCAAAAAATTGCCTTCGCAATCAAAGCACGTGTGGTAAAATTTGCACTCAAAATCTACACGATTTCTCTGCTGTTCATCGAACATAAGTGTTTCTAGCGGTTCTGTTGCGCTAGAGTTTTTTTTAGAGTTCCCTTGGTTTTCTTTTCCACAAATTTAAGACATCAGTGTCCATTTGCGTAATTTACCCCAGAAGCTCTTTATTTTTGCGCTTTTTGCTCATTCAGTTATCAGAAAAAATTTTCATTGACTCATTTTTAAATGTATTCCAGAAAATTGGTTCCCTTAATTGACTTCAGAAAAAAATGTGAAAAATATCTGGAGCATGCCAGAAATATATGCGCATTATTGTCTCTGAAATAAATGAGCCTCCAATCCAACTGACAGAATAACTTTTAGATTTGTTATTTGTGTAAAATATCTATTTTTTCCCGACAAAACTTAACCACTCTGCTTAAAAATTGAAATCAGTAGAAATTAGAGCTTGTTGCATGAGCAAATAAATAATTGGCTCTTATATCGAATTTTCGTTGACTACAATATATGTATAAAAAGGTAGTTTTTGCTGCAATAAAACAAAACACAAAAAGCAAGACTGGAAACCAATCTGAACCGTTTGGTGAATGTTTGACTTAATTAAATTTGATTCGATTTTGAATATGGATTTTTCCATTTGATATGAAATACTAGCTTCAACTGGAAAGACTAATAGCCTTGACTATTTTTGATTAATTAAAAGTCATTTTATGACTTGATTGACAGCCTTATATATGTATGTAGTTTGGATGATTTAAACTGAGCGATTTGTTTGTGCTACTAATTTATTCTAATTGCCAATTATAGCTAACTGATAATTGCCAGGTGAACGTTATTGGTATAAAAACAATAAACAATTTTCGTCAATGCTTAATGTAGTAGGAAAGCCAGGTGTTTGGTGACACATTCGTTTTGCCTAGCTTGCATTTTACAGTAAGATAAAGGTAGTTTGACACTATTTTCCAAGAATCATGAGTTTACGTTAGGGCCACACATTTTCACTAAATCTACAACTAATCTATTCTGACGAAAAACGTAAGTGCGTTTATTGTATTTACAGACTAGGTCAGTTTGATACCAGCAAGAAATTAAAATAATCCTATAATAAGTCGTTTAAGTTCGCGAAGAAAGTAAAGCAATCAAATAGATGTTTAATTTTTAATATATCTTTCAAGTGAAAAACTGGCATAAACAATTTGATGAATTGCAAGTTAAAGACAGTCTCTTCAATGTGTCCTTCAAGGTGGCAATTAATGTGAAACAGAGCATCTCGAAGGTTATCAGCATGCAACTGCAAAGCAGTTTTGATGTAAATGCTTTTGATAGTTTATTTTATATCTTGACTTCTATAATTAGACCGGTTTTGCTTTATATATTTTAAAATTGAATTTGCATGAGGAAAATAGACTTTACTAATGGTCAATACCAAACAAAATGATAAGTTTTATACGTATATCTATATATATGTATATATATATATATATATATATATATATATATATATATATATATATATATATATATACACGTATGATACGAATAGGTATATGTGTAATACGAATAGTTTTGAAAAGAGGATATATACGTTTAAGCATTATATAAGTTTCATAGAAAAATGATTAATAATATTTTGTTTACTAAAAATGATACATTGCTTACTTTTAATGGCTCAACCTGTATCTTTGGCTGGTGATAAAGCTTAACAGCAACTTTGCCTCTTCCAATCATATCTAGGGCTATAGTTTGCATTGGATTTAGACCAACTCCGAAACTCACTACCATATCTGGTTCCATATCCACTTCCATAGCCGCCGTGGTTGCCATCTCCGATCAATTCGCTGTTCCAGTCAGTACTTTTTTTAGTACCAGTCCAACCACTGCCTAAATTTGCAGCAATGAGTGGAGCACTAGGAGCTACTGTAATTGTGGGGCCTGCAGCAGGAGCAGCCTTAATATATCCACCTGTCCAGCCCCTATATGCTGCCTTTGACCAGTCTCTATTGGCACCGTACTCTAAGGCTTTCCAGCCGATATCACCACCATATGTTGCGTCAGGCCACCCAGGATTTCCTCCATATCCTAATTCGCCCCTATATACTGCGCCACTCCAGCCGGTACTTCTTCCGTACGCTGCACCACCTCCATATCCACCATGAGCCCAGTTATCATTGTCTCTCCATCCGCCATAACCAACTGTGCGACTATTGCCGTTCCATCCATTTTGACCGCCCCAGCCACTATAGCCAACGCTCCTCCATCCTCCAACTGAGACAATGACAACAACTGCCTGGAAACAGAATAACACTTTCATGATGTTGCTAATCGTGATTACAATGTGAAACTGTTTGGTCCTGAACGAACCGTACATTTATATCACAAAAACCTGACAACAATTGCTATCGAAATTTGATTTCTCTGCCATTTAGTAGCAGTATTGGTATTAACTTCATTTTTATAATGAATGCAATATCCAATCTAAAAAAATTCAATAATTTGGCATGCACACCGAGAATGCTAACGACAACAAAATCTGCATATGCAGTCCTCAAATGTCCCTAACATGCGGTGCAGGAAATAAATTAATGATTGATATCTCAATCGTTTCGGAGAATTTCTAGTTTCAGTGTCAATCCAACTGCATCACTAGAGTCAAAACCATTCTCTTGATCACAGTACAGTTTTTTTTTATTTATACATTAAGTCTGATAGCTTTATCCAGACATTAATTTTCCAGTTGATGACATTAGTGCTTAGTATGTTTAGTGGGGTTGATATAAACTAATTGGTAGAATAAATTATAAATTGATAGAATAACTTCGAGTCTCTGACTTTATTGACAAGAGCTCAGTTTGATCTTTTAGAATTATGTCTGAATTGGTTCAAAGTAATTATGGCACCCATATTTAATTCAATTTAATTAAAAAAAGGTTTGAAAAGTTAACCTAAGATATTAGTGTTTATATTTGTGAATAAGTGTCAAGATAAAAAATGAGTGAACTTTCAGACTGAAATATAGATTAAAAATGTTGCACAATAACAATATTGCGAGCCTCTAAGCAAATATACAGAAAAAAGGCCATGCGTCCTAAAAGCTCGAATTAGTTTTCTGCATCTTTAAAATTTAAAGAGAAGTGAAGAGAAGAATCGTCACGCTCTGCCTTCGCTCTGCAAACTTTCTTTATCTTTTGAGGAGGAATCCTGCAGTTCTATCGTTGGGCTCTAAAAAGAAAACCTTTGCACCATTTCTCTAAGAGATCGGTAGCTCTTCTTTCTAAGGTGTGGTTTCAAACCCCGCCCTATGCTCATGGCTGCATTTGTTCGTCTTGTGTTGTCTTAATAGCCAACGACTGGGTATAATATCAGCGCTCCACTAATTAAGAGTCAGATAATGGCTTTGGCAGTGATGGGGCATAGCACCAGTACTTCATAAGAATAAAGTGTGGTACTTAAAGAATAATTGATTGGATTCTCCCATATGAGTCTCCCTACCGCCATAGCTAAGCATTCGCTTCAAAGGGTAATACTCTGAGCTTTAGCATTACTGTTTTATAGCAAAGTGAAAAATAAAAACCTTCCTGAGAGGGGCTAGGTTTTGCATGAACAAGTTAAATATGCTGACCTTAAATTAAAAATAATTAATTTCAACTTAAAAAATTCAATTAATTCGCAATGAAATTCAAATAAGGTAAACGAGGTCAATTGTATGAAAAATCTATCATAATTCTAGTACAAAAAAAATATATATTTAGAAACACTGCTGAAATCGAAAGAAATTGAATTATATACGAAGAAAAATAAGGTAAATAAGGTATTATTTGTAGTCTAAGAAAATTTTCTTTTTAGGTTAATGAGCAAACAATTACTATAGAAAAAAAATCTCTTTCTCATCATCTTCTCTCATCAAGTACTCACTTGGCATATGCAGATGCGGTTGGCACACCCAAGACGAGTTATGGAAGCAAGCAGTTTTGTTTTTCAATAGCATATAATCTCATTTCCGTTAAAAACGCAGGGTCCCGGCACCCAATGATGTTTGGATTCCTCGGAAATTTTCAAAGTAGTCAGGGGTCTACATAGCACCACCAGCGTAGCTTGATTATCGCTGCAGATAGTGATATGTTTTTCACTCCATCTCCCATCGATCGCCAAGTAAGCAGCTCTGAAAATAGCGAATATTTCTTCCAGAAAAATAGTAATATGCTCTTCGAGAGAGAACAATTTCACTTGTTGTTCGATGAATGCAGATGGAAATCAGCTCAAGATGTGACATCTGCCTTCGAGCTGCCTGTGAAGAAGATCTCGGAGTATTCTTCCGTACAGACATGTAGGCTCTCCCAGTTACTCTACTCATGAAGATTACTTCGTGTCTTCTCTCGAACTTAAGTAGCGGCACTTGAATTTTTCGAACCTGTAATATAGCCCATATCGCTGTTGTCTACCCATAGGCCAAGTAAATTTAAACTCAGCACCATACTCTGCATTTGAATTATTTCAAAAAACCAACAAGCATATCAAGGACCACACCAAGAGTTGTACTACACAAATTCCTAGGAATATATTCCTTTGTAGTGCGACTAGCTTGCGTAAGTACTTATGATTATTGAAAGCGCTCTTTCACTGCCCAAAAGGATTTGAAGCTCGAGTAAACTTCACGATATGCTGAGTAGTTGTATCACCTATTTTCAGAAGCACTAGTCCTTTCAGTTTTCTTTTTCTTGTAAACAAAACCTGTTTCATTTTACCAATATTTACTGAAAGTCTTTACCTCGAGTAGCAACTGGTAATAAAATCCAATGCGCATTGTGCATTTCTACATGCCACATTAAGATCTTGATTTACTGCTAATGTTGCTTGCATGTAAAGCCGTTCTTGTTACAGATCACTAGGCAGGGAGTTGATAATATTCCTTTGTCACTTCCGATCTCAAATAACGTTAGAATAGAATATATAAATTTAATAGTCCGCACTATCAGTTTTTGCACGTACACATATCTTTCTAAATAGTACCGAGTAAAATATCGTTTTGATGTCTACTGAGGGTTGATTTGCTTGATTTTCTTTTCTTGTACGTTAAAATTGAGGACCTTAGTCCTTATGTGTGTCAAGAACCATTTATTTATACATTTATTAATTAAGGCATTTCAAAATACAGAAAAAGATCAAATTACGTTTTGTCAAGAGCCGTTTTTTAGTTAAGAATGTTACGACTGTGTAGCTAGAGCACTACTCGCTATGACGGACATCGATCGACTGCCTTTCGTTTTGTCGTCGGCTTCTTTTCGCTCGATGTTCTTGACAGCTCGGCCTTTCCTGACCTGGAATCGGCCCGATTTCTTGATCCTCATCTTGAACTTCATCTTCTTCATAGGGCTCAATATCCGGACTTAATTGGCACCAGGGCTTCATCTTGTCACTAGTGTAGACAGAACTGTAGGTACGGCGATGACCGATCACATCGGCTAAGTCTTCAATTACGTAGCGATCCTGCCTTAGAACCTTTGACACGATGAATGGGCCCTTATATTTAGGTTCCAGTTTGTGAGATTCACCCGTTGGTGAAGGGACATTTTCAATAACCACAAGGTCACCCTCTTTATAGACATAAGGTTTCTTGTGTTTTTTATCGAAACGTTGCTTCCAGCGCTCCTTCTCTTGCATAATTCGATCTGCAGCCTTTTGACGGAGTTCGATCATAGACTCGTTCGGAATATCCGTAAGATCATCGTTCACTGCTTGTAACATTCGGTTTGTGGTAACATCGCGCAGTCGAAAATCGAATACAATGCTGTTTGGCGAAAGTTGAGTCGTAGAATGACGCTGCGAGTTTAAAGACCATTGCACCATAGATGGTGTCCCAGTCATTCCGTTGATTTGTCGAACACCGCAAATGGGCGAGTATCGATTGGTTCACTCGCTCTACCTGTCCATTGGCTCGAGGTGTACGAACAGGTATTTTCACATGATGGATGTCGTGCACTCGACAGTACTCTTCGAATTCCCGAGATGTAAACGCACTGCCACGATCGCTGATAATTCGAATCGGTAGTCCAAAAAATGTCGTTATGTCGTTCAGCATGATAACCACAGATTTGGCGTTAGTGGTTCGAACAGCTCGGAGAATAGTGTATTTACTGAAAGGATCAGTGACCGCTATGACGTAGGCATTTCCCTTTTTGGTGCCCTTAGCGTACTTATCTCGGCGTTGTGGTAATGGACAGTTCATCGATATGTGCCCTGTTTGGCGACAGTTATAACAAACTCGACTATTCCGCTCCGTATCACGATTATTTTTATTCAGGTCGTTTGATGTTTCCGGTTTGTTCGACTCTGAAAATATATGCGTCATACTTTTTTTCTGCGACAATTCAGCAATATACGGGCTATTAGCCAAAAATCGAGTTATTCCACCCAGAAACTCGTTTGTAGTTGAAAAATTTGCACACGCCGTTGCATTTTGCAAAGACCGATGGTTCAAGCCCTTTCGAATGTATTGTATGATGGCTGCATCCGACATACCACCCCGCTTTCCCTCCGCACACATTCTATCGAAGTACTCAACAACCGGTTCGTTTGTTTTTCGTACATTCGTCATCATGCGCATGTGTACGTCGGCTTCGTTTACAGTTTTAGGAAATTCACGCAGAAGATCGCACGAAAACTCATCGAAACTTTCATATATTTTACCTACAGAATCGATCCATAATTTTGCTGTTCCTTTTAGTCTCGTCTGAACAACGAAAAGAATGACATTATCTTCCCAACCATAGGCTGACGACAGTTGCTGAATTCTTTTAACAAACTGTTCCGCTGTCAATGCAGACGGTGACGTAGGATCAAATTCTGGCAACAACTCAATCACGTCTCTGATTCCGTGAAACGCCATCGTTCGGGATGTCGTTTCGTTTGGCACATCACCAAATGTTTGTCGAAGGGCTGTTGAACCAACAGGAGTAGATGCATTCGGATCTGGCCTAACAGCAGCCATCATTCGAACTTCATTCTGTAGTCCTCGTACTAAATCCGCTAAACTAGACACTGCTTCTCTCAAGCTAGTGACTTCGTTGCCTCCGCGCACGTCAGTACCGGTACAGCCTTCTAACTCTCCCTCTTCACTTTGTAGTGTCTCCGTTAGCCGTTGTATCAATTCAGCCTTACTGCCAGTCGCAGACAAATTCCGACTGCGTAATTCTTCTTTCAATCCAGCGACTGATAGCGAGTCCCATCTAACCATTTTTCTATTAATACGGTACACACAGTTACAAAGATGATAGTAATCGCACGTTAGTCACTTTTTTTTCTTCGAATTCTAGTCTTTCCACTTGAAAGCTTTCAACTCAACAAATTTATAACACACGAAGTCACACAGTTATGCCACTCGTCACAAAGACACAGAGACCAGTCAATTTTATATATTTTTTCTCTACTTTCACGGCATTCGAAATGCATGGGGAAGTGCGTATCCCACTTCTGAATTGTCAAGAACCATTTATTTATACATTTATTAATTAAGGCATTTCAAAATACAGAAAAAGATCAAATTACGTTTTGTCAAGAGCCGTTTTTTAGTTAAGAATGTTACGACTGTGTAGCTAGAGCACTACTCGCTATGACGGATATCGATCGACTGCCTTTCGTTTTGTCGTCGGCTTCTTTTCGCTCGATGTTCTTGACATGTGTTGTTGAACAAGCCTTTTTAGGTATTTCAACAATAACGATGTTAAAATGGTCGGCCTAAAGCTTTCAGGTTCTGAAAAGTCTTACCTACCAGGTTTTGGTATATAGACTACTTTCACCTGTCATCAGGATGATGGAACATTCTCCAGGGCTCGTCATGCTCAAAAAATTTCTCTTCAGAACGCTTTCAAATTGACGATTAATTCCTCCAGCATAGCCAGAAAGATGCTATCTAGCCCCAGCGATTTTATTGATTTCACTTTTCTTTGGTGACTACAGATCTAGTTGTGTATCTGCATTTTTTACTGCAGAAGTTCGGTCACAGACACAGAAAACTTCTACGGTTCAATCTCTAGAGCGCGAGGAGAGTCATTCCAAAGTAAAATTTGTAAAAAAATCATTAGAGAGTTTCAGAGAGTCCACCTTTTTTCAATTGATCCTTTAACAGGACATCTTTCGTGCATTTCCTAGTTCCTCACAGAATGATTTTGATGATTTCCTCTTTACGGTCCTCATTAAGGGGATGTAGCACCTTCAAATTGAAAAAAAAAATGTTTTTTTCAAAGGCTTGTTTTTAATTGAATAAAAAGACAAAACTTAATGAAACTTTTTACTCATACTTTACTTCTTTTGGACTACATTAAAAAAATTGTTAAAAATGTTTTGTGGCCCCCTGTCGTCTGATCCAATTTTTTGGAAAATACATAAAAAAAACCTGGCGTGCATGATAACTGTCGTCAGAAAAGTCTGAAAAAACAAACAAAAAAGTGGTTTTGAACAACATCAAAGCGGCCTTAGAATGAACTAAAAAAAAAAATTAGTTGAAAAATAACAAAATGGCGGCGTATTTTTCGAAAATCGAGGTTTTTTTTCCCCCATAAATCGGTTGTAGCTAAAAAAATTTAGTGCCGATTTTTTCATCCGTAGTTCATTCTGAGCATTAACATGTGCAGATTAACGTGTTAAAATTTCAGAACGATTGGATAATATTGTTTTACTTAATCATGCACGCGAACTTGCAAAACGTTGTTTCGAGAAAATTGCGCTTAAAGTTAAAATTCAATATTTTTTGCAATAAATCTTACCGAAAATTAGTCTGCGATGCCTGGACATTACAATGTACTTTCTTCTTGCTCATGCTCCTCCTTTTCCAAAGATTTTTGCTCCCTTCGAGCAGTTCTGGCCTCTTTAGATGCCCCAGTCGAGTGTTTTTCCGCCTGGTTCATTCTTGCAGCATCTCTATGTTCTGCATGTTCCAGCGCACGTTCGCTAATTGTAACTCCCATTGCTTGCATATTTTCAAGATAGCCATAAATCCTTCATTAAATGTACATGCAGAAATATTTGCAGCCATATTTAGCACGTTTTCCCACAAAAAGTATGTTTGGGGGTCAAATTCCAAACACAAGAATTATATCTTTCGTTATTATTCTGCGTAACATTGCCCAAGCAGCGCTTTAATAAATCTTTTGATGATAAGTCATCATAAATAGGCTTTAAAATTTCTTGTACCTCATCATCTAAAGGTGGAGGATGCTTGAAATTTTTTAATGCATTATCACCAGCTGCCTCCGCCTTGCGCCAGTTACACCAAGCCGTTTCTCCAACAGGACAATAAGAGTGTTGAGGGTTCTCATCAGTTGAAATTTTGTGGTAATATGCTGTTTTTTTGCTTCTTTTAAAGGAGATGACTCATTTATCTTTGTCTACACTTTGGGTTAAGTCGATGTAGCGATATAGCCAAGTCAACGAAAATCATACAAAAAATGACCTTGGGGCGCTTCGCATATATACTCACAAAATTTTTTTTTTTTAGAATTTCAATTTTATATTATTAAAATCATGTTCTTAAAGCTCCATTCTAACATATTCAATCATAAAACAAAAATCGATTTTTCAAAAATTTGGAGGTGCTATGTTGCCTTAAGGGGTTATATACAGCTAGAAGGCCGGAAAAAGACGTTTTTTTATTAATTTTTTGCGAGAAGGTATTTTACTTTACAAAAACAAAAAGTATACCTGCATTTAGTGCCAACATCTAAGCTTATAATGGCACTAATAATTTGTTAAAATATTGATCTGGTGCGCTCCTCCAGACGATCTCCTGAAGGTCTTCCAAAAAAAGGTGTTCGGCGGTGACCACGATTTCTCCGGTATAACTCATCTCAAGTCAAAAAACAAAACAGATTCTTTTAGTAGATAGAAAAAACTAGGTATTGAACGAAGGAATAATCGAAATTTAGTTTTTTTGACAAAATGGCAGCCTCGTAAAAAAAAAAATCGAATTTTTGACCAAAATTGCCATTTAAAATTGTTTAAAAAAAACAGAAATAATTATCCGAAATCTTATTCCTTCGTTTAATACCTGAGAAATATATCTGCGAAAGTTGTGTTAAAATTTCAAACCGTTTTGTCGAGCCGTTTTTTAGAAATCGTGGTCACCGACTTGGAAACATAGTTTTGAGAAAAACGCGTTTAAAGTTTCGGAAGAAATTAACACATATATCATATTTTTTTTAGTTACATGGAGTCATCTGTTTTAGGGCCATAAGATGTACCTTTTGTAGCCTCACCAGCTTCTAATACCTCGATTTGATGCTGTCTACGAGCCATTCTTCCCTCTCGCTTACTTCCATGCGCTTCGGTCTGTACTCCGCCTACTTTCTAACAGTCCGAAATGTGATTGCAAATATGCGTATATCTCGGAAAAAACTTGTCGGATCGATTTGAAATTTTCAGGGTATATTATCAGTTAAGTATACATTCTGAAAATGCAATAAATAAAAAATCGATTTTAACTGTATATAACCCCTTAAGGCGACATAGCACCTTCAAGTTGAAAAAAAATGTTATTTTTAAAGGCTTGTTTTTAATTGAATTAAAAGACATATTTTAATGAAACTTTTTACACATATTTTATATGTCTTAGACTACATAAACAAAATTGTTAAAAATGTTTTGTGGCCCCCTGTCGCCTGTTACAATTTTTTGAAAAATACACCAAAAAAACCTGGCGTGCATGATAACTGCCCTCAGGAAAGTCTGAAAAAAAAAAACAAAAACGGGGTTTTGACCAGCATTAAAGCGGCCTTGGAATAAACTAAAAAAAAAAAATTTGGTTGAAAAATAACAAAATGGCGGCGTTTTTTTTCGAAAATCGAGGTTTTTTTTCCCCAAAAATCGGCTATAACTAAAAAAGTTTAATGCCGATTTTTTCATCCGTAGTTCATTCTGAGCATTGATATGTGCAGATTAACGTGTTAAAATTTCAAAACGATTGGATAATATTGTTTTTCTTAATCATGCACGCCAACTTGAAAAACGTTGTTTCGAGAAAATCGCGTTTAAAGTTAAAATTCAATATTTTTTGCAATAAATCTTATCGAAAATTAATCTGCGATGCTTGGACCATACAATACACCTTCTTCTTGCTCATACTCCTCCTCTTCAAAAAATTGTTGCTCCCTTGGAGCAGTTCTGGCCTCTTTAGATGCCTCAGTCGAGTGTTTTTCCGCCTGGTTAATTCTTGCAGCATCTCTATGCTCTGCATGTTCTAGCGCACATTGGCCAATTGTAATTCCCATGACTTGCATTATTTTCAAGATAGCCATAAATCCTTCATTAAATGTACATACAGAAATATTTGCAGCCATATTTAGCACGTTTTCCCACAAAAAGTATGTTTGGGGGCCAAATTCCAAACACAAAAATTATAGCTTTCGTTATTATTCTGCGCAAAATTGCCCAAGCAACGCTTTAATAAATCTTCTGATGATAAGTCATCATAAATAGGCTTTAAAATTTCTTGTACCTCATCATCTAAAGGTGGAGGATGCTTGAAATTGTTTAATGCATTATAACCCGCCTCCGCCTTGCGCCAGTTACACCAAGTCGTTTCTCCAACAGGACAATAACAGTGTTGAGGGTTCTCATCAGTTGAAATTTTGTGGTAATATGCTGCCCAAATTTCCTTGCGCATATTTTCAACTGAATCAGGATTTCGTCGTATAGTTAGGCCATAATACGTGGCTAAATTTTTCATTAATTTTGGTGTCAGGTGAACTTTTTTCGGACCTTATTTTGGAGATTCTACACTTTTTTTAGAAACATCTTTTACAGCTATTTTTTTATTTTTTTGCCAAGGCTAGCTTATTTTTTGCTTCTTTTAAAGGAGATGACTCATTTATCTTTGTCTACACTTTGGCTTAAGTCGATGTAGCGATATAGCGAAGTGAACGAAAATCATAGAAAAAATGATATTGGGGCGCTTCGCTTTATATACTCATAAATTTTTTTTTATTTTAGAATTTCAATTTTATATTATTAAAATCATGTTTTAAAACCTTCATTCTAACATATTCAATCAAACAACAAAAATCGATTTTTTTAAAATTTGGAGGTGCTACGTTGCCTTAAGTTTTTATAAATTCCCTGAGAGGGTCTGTACGCGAGTCAGTCATAATTTGTGCTGCTCTTATAAGGTTGATTGGGGAGTTTTCTGGTATTTTTTCTCGGCGTTTGCAGCTCCTGGATTGTCCTCGGCCAAGTCCTTGGCCTCGTTGATCTCCCATCATATGAGATGTTTGCCCCTTGATTCAGCTGACTCCGCTGATCATGCTACCACCAACCCACGGTTCTTCATCAAGCACAATGTTGGGGGAAGTGTGGGGTGGAATATCAAAATGGTCGAAGGGGGAAAGAAAAACAAATTTGCTGGCCAAAAATAATAAAAAAAGTGCTAAATTGCGGTAGGAATGAAATACAAACTTTTTGTACTGACCAAAGGTAATCCCTCGCATTTACTTAAAACTTGCCTAATACTGCGTCCAAGAAGTAGAGTGAGAGCCAGCGCCTGCCAGACTTACGTCATAGTATAAAGGCTAAAATTTTGTGGGTGTATTCTCACTACTGTAGGTAAGAAAGTTCGGGGGCTACAAACCTTGACTAACGGTGGCTTATACAGGTAGCAGGTTACAAAGGTGTGCAAAAACCGGGCTTACTTACGTTAAAGTGTAACGTCTGGGATTTGGATATTATATTTAAATAACTATTTTAAGTCATGGTTTAAGAAGCCAGACGCATCCGAAGGGTCTAACGCTAGAAATACACCGATAAAGCGTTGCCCATGAATATGTAAGAGAATATTATTATTAGTATTAACTACGACCTTTAGAGCTTAGTGAAGTTAAAAAATAATGAAATTTGCATCTATACTTACATATGTGTATGTATATATAACTTTCCTCTTTCGAAGGTAAAAGTATACTGCCCTACTAAGCATAAACGTTCTATGTACATTTTATTACTTTCAAGATATTCAATGATTTGTGTTTTGATTTGTACTGGATAGCCTGAGAACCAGCCATACGTCAAAGTATAAAGGCTAAAATTTTGTGTGAGTATTCTCACTACTGTAGATAAGAAAGTTCGGGGGCAACAAACCTTGACTAACGGTGGCTTATACAGGTAGCAGGTTACTAATACGTGCAATAAACTGGCTTATTTATGTTAAAGTATAAAGGCTGGGATTTGAATGTTATGTTGAAATTACTATTTTAGGTCAATGTTTAAGAAGCCAGATCCATCCGAAGGGTCTTACACTCCCGAAGACTTTCTATAAGCTCAAATACATCCACCCTTAAAACGAAAGCCCATTTACATAAATATATGTTAGTACTCAAATAATAATAAAACTTAATAATAATAATACTAAAAAACGAAGTTCGGCAATTGATCGCCTTCGAACCATTTAAATTCATATTGGTTGTCATTTATGATGAATCCATAATTTTCCGGGTTGTATATGTGCGGGTTCTTCAAGTGAGCATCCATATGCTTGCAATATATTTTGTCCTTAAGACGTGCTGAATTAGCTCACTTTTACATGGTGGTAAATTACTCGCATCGAAATTTCTTAATTTTATTTGGAATGACTCATTTACATCTGCGGCTCACTTGAAGAACCCGCACATATACAACCCGGAAAATTATGGATGGATCATAAATGACAACCAATATGAATTTAAATGATTCAAAGGCGATCAATTGCCAAACTTCGTTAGTGATGCACTACAAACTCCGCCAGGTACTTTTTTAATGAAACGATGAATTTTAATCATTACTTACTTAGAATCTAATAAACTTGTTTTTTTTACAGACATATCAGATGGTGACAGCAGTGAAACCGATGAAAGCGATCAATTCCATGATTGGGAGTATGATGAAAATGATGGAGATGGTGAAAATAATGAAAATGACGATGATTAAATTATTGTAACATTGTTACATAAGTATTAATTATGTATATATTGGCACAATATTTTAAGCCTTTGAAAAATGTAAATAAAATAGTTGTAGCGGTAATTATAAGTATTAGTATTATTTGAGTACTAACGGGATCGTATCGAAATCCCGAATCACAAAATCCCGAATCAACAAAATCCCGAATGTTTCGAAAGTCTCGTATTCCAAAATCCCGAAATACAAAATCCCGAAATTCAAAATCCCAAAAAACAAAATCCCGAAACTCAAAATTTCGTGAAATAAAACCTATTCATATAATGAAATAACAAAAACAGTGATTTAAGTTTTTATTTGGGAAAAAATTTCAACATAGAGACATATTGTACGTGATTCTTCTAAAATAATTGATTGTTTCAGTTTCAAACCTTTTTTTAAATAATATTTTTATTTTTTTGGTACCTTGCCAAATTTTCCTTCTCTGATTCTCCTCCATTAATTTTAGCTTTCATCGTTTTAGATACAATAGCTACAAGAGCTGAAGGAAAAATCCCGTAGTTTTGCATAATATAGAATCAGGCGCGGCGCCGCGCAAAACTACGGGATTTTTTATTACGGGATTTTGTAATACAGGATTTTGTCTTACGGGATTTTATGTTTCAGGATTTTGTAATGCGGGATTTCGTAATCGGGATTTTGTAAACGGGATATTGTCAGACGAGATTTTGTACCCAACCCAGTACTAACATATATTTATATTTATATTTCATTTTAAGGGTGGATGTATTTGACCTTATAGAAAGTCTTTGGGAGTGTAAGACCCTTCGGATGGATCTGGCTTCTTAAACATTGACCTAAAATAGTAATTTCAACATAACATTCAAATCCCAGCCTTTATACTTTAACATAAATAAGCCAGTTTATTGCACGTATTAGTAACCTGCTACCTGTATAAGCCACCGTTAGTCAAGGTTTGTTGCCCCCGAACTTTCTTATCTACAGTAGTGAGAATACTCACACAAAATTTTAGCCTTTATACTTTGACGTATGGCTGGCTCTCAGGCTATCCAGTACAAATCAAAACACAAATCATTGAATATCTTGAAAGTAATAAAATGTACATAGAACGTTTATGCTTAGTAGGGCAGTATACTTTTACCTTCGAAAGGGGAAAGTTATATATACATACATATATGTAAGTATAGATGCAAATTTCATTATTTTTTGACTTCACTAAGCTCTAAATGTCGTAGTTAATACTAATAATAATATTCTCTTACATATTCATGGGCAAAGCTTTATCGGTGTATTTCTAGCGTTAGACCCTTCGGATGCGTCTGGCTTCTTAAACCATGACTTAAAATAGTTATTTAAATATAATATCCAAATCCCAGACGTTAT
The DNA here is from genome assembly GCA_963978885.1 of Nemotelus pantherinus. Lineage (NCBI taxonomy): Eukaryota > Metazoa > Arthropoda > Insecta > Diptera > Stratiomyidae > Nemotelus > Nemotelus pantherinus. Next base: position 116,073,476 of record OZ022265.1, on the reverse strand, counting down.
ACTTTAACGTAAGTAAGCCCGGTTTTTGCACACCTTTGTAACCTGCTACCTGTATAAGCCACCGTTAGTCAAGGTTTGTAACCCCCGAACTTTCTTACCTACAGTAGTGAGAATACACCCACAAAATTTTAGCCTTTATACTATGACGTAAGTCTGGCAGGCGCTGGCTCTTAGTCTAAAGCTTGTTTGGTCGAAAAACAAATTGGCTTGATGAAGAAACAAAACTTTTTTTTAAAGTGGCACCAGAGCAGTTTAACTAGTAAAAATGATTTTGGTTGATTGAATAATGTTTTAGATAAATGTTTTAAGTCAGTGCTGCAAAATGTAATTTCAGAAGTTAGAATTTCATTAAAGATATCTGATAGACTCATGGGTCCAAAATATGTTATAGGTATTATAAGAGTAATCGCATTTTAGCATCAACGACAGCTTAACGAGTACATAAATGATCAATCGATCGAAACTAATGTCGATCTTTAGATTTGGTTTGTGTTCTTTCAAGAAAAATTTGCAAAGTTGAATTGAATGTCATAAAAAAGAGGAAACTCAGCTCTGGTTAATTTTCTTCGGAATATTTATTAGAAGTTTGTCCAATTTCGGATTTTAAAAACATTTTGAATTTATGTTTAAGCAAAGAGCATGATGAGATAAATGCCTGAAGCTATGCAAAATTCAATATGTTTTTCGGCATGAAAGCACCTCCTGTTGAGAGCTTTTTTTAGTTTACATGTCGTAACTACGAAAGCAAAGCTTTGCTTGTCTTTAGATGTCACTGTCTTAAACTCTAATACGACGAATGAAGATATGAGCCTTCATAGACTAAAAGATATTCGAGCAGAATTTCAGCAGATCTGAACATGATTGCAGATTTCATTCAAAGAAAGAATCTCGAGCCAATACTAACTATGAAGTAATAAGAGCCAATTGACTATTTTCATTAATTCAACCGCGTTTATCAGATCTATCATAGAGAAACAATTAAAAGTAAAACTTTATTCATAATCAACATCGAACTTGAAAAAAAATTCTTTTATTCTACAACGAATTCAAAATTAAGAGCGATTTTTTTATAGCAGGACAAACATGGAGGAATAAAAATATCTCGAAAAATTCCACAAGAATTTGCATTTTCTGAAACTTGCAGTCATTGATCTTGAAACCCATTAAAAATTCTGGGCAATGCTCTATATATGAACAGTTTCGCTACCGTCATACATTTTCATGAGAGTGTTTTTACTATCAATTTTAAACTTGATTTCGGGAAAAAAATTACACCTCCATTCACGAATGACTCGCCGGAGAGTTTATTATCAATCGTATTTTTATGTCAGTGTACTCCACACTTCTAGTCAAAGATAGTATTACATAGCATACTAAATTGATCCAGTTATGTTTATCGTGAACGGAATCGGTTGAAAATGAGAGTCAATAAATAACAACAGGAACTACGATGTTGCAGCGAACTAGTTTTGTGGCGCAGTCAAGTTTATTATAGATGAAAAAATTGAGTTTTTATAATAGTGGTTTGTTGAAATAAAAGCAGTTTTTTTTGTGTGCTTTGTTGATGTGATTAGAATTAGGTTGTAGTTAGAATGCATAGTTTCGGAATATCTGAAATCACTTTGATAATACATTTTGAGTCACGATTTTTTTTTTGATTGCTAGGTTCATGATTGACAATAATGAAGTGCTCGAATATTTCTTTAGTTTCAAAATGTAATTTGTTTATGGAGTAATAACCGATTGGCCTCTAAACTGCAATTGCTTATAAATCAACGAAAATTGTGTGCAAGCAAACGATGCATTTCACAGTTAAGTTGAATGCCAATCAATTATTGTTGAGCATGTTAAATTTTAAAATAATATATTGAGGTTTATGTGTCTTTGTGAATACTTTAGAAAAGTAAATATCAGTTATTAGGAGAGAGGTTTACATTAACCAGTTATATTTTAGACAGTCTTGTATAAGAAGCTAGTTCAATAAAGCATACTTAAACATTGCACTTGGGCACAATCATCTCATTGACTTTGAAATACTACAAATTTTTTTTTGCGGAAATGTTCGGACAAGCCAATAAGACGAATTAAGTTTTGTTGATTACGTTGCAATTTTCATTATCATTTATCGAAAATTCTCAACATATGACGGATCATAAATTTTTCAATGTTACTAGTATGTATTTAGCTCATTTAGCGTCGGAGATATTTAAAATACCAATTTTTTGTTTTGCTCGTGACTAAACTAAGTCTGGCGACCTGAGCATCATGCTTGCTCAAAAACAGGCAGATTGAGGCTACCTTTTTGGAGGCCCAAGCGGAACCGGAATAGTCGGAACCGAAACACCACAAGGAGGGATTATATCTCCCCTTTTCTGGATCCTGACAGTCAACGAAATACTGGAGAATTTTAGGGCCAGTGGTTTTGAGGTGGTGGTGTATGCCGATGACATTGTGGTACTTGTGAGGGGTGCGTTCCCACAAACTTTGTCGGATTGGTAAAGCTCGCGCAGCACTTTTCGCGTGCCGATCTTTCTACTCCAATACCTGTGGCCTTAGACCTAGGGCCGCCTATTACATATTCACATGTGTAGTGAGGCCGATTTCGATGTATGGAGCGATCGTGTCCTGGAAGGCAGCGGAGAGTAAAACTAATATCAAGGAGCTACCAAGACTGCAAAGATTAGTTTGCATATAGCCTTACAGAATGCGATATTCTTACAGAATGCCGCAAAAGATTTGGGCTCGTTGCAGAAAACACGGACCACATGAGCAACATAATACATCTTGGCAGGAATCTCCAGGTCAAGATACCCACAAAAACAGACTGGAATAAAAAGGGAGCTACCACCGATGGTGGCATCTGGATTTATACGGATGGGTCAAAGACGGAAACAGGAGTTGGCTCGGGCGTGTTTTCTACAGATTTGAGCCTTAACTTGTGGTGTAGACTGTTGGACCATGGTACCGTCTTCTAGTCTGAAGTACGTGCTACACGCATGGCAGTTGAGTCCATTAGCGAAATACCAACCAGATCAATGACAATTTGCGTCGACAGTAGGGCAGCTATTCTCGCTCTTGCGTCTTATAGATGTTCTTCAAAAACTGTTAAAGTTTGCAGAGTGGCTCTCAATCGCTGACGGCACAAGCAAACTTGATGCGGCCATATGGGCCAAACTAAAGTCCGAATAGGGAAACAGGATAGACTGCAGGGTGGCCAGGATATTATGGACCATCACCTGATTTAAGCAAAAGCAGGAAACTGCTCAAGCTCAGCAGAAACTGTTTGGACACTTTCGAGCACACCCTCTGTGATTGTCCGGCCCGAAATAATAAACGCCTCAAGATTTCTGGTTCTTACCATTTTCAAGAGTTAGCAGAGGGGGCCAGTACGGTCACGTTGAGTCAGCTGACCCAGAGTTTGCGGAACGGTCACTTGGCAGCTCTAACAAGCCAGCGAAGGGTGGCAAACGGGCCCAAACTGGTGGCCTAATGCTGGCCGCGTTCCCAGCAGCCCTCTTCACTAACCTAGCCTAACCTGAACTAAGATAGGTCCAGTTAAAAAAAAAAGGTTTCGCAATAAATTCTTTTATGTATCCGTAAATCTTTTTCTAAAGTTCCCAATTAAGTGAATTCAATGCTACATTCCCACACAAACGAGTACAAACTTCACATTTTAACTCGTTTACTCAACTATTGCAGGGAAGGAGCAGAAATTGTAGGATCCAGATCCAAAATATACTCCCTTTCCTAAGCACGGTAGGCAGAATTATCTGTCATCTTAAGGTCATGCATATAGTTTATATGTTCATTTATTATTTGATATTCAAATATACAGTCAAACAGCCCAAATAACATATAAAAAATAGCATCAGAAAAGCAGTAAATAAATAATGGTAAATAATGTGCATTGAAAGTTAAGAGCCATAGTAATGAGTTATATAAAATATAATAAATTAGTAGCAAATTTTTTAATTTGAGCTTGATTTTCGAAGAAGTCTAGAGATTGTGGAAGAATATAGAACTGAAGGCTGTTTTGATTCTATAAAAGTCGCAAAACACAAGAGTAGAAGAAAGTATCTGTACGGGCCTATAAGACGACCTATAAGACCTATTGCCTTCCAGGAAGCAATAGGCGTATTTTTTTGTTCTCCCTATCTGTAACGGAACAATGCTATCCAGAACAGACACATTGGAAACAACAACAATTTCTATCCTAATGAATTCAATGGGACAGGAGTTGTTGATTTTTCCAATGCGTGTGCTCTGGCTAGCATTGTTCTGTTATGGATGGGGGGAGCAAAAAAAACACGCCTAATGATGATACAGAAGAAGATAAATAACTACGACACATTTTGAAAAAGGCGCACTCATCAAGGTAATCTCTGCGCCAGTCGCGGAGAGCGATTTGGTAGGTAGATAGGTAGATAGGGAAGATCATATTTAAAAAGTAGCGTACGAGTTAATCTCCACTGAATTGATTCAGAATCTTCAGATTGCCTTTTGAAGTGAGTATACCGTACTTGACTACAATATTCAAGTGTAGAACTAACTAGATTCATGTGGAATAACTAAAAGAATGTGGTAGGAGCGTAAAATAAATCTAGCAATCTAAATAGCCCTTATAGTGATGGTGTTAGGACGATAATTGGTGGTTTTTTTTTGCATCCGTAGCAGTGCATGATAGCAGTTCGCATGGGAAACAACAACAACATTCAAAGTACGAACATTTATTAATTCAGTGGAGTTCGTAGTCATGCATTTTGTGGAATGTATTTCAATAATTCATGTCGGCTGACACAGTAGGCTGCAGTGTTAATTTTCCCAAAATTTCCCTGTCAATCTAGCAGCCAGGAAACATTGAAACACATAAATATGATTAAAAAACCAATGCTGTCAAGGGAATTCTCATCATATGAGTCGGAATATTCTTCGATTACGTTTTAAAAAGAAATTCACATGATTCTAATTTTCTAGATAGACATTTGTTATTTCGAAATTTGGATTTTGAATTGTGAACTGAGAACCTGAGGAAAAACCTGCTGCCGACTTAGTAGGAATGAAATAAACTCGTTTGCTACTCTGGATCGTTTTTTTATGCATGCAGGATACCTACTTTACTCTGGATGAAGAAAAAATGCAGCTAATATCAAATTTCGGTTTTAGATTACTCGACGGATTTTTCAACCATTAGCGTTGAAATTACAAGTTGACGCAAAAGCACTGGAAAAATCATTGATTAAAAGGTTACATAAAAGTAACCCCAGGATCGATTCTAGATGTATTCGGGAAGAAAATGACAAAAGTGAGAACGGCAAGTTAAAGAAACGGACAAAAAAAGAACGGTTTTTTTAAGAAAGTGGAAATCCACAAAAGCAAGGGCTCACAGATGCCATCATGTTTTAGCTTACAGTGAAGTAGGTCATGATTAACAGAGTCAATAATTTTGGGAAAATTAGTATAGACGACATCAGCTTGACAGTTCCTCGCAATGGTAAAAGCGAACCCATGTGGAACCAAGGTGGAATGACTTTTTATAAAGCCATGTTGTAAAACCACAAAGAAAAAACGAACAGTATCATATATGCTCCTAGGCACATAACATTTCAAGATTTAAAGAAAAAAAAGTTGAATGGAGATGGGAAAAATACAAAATGGTTGGGAATTCCATCAAGTCTAAAAAAGCAATTGCAGTCAATTAATGACATAAGCAATTCAATTTCAAGAGGGTTATTTGCGAGTGAGAAGAGAAAAGAAGTAAATATACACTATTAAAAGGAATAATAGTAATGTTAGAATACACTGGAGTGGGGGAGAAAAAACCCGCACAAAAAGGTCGCAAACATTCCGATGGATTGATTGATTAAAAATATTAAATAAGAGAAAGTCAGTGAAAATGAAAGACAATGTGAAGGAGCAAACAAAAGGGCAAATTGTTTAGGGTTATTGGAATTTGGGGAAGTTTCAATATATGAGAAGTAGTTACGAATAGAATGTCCTATGCACGTGAATGAGAAAAAAATATTATTTTAAAGCAGTATTTTAAATTTCAAGGACACTCTTCTCTATGGGTAAACAAACGCTAACGAGAAAGGAAAACTTGATAATGGAATTCAAGAAACATAAAATACAACTCCAAAGAAACCGAAAGCAACTAAACCAATTAATGGAATTGAGTTCAACAGTTAAGCAGCTAAAATTCGTTTTTTTAAGTTAAAACTAAGTACAATACAATACTTTATTCGATTAAAAAATTGGATTAGATTAGGATTACTGTAGGGCGTCGAAGCAGGAGGTAGTGATAATTTAAAAGATACAATGTTTGAAAAAATAAATTCAAGGATCTCGTTATTTTTATTCGAGCATCAGTTCAATTGAGAAAGGGTATAAGCAGAAAGAAAAAAATAAGTATAATAGAAAGATTGTTGGTGGCTTCAGTTAATCGGAAAAAAAATCCCATTGAACGGAATGCGTATTAAAGTCATAACAGATAATGATAGCCAACGAAGTCAAATTGGTTTTCAAAAATGTGACTTGTTAACCAAAACTAATCGTGTGTCGAAGAGGCAGTGGAAAATAAACACGACAAATAGCTAAAATTTGGAACAGACCGAAACGTAGAAAGTAACTCATACAACAAGGGAACCGGGGATAAAACCATCGTAGTTGGTTATTGAAAGTATCAATCACAGCAATAAGCACTTCACCGACGTCGCCCTTTTTGGTAGCTAAGCGGTTACGGCCAGAGTGGTAAACATTGTGCGAGATAAAAAATTCAAAATTGAAATGTGACTAAAAAATTGAAAATAACAGGCGAATCAGGTAAACTTTTTCAAGTAAAGGAGTTGTTTTAAAGCTTTGAGGTTCGGTTTTTATGCCACATTCCGATAGCAGAGTGTTATGTTTTTTTAGGCTTAAAATCTAGCTGCGGCCTCTCCGGCTGCTTTTATATTGAAAATCTGCTAGATTTTTGAATAGTTTCATCAATGTGCTAGGCGGGAAAATTTTAAAGTTAGTGAAAATATCCAGATTGGTAGGAAAATTAATTTGACAGAATCCATGCGTACATCTTCTAGACTAGCCATTCTTCGTCAATTTGACATAGTTGAAAATGTGAGGAGTGAAGTCAAACTTCATATGGACATAGCGTTCAAATGCTACCGTTTATATTTCGTATGCAAAACGAAGCCCAAAGATCTGACAAGGAAGTGAAATGATAGGTAGAGTTGATGAGTTTGAATTCATTGAGCTTATTGATTTGCACCGTTCTCTCCGAAGTTTGTTGCTTCGGAGAAGTTACAAACTCATCGATACCATTCGAAGAAGTATTTGGAGCCTGGGGAAGATTTGATATATGTTGAGGTATTTGAAGTCACCAGGCAAATTTATCAGGTAATTTTCTGTGCCTTTTTGTTTCAATGCTAGAGCTTCAATGCTATTTTTACAAAAATTACCAAGTAACTTAACTTGCTGATGCCAAATATTTAACGAGTGATCTTTGGGTCGTCAGAGCCCGTAGCTACAAATCTCGGTGGCGCACGTTTCTTCAATCAAAAACTGCCTCGAAAACCTGTTGCCAAACGTGAAATCAGCAGATAATTCAGTAAACAAACTTCTGCTCGTTTTTTTTTATTCTTCGCCGGCCCACAGAAACGTTTCAAAAATATCATCTGGGGTTAGCAAAATTTTGCGTGCACCGCGAATTTTTTTCTTCTTGAAATCGTGAATATACTCACGTCAACGACACTACGACTATGTTAGAGCGACCATAAACCAGTTTGTAATATGACTCGCTTAATATCTTCTTCGAGCGTTGTTAGCTTGGTATCCTTCGTGAATGAATATTAGCTACCAAAATACAACGTTTCGGTCTAACTTTGTATCCGGTTGTCCGAAATAACCAACCCAACCGAATGGCCAAAAGAGACAAAGCCGACTCTCCTCAAAATTGCTTTTAAAATGAAAATAGGTGGGGAAGAACGTGTCACTAAAAAATCAGAAGCTTTCACAGGTAGACCCAAATCCGTAGATTCAGCACAAGAAAATTTAAAAAGGGGTGCTGAGCACTGAAGCAGCGCATGCTATTTTACTCAGTAAAATACCCTCACAAAATAAATTTTTTACTCCACAGCATATGAGTGAACGCTACATACTGTCATTTTCTCTTGGCTTGATCAACAAGGAATAATTTAAGAATATAATGTTTTGTTAGCATGATGAGATGTCCAAAAAGCGATATGAAGTTACAGAACTGTAGTCTAACAGTATACGTTTGTATTGTATGATTTACTCCATAGTACTTGTGTTTCAATTCTAAATTATTAATTAGTTATAACCTTGGACAACCAAGATAGCAGCTTCTGCTTCACTGCATAAATTTGGGAAAAAAACTTGTATCATGGATCGTTTCGGAATTAAAAAAAGATAAAGCTACGGTTCACAAATTCTTTTTTCGTTACTTAACACTTTCTTTTAAATTGGAGCAAATAATGCAGGAACATTAATATTAAAGCAAAACCTAATAGTTTGTCTCTAAACTCATTATCTTCCTTTCAAGCCTTATACGAACAAATACACAAAATACATACGCACAAACACATAGTACGCTGATTTGTTATTAGTTGCTTCATCGCACATTATGAAAATTAGCTCATTTTTCAACTGTTTAAAATTTACGTCATTTCAGGCAAAATAAAACATGGAGAATCTGTTCAACATGAATAATGCAGCAATTGAGCAGATGTTTCTGATATTAACTCCTCAAAGATTAGCATTTTTGTTGAAATGCTAAAGCATAAAAGTTAGAATAGGGGCTGACTTTTTTTAAGAGTATAAGTAAGAATATAAAAGAAAATCGTTACTAAAAAAAGTAATATTGCAATTGATTTATAATAGAAATGTAATTTGATAATTCAAGTAAAATAATTAAATACCTTCGTCGAAACATTGCTTTTATGATATGATAAACATGATAAACATTTTTCTTTCCTGGCATTTTGTTTCTTCTTCTGCACACTAATTTTTTCATATTATTTTTTTTCCCTGGCCAAGACCTACCGAAGAGAAACATGATTTTAATGCAAATATTTTTTTTTATTTTTCAAGTCTTAATAGAAACAATTATCAGCATTATAAATTTTTTTGCGAGGAATAAATGGAACGATCATTTCAAAGCTGATACCATATTATATTTTCCCGATCATGATCACTCAACGTGAGCAATAGAGTGAAAAAGAAATTAAAGACCTTTAAGATGATTTCCTACTCAGATTTGACAAAGCCTAAATAATTTGCACGCAAACCATATCGGTGTAAGGATTTAAATACCATTTCTTAGCAATGAAAACAAATATATTTGTTTCGGATTTCTAATACTTTATTCACAGATAGCTACAATTTTAAACAGACTTGTTTACAAGAGTGCTCATTTCCAGGCTCCACTGTATCCATGTCCGTAGCTGCCAAGACCGGAATAACCTCCATAGCTCTTGTATCCTCCGAGTCCACCGTAAGCTGAACCGTATCCGTATCCACCATAAGCTGGGGCAACAGATTTAACGAGAGCACCTGGGTAGCCAGCTCCGTATCCAGCACCATATCCAGCTCCATAGCCAGCTCCGTAGCCACCATAGGCGATTCCACCAATAGCTGGGGTAATAGCAGATTTGACAACAGCGCCAGTGTATCCAGTTCCGTAGCCACCATATCCGAGTCCACCATAAGCTGGGGCAACAGATTTAACGACAGCGCCTGGGTAGCCAGCTCCGTATCCAGCTCCATAGCCAGCTCCGTAGCCACCATATCCGAGTCCACCAATAGCTGGGGTAATAGCAGATTTTACAACAGCGCCGGTGTATCCAGCTCCATAGCCTCCATATCCAGCTCCAGAGTAACCAGTTCCGTAACCAGTACCGTAACCAGTTCCGTATCCAGCACCATAACCAGCACCATATCCTCCGTATACTGGAGCTACACTCTTGACCACAGCTGGGGCAGAGTAAGTTTTAGCAGCCAAGCCAACTCCTGAGTAGCCGAGTCCTCCGAGTCCTCCATAGCCACTGTAGCCGCCATAGCTACCATATCCACCATATCCACCATAACCACTGTAGCCGAGTCCTGTTCCATAGCTGTCATAAGCCGAACAAGCGGCGACGAGAGCCAACAAGCAGATGAATACTTTCATGTTGATTATAGTGTTGGTTGATTTCGATACGGAGCGAAACTGATACCTACTGTCAGCAAACTTTGTCTATTTATACAAAAATCGCATTAGTCTAGATAATGCTAGAACTTCAGTATCCCAGGCTCCGATGCCGGTAAATAACATAAAGACGTTTATTAGTGTCCGGTTTTCAATGAAACTTTTCTTTTCGATGATCTATTGCGCCCGTTGCCGCCTCAACTAATTCCTTGAAAATTTTCGAGCGCTGCCAACCAATTCGTATCCTAGCTTTGTATAATAATTTGACCTAAGCTGTAAATGGACAATTTCAAAACGGGATTATAATATTATTCGGATTTGGCAAGCTCGGTTTCGAGATATATACTATGTATTAAGAGCAGCGTCTAGCATTCGTGAAAATCACTTTGCTCTGCATATTCGTTCGCATCAGTTGGGATGAGTAAACAGGTTTAGTTATATTTATTTCTCAAAAACATTTGTTCTTAACAGCTCACATGCGTGATTTTTATGTGTCCCATTGTCAAAGACGCATATACCGGTAAACCCTATATTGTCATCGAACAATCCTTGAGGAAATGTTGCTAGGCAGTGAATTACCGATTTGTAACAAACGACAAATTTTTTTACGATAAGTATCCGAATTAGATTGTTTCAAGTGAATTAATTTGCCAAATGCCCATGGGAGCTTGCTCTGTCATCACATCTCTGCGTGACATTAAGCTAGTATCATGTTTGGATCTTGCATATGAAAAATACGCATAAATTTTATGGGATTAATCTTGATATAAACTACATATATAAGTCGGTTGTATTTAAGTCAGTTTCGGGTAGCCGGGCAGGTGGACTGTAAATATATATTAATGTGTCATAAAACAAATGAAAAACTGTTTCCGATCGCGTTTTAAAAATAGTATCATTCGTTGGCTATTCTAATGAATATTTTCGATTTGGCACCATGTAAAAAGTTGTTTCCTCTGATATGGTTTTTTATTGATGTGAATATTCTCTGAATTTAAATCCAAGGCTAAAGTTTGCTGGATATAAGGACTATAACTAAATGATCAAAATACATAGCTAACGTCCAAATCATGCTGCTTAAAGATGTTCAATATTTCGAAAACAAAACGAATCACGAAGACAAAACCAACAAAAAGTAGTCTCAGTTAGTGCTTAAATGACCTTTGATTGCAATCACACCTGCGTATTTGAATCGTATTACATGTTTACAACTGTGTTTTAATTTTGGACTAGTTTACTCGTAAACTAAGCATACTGAATTGTTCAGTTTTATTGACACTATGATAGCTTCAGAAGCACGCAGTATGCACTTCTTTTTGAGTATGTCTACCAATATTTATCTTATGAAAATAATATTGAGGCTTGAGTAGCCTAGTGGGTAGAGCACTGGCGTTTTGTGTGTGGGGTCCCTGGTTCGAATCCAGGTTCGGATGAGGGACCGGGCACCAAGCATTTGAGTTGACTTAGCTCTAATTAAGTACCTGATTCAAATCAAGAGTAAAGTGAGTTGTGGAACTAATCACTCCACACTCGTATTCACATTGATTGCAAATTCGTGATGAAGCTCTCAGCCAGCCTCAACCCCTAGACTCGTACGAGGGCTGTCATAGGATTTCTTTACTTTTAGATTGGTTTGATATCGTCCGATTTGTGAGAATGAAAGGTACTCGTAATTAAAATACAATGAGAAGAGAGTGGGGAGTTGAAGGAAATGAAGATGAGCAGAGTATTCTCCATATTGAACTCTATTTTCACTGTAGAGCAACGACGGTGTAAGTATTTTGGGATAATATGGATTAAACCTTTATTTTAGAATCACTTGTTTACAGTTTAATATATTTCGCTGGCTACAAAATGATTAAGCCTTCAACCAAATAGCAGCACGTTCAAACCAATCCTATATTAGTTACACAATCAATTTACAAGGGCCTTTTGCCAAGTTTAAGGTAATGAAAGGTGCAATAGTAGCTAGTTCAATTGAATAACATTTCAATAACATTTGCCCGATAATTTCAAAGTTATGATAGGTTTGTGTGCTGAAAGTCATTTGCTCTTTACATATTATATTAATAGGATTAGACCATTGAATAATATTCCATTTTCATCATCATTGTGGCACTACAGCCTGTATCGAGCATATGCACCCATGATCGTCCTCTCATTTACTACTTTTGAGACTAGAGATGAAACGGATGTCCTGCAACAGGTATATGAAACAGGTATTTTTTGAAACAGCCAGTACCTAGTACGAAATTCAAAAATACTAGGTACGAGTTTTTTTGTGAACTATACATGTAACCAAGAATTTACCCAATAAATTTCCTCCATTTGATTCATTTCAATCAAACAGCGAAGTTATAGTAGCATAATATTAGGTTAGGTTAGGTTAGTAAAGAGGGCTGCCGGGAACGCGGCTTGCATTAGACCACCAATTTGGGCCCATTTGCCACCCTCCGCTGGCTTGTTAGAGCTGCCAAGTGACCGCTTCGCCAAACTGGATCAGCTGACTCAGCATGACGGTGCTGGCCACCTCTGCTAACCCTTGAAAGTGGTAACAACCAAAAATCTTGAGGCGTTTATTATTTAGGGCCGGACAATCACAGAATGTATGCTCGATGGTGTCCTGTTCCATCTCGCACCTCTTGCATAAATTGCTGGATGTCAGTCCCATTCTTTTCGCATGAGACGCGGTAAGGCAGTGCCCTGTAAGCAAGCCGACCGTGGCTCTCAAGCGGTTTCTGCTGAGCTTGAGCAGTTTCCTGCTTTTGCTTAGATCAGGTGATGGCCATAATGTCCTGGCCACCCTGCAGTCCAACCTGTTTTCCCATTCGGACTTCAGTTTGGCCCATATGGCGGCATCAAGTTTGCTTGTGGCGTCAGCGATTGACCGTGGTACAGTGATGCAGGGGCTATTGCTAGCTCCTGAACCTTTCCTCGCCAATTCATCGGCTTTTTCGTTGCCCATGACTCCACTATGCCCTGGCACCCACATAATCCGGATAGGAATATGCCTTGCCTTTTCGTTGAGAGCCACTCTGCAAGCGTTAACAGTTTTTGAAGAACATCTGTAAGACGCAAGAGCGAGAATGGCTGCTCTGCTGTCAACGCAAATCGTCATTGATCTGGTTGATATTTCGCTAATGGACTCAACTGCCATGCGTATAGCATAATATTAATATGTACTCGTATTTCATACTTGCAAGTGCTTTCATACATTCATGCTCACGAGTATTTCGTACTTGCAAGTGTTTTTGTACTTGCAAGTAATTTCGTACTTGCAAGTATTTTCGTACTAGCTAGTATTTTGTTCGTGCATGTATTTAATACTAGCGTACTTGTGAGTATTTGATATTTGATAGTAAGTAGCACTTGCTGATATGATATTGTACTTCAAAAAACGTTGTATTTGAGTACTTGTACTTACACTGATTTGCTTTGGGCATTTGATTCGGGTGTTTTGGGAATGGAGGAAAAAATTGAACATTTATGTAGTTTTTGATTTTCGGCATTGATGCCATTACCGACTGTTTCAGCCAAGAAAAGTTTGGTATCAGAGATCGATCGACGAAAAGTCATATAGTTGGTAACAGGATTAGTTGGTCTTATTTTAGCAAATTTTTCGACTTTGGTAATTTGTACGAATACAGGAGGTGTTTTGTGCATATAATAAAATAAAAATCAAATTAAATTGATTGGAACTGATTGTTTTCTTTTAAATGGCTCCTAGATTGGAGCAAGACTTGCCAAATAAAAGACTGACCATTGGAAAGTTACGAACAAGGTGCACGGACTAATGGCTTGGTATCGTTTGAAGTTTATCTTGTACCATCACCATTCTAGCTTGGGACTTTGTTTCATTACATTATTATAGTTTTATTATAGTTTCATTACATCACTGCAAGTAGTATGTATTGGATGTATATATGTATATACTTCCAAAAATAATTGCTAGTATTTTTGGAACAGGTATTTGGAACAGGTATTTTTTTGTACTCGTACTAGTTATACCTAGCATGTGAAAATCCTAGTGCGACCCAATTCTAGTTGAGACTCATCTGCTATCAGCATCTACGGCGTCTATACAACGCTTGTTTGGATTTCCGAGCCAGCTTGGGGACTCGATTTCCACTAATTCCTTCGACGTGGTTTGGCCATTGTAATTTTTGTAACTTTATTACGGTAGATACTTCTGCCAACTCATTGTTGTATCGGATTTTGTCTTCTTCCCGCATAGAAATGTGTGAGTATTCAGATACCAAGAAGTATGCTTTACTGGCTAAATGAGCTCGTCGTTTGATTTCGTCAAGCTCATTCCCATTCTTCGAGAGCTTCGTTCCTAAGTACACGTAGTGGTCTATGTCCCTTATCATTATATTTTGTCCTACTGGTATCCTTCTACTTGATTGGGTTGTAATTTTTGTTTTGCGCTCGTTAGTTTGAAGACCAAATTCTTCGGAGGTCTTTCGAGAGTTATTAATACTTCTTTGGTGTCATATTAATGTCATCAGAGTAGCCTACTAGCTGCGTCGACTTAAATAGCAAAATTTTCCTAGTGTCGTCGAAGAGTTTTCCGACGGCATACTAGTGAGCTGAACTAGAGAGTACAAGAGCAAGCCTATCCCCTTGTTTTAACTCTGTATTTGTAGATAACGAGATGTTTACGCAATTTTGAACTAACACTTGTGATGCTGAGTCGTTTATGATAATTTTCTCTCATCATACCATTTTTGCTGGGACTTCGAACTGCAGCATAATTCATTATGATGCAATTCGGCGTTATATAACGCCATATAATCCTGGAATCGGATCAACGGAAACAACCACGCAAACGAAGCTTTATATTAAATTTTCCGTAAACCCTATTCTGCAATATTCCAAACCGTTTCCCGTACGATCTACAACGCAATTTTTCGAGAAATCTGTGCGCTTTTCTCGCAACTTTCCATGATCTTTTCCTTACAATTTTTCATGCAATTATTAGTAAAAAGTTTCTTGCTATTTATCATGGAATTGTCCGTCCTACTTTTCTTGCTTGCCAAGATTGCCATGTATTGCCAAAATGTTCGTCCCGTAGGTTTAAATGTTACCTTTTACGTAATTTTCTGTGTAATTTTTCATGCAATATCCCATATAATTTTTATTTAGTTTTCCATGCATTTTTCCAAGCTGTTTGACGCTCAATTTGAAATGAAATTTTCCATACAATTTTACACGAAATATCCATTGGCAATGATCCATGGTTTTTTCGTAAATTGCATTGACTTTTCAAGTAACTTGCCAAGCGATTTCAAGCATGAAAATTTCAGGAAAAATTGTTTGGTTAATCGCATAAAAATGGTGTTGAAAATAGTATGAAAAGTTGCAAAAAATGCGCACTTATTAAACAAACGTAAAAATCAATACTAAACGCTTGGAATTGTGAGTAAAAAATCGCATTGTGAATTGCACGAGAGCTTCCATGAAAATTTGAATGGAAATCCCAATAAAAACTTGCATAGAAACCGCACGAAAAGTTTATTGAAAAATTAGAAAATTGAATAGAAAACTGCATGAAAAATATTTTCAAAAATTGTCAGAATAAATGCATGGGAAATCGCATTGCATATTGCATTATAAATTGAACTGAAAGTGTCAAAAATTCCTCGGAAATAAGATACTTTTGAATTGAAATTGGAATACAATTGGAAGATATTATTGCATAAGTAGCATTAGAAATATCACGACGAATGGCTTGGAAAATCGCAAGAAAAGTTGCATCAACAATTGCATGGAAATTTGCCTAGAAAATTTCGTGAGGAATCATATGAAAAATTGGTTGATAAATGCACAGGATTTGACACGAAACATATAATGATAGAAATATAATGGAAAGTAAATGATGAATTGTAGAGAAAAAGCAAGGGAAATAATAGTGTGAAAATTGCAAACTTAACGGAAATTCGCACGAAAACATCAATGATCAAATGCACTACAAATTGAATGAAAAACTACATTTTCTCAGAAAGGCAATCTTGAAGTCAGTTGAAAAATTACTTGAAAGTTTGCATGAAAAATGACTCCAAAAATTAAAAAGAAAATCTTCAAGTGCATGGGAAAAAAATTTCACAGTGGTTCCCATGATAAATTGTATAAATATTGCACGGCAAATTGCATAGCAAATTGAATAGAAAATCGAAATTCGGACACATTTGCATGATAATTCAAAGCTGACTGCACGGAAAATTAAATGCTGCAGTGCATGATAAATTCAACATTGCATGAAAAATCGCAAGCGAAAGTGCATGCAAAATTGCATGATGAATAGCTTAATTAAGTACCTAGAAAATCGAATTGAAAGTTGTAAGGAAAATTATCCAGAAAATTAAACTGGAAATAACACTAGAACTTAACAGTCAGTCACGGGAAATATCAAAATCACAAGAAACATCAAAACACAGTCACAAGAAATATCGAATCTAAATTTTTTTCAATTTTCCTATTCGATTTTCCCGTTATATTTCAGATGCGTCTCATATGATATCACAGTGTAAATTTTCATGCTATATTTTATCTAATTTTTGGATGATTTTCCATGCTATTTCTTTGAGATTATTCGTGCGATTGGTGATACTTAATACAATTATACATGTAAGTTTTCTTGAGATTTTTCATTTCGTATGTCGTGCGATTTCACATGCGATTTATAATACGTTTTGTCGTGCGATTTATCAGGCGTTGCAATTCTGATTTCTCATGCGATTTTTCATGTCTCGGGTGATATTTTTGGGTTTTATGATGCAATTTTTGAAGGCAATTTAACTTGAAATGTCTCAGAAAATTTTTCAAACCAAAATATACAACGAAAATTGTGAATATCAGTGCGGCTTTTCGTTCAACTTTTTATGCAATTTCCCTGCGATTTATCATGAAAGTTCATGTAAAATTACATCTGGAAATTTCCTGTGTGGGTTTTCATGCAAACTTTCAAGTAATTTTTTAAGCGACTTCAAAACAACCTTTGTGAGAAAACATAGTTTTTCATGCAATTTCCAATTCATTTGCTCATTGATTTTTTAATGCGACTCTCCGTTAAGTTTTTTTGTTCACTAAGTTTGCGATTTTCACATTATTTCTTGTGCTTATTTTCTGGAATTTATCATTTATTTTCATTTATTTATTTGAATTCCTATTGAACTTTGCTAGCGATATTTCCGAATTTTCCATGCGATCTCTTTGAAATTTCCCATTCGAATTTAAGCCATTTCCAGTGTAATTTGTAATGCAATTTTTAATGCAATTTGACGTCTAATTTTCATTCCGATTTCAATTCGATTTCCAAACTAATTTTCGAGGGATTTTTCAAGTTTTCAGTTTAATATATCATAATATATCATGTAATGAATAATACAGTTTATCTTTTGATTTCCCATACATTTATTTTTGCAACTTTCGAAGACATTTCAATTTTCTATTCGTTTTTCCTATTTTTCAATAATTTTTCATTTTTCGTTCAATTTCCGCACAATTTTTTATTCCAGATTCTAATAAAGTGTCCTTGGACATTTCTGTGCAATTCACCATTGGTGCATGTGGATGTTCAAAGGAATTCCAATATACTTTTTCCTGTTAGCTTCTGTACAGATTTTTTAGGAGCTACTACGTCCTTTTTTTTTTAATTTTCCATGCAATGGAAAAAAAAGCAATTTTACCTGAAATTTAGTTGCATAAAAATTTCGTGGAACAGTGGAAAAGAAAATTTGCAAAATGGCAAGGAAACTTTTATATCAAATGGCAAAAAAATACTTTGGCGGTTTGTATGGAATATTAAAAGAAAAATTGTATGGAATATTGCATGTAAAATTGCACTGAAAAACATACATAGAAAATCATAGGAAAAATATAGTGACTATTTACATGTAAAATTGAACGGCGTATTGCTAAAAAAACTGCTCAAAACATTTTACGCATAAAGGTCATAGTTGCAGAAAAACTGAAATAGAAACGGCAAGGAAAGTTGCACGGAAAATCACGTCAAAAGTTGCACTGGAAATTCCACGACAAGCAACAAAGAAAATTTTATTCGATATCGCATGGAAAATCACAGACAGAATTGCATGAAAGATTGAAAAGCAAATAAAAGAAACAGTTGCGGGAAAATATGCAAGATAATTTCTTTAAAAACTGCATGAGAAATCCAAAGAAAAACGTTACGAAATATTACGTGACATGTTATATGAGAATTTTACGAAAAGCTTCACAAATTCAGCATAAGAAATTGGATAATAAATCGGGTGGAAAATTTCATAAAGTGTTGCACGAAAAATGACATGAAATGCTTAACGAAAAGTTTGTATATTTCATAGGATTTCGATTTTCTGATAGGATTCGGGAAATCTCCTGCAATGTGGGATTTTCAATGGGATTTGATCGCTCAGTGGAAATTTGGGCTGCAAACTATGAATTTCGCTGAAGAATATCTGATGTAATGTGTCTCTCCTCCGATTTTTCATGCCATTCTACATGTGACTTTAATGCGACTTCTCATGCTGTTAAATTTTAATATATTGTTTTGCAAGCGGTTTGTGTTCGCTATATCCTCCGGTTTCAAGTAATTTTTTCTGGAACTGAGTTATAGTTTTTATGTTGTATATTTGGAGATGTTTTATGCAATTTTTCATGGGATTTTACATACATTTTTTTGAGCGATATCTGAATAATCATGTAATTTTCAGTCAACGATAATGTGGCTAATATCCTGAATTTGTATGCAGCTTCTCTTTTGTTTTACATGTTTGCTTAAGCAATTTTTATACAAATTGCCGTCGTATTTCGCCTGCGAATGTGTATTCGTTTTTCAAGTTTTTTGTTAATTGTTGTTGGAATTTTCATGAGATTATAGACGTGATTTATTATGCGATTTTGATGTCATTTCAATGCGATTTTCAATAATCTATATCAATTGAGAATACTATTCATTTTTATCTTCTTTTGTGTGATGATAATTTCAGTTTAATAGCTAAGAAGATTGAAAATTTGGTCTGAAAATAACTGAAATCATTACAAAATCAATGAAGCCTAATGACACTGAAACTAATTGGGCGTAGTAATACAAAAGTGGTTCCAGTTATGGTCGTTTTTTATATACTTATACTTTATACAAATACTGCATCGTTTGTGGGAAGACAAAAATTGCAAATATGGTCGAATTGTTTTGCGTTATCTTATCCGTAAATTAGACCGAAATTTCACGTAGCCAGGGAATGTTTTGCTAGTCTCACCAAACTGATTCCCGTGTTGAATGGTCTTAAAAAGGCTATTCATCATCAACAACGGCCCACCAGAAGGTGTGTCCTTTTTTCATCATCTTCAGTCTACGAGAGGAGAATGTTTTTTTTTATGGGCGTAGAGTGTCGAAAATCTCGAATATATTTTTATGGTTTCGAATGTTACTTGGTGTATCATTATTCTACAGTTAAAATTCGAAGGAATTTTTCAAAGAAAAAAGAAAGAATGTCACGTCAGCTGCGAACGCTATCCCCAATTGGAGTTTGTGCACTACTTTAAAAGCAATTTTTGTTGTCATCCGATCTGATGTTTCCTACGGGACATTTTTTTTGCTAGTAATGAATTGATTGTTGGTATGTACGATATTGATCAATTTTGTTTGGGATCACTTCACTTAAAAATAGAATTCATCCGTGTAAAAAACAGTACAAAAGTATATACATTTTTTGCCGTTGATTACTTATCAATTCTAAAGTATTATTTTAGTTCCATAAAAATGTGCAATGTCTTTTAGGATGCTTTGGCCTTCTCGGAAGATATGACCAGATTTTACGAATTACTTTATTTCGGGACTAAAAGATTTTATTTTATTCTGATAGTATTATGATATCTCAACATATACATATCGTCGCTGTAAAATCAAACCGGCATATCTGCAAAAAGCATATTTTTCACCAGAGCGCTTTAAAGTTTTCGCGTGTGGGGTGTTTCCTCACAAATGCATACCGGGAAAACACCATTAGACGGCTTTGTATTCAACTATACGATATGCCGGTGCGACATAAAAATAGACGGGAAAAAGAGGAATTTATCGATACCAAAAACTCAAAAACTCAATTTTTGCAGATATGCCGGTTTGATTTAACAGCGACGATATGTAGAAACGTTCAATATTTGACCGCCATGACAGAGAAGCTATGATATTTAAGACCAGGCTACCAAAGTTGGCAAGCTCTGTTTCACATACATCCATGCCACTGAAAATAAAAGTGTGTATTTATTGCCTGTGTATTTATTGACCGAAGAATAAAAGAAAAATATCCCCAAAAAATATTTGCATTTTAGGGGCCGCATGTTTTGCGCGTTAATCTAAAAATCCAAATAAACCAATCAATCGACAAAACAAATTTCGATTTTGTTGTTCTTGTTGTCAGTATCAAGCAACCACTTTTTACTGATTTAATCCTCCAAATGATAGCACGTTTTTAATTTCCATGTTATTTGTTTGCAAGGCTTAAGGGTAATAAATCGGTTTTGAATATCACAAAAGGAAATTTCACCACGACCGACCCACCCAACTGAACAACCAGTTTTTGATCGAATCGTAGACTTCTCATTTCAATGTAAATTGTAAATTCAGTCGAAATTGATCTCATGTTTGCGTTTATCTTAAAATGGTAGTGCCACTATCGGTTTGCGGCTTGAAAGTGGAATATTGTTCGAATATGTTTTCGCTTTTTTTGGGATGCAGCATAACCACCAAATTATTTGTTGACTGCGTCGAATGGAGAATTGCTTGTAAGCATATGTCTGCCGAATTTAATGTAAATCGAATGATTTAAAACTCATTTCCATATTCTGAATCCAGTTTCAGTCCATGTGTGGTCCGCGACAGATTTTTTTCAGCTCAATAACTTTTGGGCTCTATTGTGGCTGAGTTCACCATGACCCTCAGTTTAGTATAGCATAATCAAATCATTAGGTTAATTTTCGTCACCTGTATAAATAGTTGTGAAGGTTTGCGAAACTGTCTCAGTGTCGTTACATTGCAAATTCCACTAAGATGAAAGCAGCATTTTGTCTCTTTGTTGTCATTTTGGTGGTATGTGAAGCCTGGGCTGGCGACTTTTCGTCAATGTATACCAAGCCTGGGATCGTAGGGTACGGATACATGGGAGGCTATGGAGGAATGGGCTACAGAAGATATCCAGGTCTGGCTCCACTATCACCTATCTACAAAAGTTTAGCTCCAGGTTCGTTTCGGGAATATACTTCAATTTATGCTAGCAGTGGCCAGATTGGAAATAGTATTAGTGAAGCTCCAATAAGCTACGAATACAGTACGCTCAGTGCTGGTGGTTCCTGGTAGAGTTAATATTGTAAAGTGTTAAGTGTAAGAATAAAACTGTGATGAATTCGTAGTATTTGTGTCAGTTATTTGTCGAAAACGTAAACATGAAGAGTGTTTATATCAAAGTTAGTGGATAATTTCGATAGACCAGAAAAACGCGAAATGCGGCTCTCTGTGACAGGGTCTCCATATATTTACATGATTTAGTCAAACCAAACAAGATGAAAAATTTGCCATTATGAAAATAGAGTGCTAGGGCATAAACTTTCGAATTAAGAATTATAAATGGTGTGTAATCTGAATAATGTATGCTCTAGTCACACAATTAGTATCAACGCAAAACAGTACTAAATAAAAAAATATATAAGTGAGGCTCATGACCAAACGGATTGAGGAACAACATATCATTTAAGGTGTACTTAAGTAGTGAATATGTAATGAAGGTGTACTTAAGTAGTGAATAGAGCGGGCAAAGTGAATATTCATATGCATGTAAATTAGTATGATTATGATTTACCTTAATTTTTACCAAGACTGTCTTCATCGGTCAAAGTGTGGTCTCTAACATCAAAGATGAATCATCTTCTGAGGTTAAGCTTGACCGGTGAAACACACAGTTCATATGGTCTTTATATGAAGTATTGGATACAGTTCCCGCTCTACTACTGATTGTGATAGCCTCATCTCGTTCAGAGCACAGCATTTAATTTTATTAATAAGATATTGGGCACAGAAAACAACGAACAGCTTGTTACCTTCAACTCAACTATTGCTAATGAACTACCAGCACCTAAGATTAATCCGCTTTAAACTAGCATCGTTATAAACGTAGATTACGGAAATCATTCATATACAATATGGACTCATTGTCTTAAATCTATTTTTTTTTGAGAAAATCTCCTACTGCCACAATTTATTAGCTACTCGTACATTGCATGGCTGATGGCATGCTTAACAAACTATGTGTAATATTAATTTAACAAGAAACTTCATAAGTGATGTAATTGTGCTCAATTACTCCTCGTTACGGTATTATGATCTGCGCAAAAAAAAATTCTTTCTTCATCTTAACTCAAATAATATGCTAAATTATGTAATCCACGCTGTTTGATTTGCGATTTTCACCGTGGTCGCAGTCTTTCGTTGAAGTTGGAATAATTGGAAAGATAAGTAAACGGTTTGGTTCGTACGAAATGAAGCGTGCGAAAATTTATTTGAAATTGATATCCCGTGGTGTGAACTTTGCATTAGTTTATTTCATGCACAGAGATATTTTCTGCATTGAAAATACTGCAAAAATGTAGTGTTTTCAATGGAAATTCATTCTTAATTAATGACATTGAATTTGGAGTTCAGCTTAAAGTTTTAAAGTAACAGTGAGAATTAAAAACAATATTTTTTTTCTATAAAACAACTAACAATATTCATTTTATCACAACAGCGCAACATGTAGCGTGATGTTGAAATGCAACATCATGTGTATCTACATGATTTTAGCATTATTTTTTAATAGTGTCCGGACGAGCCTCCGTAGCCAGCTGATAATCCACCATGCTCTGAGAAACCTCCAAAAGATCCACCATGAGACGAGCCCCCGTATGATGACTCATGACCTCCGTCGAAACTCTCAAGCCCACCATGTCCTCCCTCGAGCCCTCCTCCAATCGACTCATGACCACCAGAGCTAATTTCGTAGCCTCCAAGGGAGCTCTCATGACCTCCGCCGAAAGCACTTTCGAAACTATCGTGGCCTCCTAAATCACCATAACTGCCATGTCCCAGCGCACTCACCGACTGGCCACCACTTAGTCCACCGGCATAGTTCCCAATAATTCCAGCGCTATGACTGCCTCCCAAAGCACCACTTATACTGCCACCGGAAATATGTCCACCGCCGTATCCACCGCCATGACCTCCACTAATTATAGCACCGCCGTGGCCACCATCAAATCCTCCACCATGGCCTCCAAGTCCTCCACCATGGACTCCAAGTCCTCCGCCAAGACCTCCACCATGACCTCCACCAAGTCCTCCTCCACCATGACCCCCGCCAAATCCTCCTCCACCGCCCCCTAAAAATCCAGCAGATGCGACGGCACTTAGAGCGAGAATACAGATAAACACTTTCATCTTGAGTTATTGGTTGTTGGCTTATGACTGTTACTTTCCCGAAGACATTTATCGCTTTTATAGAGGCTTCAAAATTCACCTTTGCGCTTCTATGAATATTACAATGTGAACATGTATTTTCTGCATTTTCTTTGAACGTGAGTTCGTAATTGGAACGACGATGTAGTTTTCAACATCAGTCTTCCCCATTCCGAAGAGCTGCAATGGATTTGGTATAAACGCGGAATCGTGCTGAAACCTGCCGGAAATTTAGTTATTGGGGATTCAAACAAAAATTTTGATGGAATCGATTAGAGTAAAAAATTGCAATGAGCCTGGCGTTTGGTCGATAATTTTTTTGTACTCCGACTCATGAATGAGCACATTTCGATCGTGTGCTATAGAATTCATTAAACTAGATTAGTCGTCGTAATGCTTATTACGTGAATGAATCGGATTAAGCGATGTAGACAAACTACACATGTAAATGTGTACTATGATAATACGGCCGATAAAATAGACATGTAATAGCTTTTCAGTCGGTTTGAACTATCTGTTCTGTTGGCTATTGAGTCCTTTGGTAAGCGGGGCAACTATTGATAACTGAGCGAAATTTTCTTGTAAACTTTCTTAAAAGATCAAACAAAGAGAATGCTGAGGCCAATAATTTTTTCTTACGCTTATTTAATTTTTTTGGCTGGTGAAATGTACGAGCCCATTTTATTGAGGCACCATAATACTCTTAACGTTTTCTTGCGTTTAAACCAAGCAAGAAGATGATTTGAATGCTTCCTCTCTTCTATCTTAAACATTTTTTATCATTTCAGCTACATTTCAGCCAATTTGTTGCTATATCTGTAAATGAATTTACCAGATGTCAGCGAATATACTAAGGAGACTATTTCTCAAAATAAACTATTAAGTTATTTCTTCAATTGTAATGAATTTCGAGATTTAAGAGTGCGTTTACTAGTTTTCATAACATACGAATAGATACTATTTTATTTATTGTATTCTGAATTTTGGAAACCGGTAATCACTGCTGCCTACATATATTTTTTAATAAATTGTCTGGATATTTTGTGTTTTTCACTATTAACATTTGACTGGTAATTTTCCAGCAATTTAATTGTGTAATACTATCATAATTTAAATAATTTAATAACAATAATAAATAATTTAATAATTTAATAATAATAATTTAATTATGTAATACTCCATGAATATTTAAAACACGTAGAACATTTTTCACCGAATCAAGAATAGTCTAGGTCCTTGATAAATAAGTGACTTACAAAAAGAAGGATCGAGGAGTTTTATCTAGTCATAGGAAGTAGGTGCACTCTTATTTATGTAAGTCTTTTTAAATAGCTATCTTCATTTTTTGGCAATAATATAAACAATAAATGTTTTGTCTGATAAAAAATAAATCTGATTAGCCTAGAAAGTTGAGCATAAACCCAATATTTTTAATTTTCACACTACAAAACACTGCCAGAAAGTTTCATTCATTTCAACCGGGCTGCTGACTACAGTTTCAGAAGCTAATAAAATTATCTATTGCACTCTGAAGGCATACCCTATGATAGTGCTGCCCTGAATTTGGAAGCAAGGAGCTTAGGACAAATTCTACGGTGTTTTATTATTATATTCATATAATAAATTTTTTTCAATAAGAACAGTTCTGGCCACTTAAGGCCGGCGATACATGTAAACGCCTGAACTTAGACCGTTTTTCAGAGGCTTATTTAAAATAGAAGGAATAAATGAATCGTTTTGAAAGTGATCGTGTTTATTTATTGCATATTAAAATACAAGAATCTGATTTTATTTAATTTTTTTTTCAAAATGGCCGCCGTTGTAACCAATCTCCTGAGACCCTCGCGGCGAAAGGCAACAATAGGCGGGATTTTTAGCATCAGTTACAGCAATTTGAAATCAAAAAAATGGACTGGAATTAAACATGTAGCTTCTAGTTGAACCAAGAAAAAAAAAAGTAAAAAATCGTGATTTAGCACGCCTCATAGAAAAAAGTACGATTTTTGACCCTTTTTTTCGACAGTTTTTGGGTCGAAAATGCTAAATTTTGAAAAATTGTTTGGCATTATTGAGGTTCAACTAGAAGCTTATACTATAGAAAAAACATGTGCCAAAATTCATAAGAATCGGTAGAGAACTTTTTGAGTTATCTTGAGTTATCTTATCTAAAAAAAAGTCGTTTCGAGAAAAACGCGTAGTTTTGACACACAGAAACTCTATGATTACAGCGACTTACCAACTAATCAGCGATTCAAGGCCCATACAGAAGTCCTTCAGTACGTTTTTTTAGATGTTGATTTAACTATCTATGTAAAAAAAAAGAAACTCGAATTTTTGAAAATTTACCCCGGCTTTAAATTAGAAAAATTCAAACTTGATTTGAAAAATTGAATTTAATTGGTTTGTTTCTACCATCGTGCATAATGAAAATGTTTTCTCTCCCTCTTGGCGAAAACACGAGCAAATGATATTGAAATCACATGAGCTCTAAAATCCAGCCCATTGATTTTCATTGGGTTTCTTTTCGGAATTCAAATGGCTCAATAGAGTTTGCCTACTGACTTTTGGAACTCTGGTTTCTTTTGTTGGCTTCTTGAACAAATATTTCCCATAAATACTCATATTAGTCGATAAAGAAGTATAAAATTTAGTATGTGGAAATATGCACGTTTCATATCTATTGTAAGCCTATCTATTTTATAGTAAGTCTAATTTCTGGAGTTCCGTAAGGTTCCGTTCTTGCCCCCTTCTATTTCTACTTTTTCACTGCGAGATAGCTAGTAGCTGCGAAATGATTTCAGCACAATGAATAGCTCTTATACCGCCAACTCTGTTGGTATAAATGTCTCGAAATGTCATCGGATGTTCTATATTCATACCAATCTTTGCTTTGTATTCTCATATCATATTTCTGTAATGCCTTAGGGCTAGGTCAAAAAATATCAGAACCGTGGCGTCGTTCTCAGCACAAAGCTAAGATTTCCATTATCACCATGGCGTTTCGTTTATCTAGTTTCATTATCTGGTCTTCAAAAACATTTAATAATATCTCTATCTCTGTGCATCTTTTTCTATCCCTTGCTCATAATGTCATTGAATATTACTTTCAAATCTGGCGTCCTTATTACAGTTATCCTATTAATGTCTTAGAATCCGTCCATCGTAGATTCATTCGTTCTTTATTCAGCAAATTTAATTTAATATTGCACGTAGTGAACGTCTATCTTACAAAAAGTTCCGTCTTTTAGAGTATCGCAGACTGTTTCAGATTTTCCGATAAGTGTGTTTTCTCGTCAGATCTCAGGTTTGAAATCTCTGTTCTTGAAATATAAACCTCAAATGGTGCCACGACCATTTTTTATTTCCGCATAATTTTAATCACCGCTACTGCAACAATCTTTGGTTTCAACAAACAAACAATAACATATACAGAAAACAAAAAACAACTTACTCAGTTTGAAAATATTTTAAAAGTACAATTTTACATAATCAAAACTAATGTTTTTTTTTTATTTGGAAGAACTACCATTTAATAATAAATGTTTCTTTCAATAATAAAGACTTTCGGTTTTTTTATTAAACTTACTCTACCTAAACACTAATTCTGTAGTACTTGATTATTGGAAAAATAAATAAATAAACTTAAAAAAACATTGGAATTGTTTTTGCGGGATGATTAAAATTGAATTTTTTTTTATTTACATTGAAAATATGCAAAGTAAGTATGCACTGATTCTCATCAGACATGTTACAAACAGGTTGAGAGGATCCTCTATACCTGCTTAAGGAATGATGCAAAAATCATTTTTGGAGATCTTAACGCGAAAATAGGTCACAAGCTGGCATTCAGGATTCATGCAGGTACGTACCCAGACTGTGCAGGGAGCACACTAGTGACAATGTTCAAAGGCAACGTCGAAGAACAAGGTCATTGCAAGCAGTGATGCCAAATTGGGTTATTTCTGGAATTTAGTCCTACTTTTTATTTCATGCAGCTACGGAAAATAAGTCCCTACTTTAGTAGCTTACGTTATTTTGGGCTTATTGGCATTTTTAATTATGTTGAGGAAAACAATTCTGATCCGGCAGCATTGGAAATAAGCATGTCTTAGGATATGTGCAGCTAAAGCTGAACTATAATCATAATTTTGTATATTATATCATGGCCGAAAGATGGCTATATTACAGTCGAATTATTTATTAGGTAAAGTAAATAAATTATTCATCGGAATAAATAACGAACTATCAATAAATAAAGACAAGCAATAATCAAAGAATTATCTTGCAATAAATTGTGTTCCACTCGGAAAAATGTATAGCATGTTCAACGCTAAAATTCATTAAGTTCAAGCTGATGCTGAATGATTCGCGAGGGCTAATTTGGGCTACATTTATTTTACACTTACATTTATTTGGTATTTGGGCTCACTTTGAGGCAATTTGGCAGCCCTGGTCGGAAGTGAAGGATAAGACGCGGTAGCGGGCAAGACGGAGTTCCGAGTCTCATCGGTCGAACAAACGACCAATCACAGCCACTCTGGCTCGTAATGACACGCAATTATTATGTTGTTTGTCAGCCAGCGCTGTGACCGGCTTGTCAGTTTTGACCGTTTTCGTCGTAGCGCCAAAAACTCGGTTTTTGTCAAGTTCGTTGTGATTTTCGTGTTATACGTCGCATGTTTTTTGTACCACAACATTAGTTTTCTAGAACTGACTGAAAGTTATTCTTGTTTTCGAGGAGGTACATCGTGCCATAAGTCGGATGAAATTTAACAAAGTCCTGGAAGCTGGTAGTATATAAGCGGAATTAATTTAATATTTAGCGCTCGCGTTAGACCAAGTGATACCAAATGAGTTGTGAAAAAACAGACTGAAAGGCATAATATGCTCCAAATATAGGAAATGAGATGTTACAGCGTGGCAATTATTAGGGAATAAAATTGTGAAATACCTTCTCGAAGATACTCTCCAGCAAGAGCGAAGAGCCCCATACGCTAAGCCATAATCCAAAAATATGAACGTGTCCTCATCTCAGGCAAATATAAATTCTTAGGTATGTAGAGAATTTGACATTCCCTGAAAGAATTTCACATTCCAATTAAGCTGATGATTGTGAAGGTTCACCAATAGGTCCAGTAAAATAACCGGATTGCCACTCAGACCGATCAATCGCTTCAATGGGCTCAGGTAAGGGGTTCCAAATCAATGGGATACTCTGAAGCGTCAAAAAAGGGACTACAGTCACCATGGTCCAGCCAGATATTGGCTTATGCAGATGATATTGACATCATAAGCTGTAGTTCAAGAGAAATAAAGGTGGATGTCCTTGCTTACACTAGAGAAATGGATAACAATTATTTATTACCAATAGCCCTCAACTTTCTCTGTAGGAAGTTTTCGATTCAATTGGAATATTTTCGGTGAAATGGTGTAAGCTAAATAGCGCATCATCGATCATTCGTGTCTGGATTCGAACCAGTTACCATCAATCAACATTAATAAGAATAGCTTTAATCAAAGAAATTTTTCAGCGTTCTCACTAGTGTAGTTATGCGAAAATCAGGTTCAAGTTATTGCTAAGCAGTAGGTTGCTTGAACAATTAAAGTATTTAAATCTCATGTTTCGGATACGCCAATTTTTTTCTGATACGACCACATTTTTTTTACGGTTTATTTACTCATTGATTAACCTTTGCAGTTCTTCTGTTTATACTTCGAAGACCTCCGCTACTAGGCCCAATCATTCATTAAGCAACGATATTATAAATTTATATCATCTACTATATTTTTGTCGATGTATTTGTAATACATTCACTTTTTTTTAATCTAATGTTGTCGTGAAAAATCATAATTCATGGACATTTACTGGTTTGCCCATAAAATTCATTAATTTTCGGTATTTGAAGATTTGTCACTTCCAATTATAAAACACATTCATCTATCATTCAACTTAAGGTGCAGTATTCATAATTGATCATGATTTGGTAAGCAACAAGGAACTTTTTTGGCAAGTTCAAGAGGAAATACTGATTGTCTTAAAGATACGTGAGATGCATTAGTATTATTTTTTATTTTATTTTATGTCTAGCATTTTTGTGGAGATCTATTGTTCGCTAGACTTGATTGTTATTCATTGAAATATTATGCAAAGAAATTTGTACGATATGCCACACAAAATTTACAAAATTTATTTTGCTGATAGCAGACATATTGTTTTGTTTACTTGTTTCTTGGGATTATCTAAAGCTCGTGAGCAAAATTTTTACTGTCACTTTTCTGGTTTTGAAATGGAGCAATTGCTACTAATATTTTTTTAAGCATGATATAATAAAATATGCTTGCAGATTCTACGATGCACTTCATGCAATGCAAATCATAATGCATGCCTACAAATCTATGTCTACATCTCCAAAAATTTGACCATGCGTCGACATATCAAGAGCGCTCTAATTTGATTCAATGCAAAAACCAAACCATTTACGCGTTTTTTTACTATGCTAACCTTTTATAATCGTAAATTCAGCGAAAAGCTCAGTTGAATCAGTTTGCATATTGCAACGGATTTATTAACCATAGCACATTCAGTCTTTTTTCTTTACCGAAAACCAACTGAGCGACTCGGAAGCGAAAAATCTGGCGTTGAAACTCCAACTAGTAGTGCACGAAAAAATTGCAATTCCGTGGTCGATTTGTGTCTCAACGATGTCTTGTTTTGTAACCAGTGTAGGAAACTATGCTAAGGTGATTGACCATTATTTTTGCTCAATGTTTTAGGTCATCGAGACTGCAGGGGTCTGTTGTTCGTATTGATCTACCTATTTTCTATCCCAACGAAGCTTTTATTCGTATCTCTCAACAGACCAACTTGCACAATATGGCATCTCGGGTTCGTTCATATATTAAACTTGACTGCAGCAAAGCATGTTAAATTGATCGATTCCAATTACAAATTACTAAATTACCAGACACATAATCAAAGTACGTAATCATATAGTTCAGCCCTTATAAATTCGTTGATGTCCAACTTCTCCGTGCTACGTCTAGAGCTGATGATGTTACGTGTGCTCATCATGTTCACATGTTTGATTTTGTGGCATCAATTTAAACTCTTTCCATGCATGCTGGAACCCGCCAACGAATATTATCAACTGCTTGTACCATTGATGAATCAAACACTCCATGTGCGCAAGCCTCCATGTTGTCATCTCGAATACAGTGATTAGACGTGATTCATCACATTTTGCTACGTCATTCGCACGTTTCCAAAATTGGTAATTAAGTATCTACAAATTGCTAATCATCTGAAGTTTTACTACGTTTAGCCAATGAACGACAATTGGCAGAAACAATAAATGTAAATGAACTCGCTCAGTTCGTTTATGTCTGTTCGGTTCATCACACTACTCGTGAATTCAAATTATGTAAATAGGCTCCAGTTTTTGGACTGGTCACTACTCTTATATTCATTGTTTCGCCTTGTATTTCTTCGAGGTGAATTGGAAAGATCTTTCTGTAGTCAATGGTCGTATTTAACGCATAATGCTGCTCCCACTATTGAAAATGATGTCTTCATGCTATTGTGTGAACTGGAAATGTGGATTGAATTGTGGAATGCATGAGGCATAACGTTTCTCACCAACATTGTCGAGCGCTTATTAATCGCACAGAAAAGTTTATTATATGAATGGCATTATTATTGTAAGCTTTCTGAAAAATTTGTTATCAGCATAGGAGGAGCTTTTGAATGTTGCTTAGTCTCTACTTTGGCTAAGTAGAGTTGCATTTAATTTTTTCTTTTATCGTTTTAAATTAAGTGCGTACTTATTATATAAAAAAATAACAAAAAATTAATGCTTGTAGCTTTGAATGGATGCTCTATGGAAAGCAAAGCAGTAGCATTTTCACATGGAGCACCGTACTGTAAGTGAGAACGGATAATAAGTCGTCTTTGCTGAGCTTCGATTTTGTGCTTGTAATTATTTAATTGCATTTTTTAACATAGACAATTGTAAAAGAAAATAACTCTTCTTGTAAACATTGTGCCATTAATGGAAGAGTTGAAAATTCAAATTTAAATTTCTCCGATATGGATCAAGGGCTGTCACGTTAAAAATTCAAGAAATAGTAACGACTAACATCGACAGTGGCATCGAGATTTGCGTCTGTTTGTAAGCAGCACTAGGTGCAAATCGTTTCCGATTACAAGCGTTAGCGCTTTTAAAGATCGGTTGATATTTTTTTTCTACATATTTCGTCATTTTCATATTTCCGGAAATCAGATTTTCGTTTAATTCTCTCTCTTCTTCATAAGTTTTCCGTTCTATCTAGAGATGGGCAAAACAGCTCATGGCGCACCACTGATCGCTCTTTTAGACTAATGTTCGAAGAATAGAAGTATTAAAATCACTTTGGCCAAAAATTCATATTTCTATATATATACATATGTATATATATATATATATATATATATATATATATATATATATATATATATATATATATGTCATCAAAAAATTTCAGTGAGAAAATCACAGGAACGCGCCATCCGGTTGAACTGAGATTTTCAGGATACATTGGTGTATGTGCAGAATGGTGTTTATTAATAATCTTTAATCTTTTGGCGCCGGCCTATTATTCTGTCAACAGATAGCTTTTGCAAAAATAAAGTTTGTGAAATTATTTTTGTACGTGTTCTAAATGTAAATATGCTAATATTTTTGAAATTTTTAACCTTATGTGTGCGCCAGGCGCCTAAAATGAGATTGGGAAAATTTGAAAATTTTTGAATTGCGACAACTTTTGACTGGATATTCAAATCATTATGAAACTTAAAGGACATATTGAAATTACTAAGTTGTAGACTTAGTAAACATGCTTGCAACCTTGCAGCTATGGCAGGCATTGAAAGTGAAAACCTTCAAACCATCGACCCTCCCGAAAAATTTTCGTTTTTTACAGTGAAAGCCAACTCATATGGAAATCTAATACTTTGTTCACACAACCAAAGTAAAACTTTTGAAATTTCACATCAGGCAAGAACGGTAATCCCAATCTAATTTACCTATATTTTAAGCATCAGAAACTCCTGTCCACGAGAACTCACGAACCAATTACCAGATACATCTGAAATTCACAGAATGTATTGGTATTAAATAGGACCAGATATGACAGAAGCAATTTGGAAATGCAGACAGTTCTGGGCCAGTGTCGGCATCTTGAAAAATTATAAAGAAAAAAAACTGCTTTTTAAGACAGTAGCTGAACCTTACTCTAAGCCGTGTTTGGTAGAAATTCGATTGGCGCTGCCAGCTATGATAATTTTGATAACTTGGGTTTCGAAAATTAAGCTTTTTCCCTATATCTTCCAGTGCAGTCATGAAATCAAAACAAATATATGATAAATGGAACTTAATATAGGCATTATTCAGAAGGAATCTGGTTAAAAAATCATGATTAGGTTTGGCAGCTATTGTTGGTTTTGTATTTATTTGCATTATCTTTATTAAGCAATTTTGTAGCAAAATTTTCAAACGGTAATGTTCTTATTGTGACAATAAACACCAAATATTAGGTTTTCGAAAATTTGAAAACTTTTGCTTTTAGCCCTAAATTTCTTTGTACTCCTATAACTTCCATCAAAACGAAATTCCCAAGGTGGGTCGCATTCCATGTGAGGCAGGTGTGATCTGTTTTTAGTTTTGATGCTAGCGAAGGGCTACCAGCACGAGGCGATTTCGTATCAATAAATGCTTACATTAAGTATTCATATCGCTAACATTTACAATGGAAATAAGTTACCATTGTTTAAATTTTCTGATATCTAGAAATGTTCGGTATCAAACATCTTAGGTAAACTGGACTTGATGCCCCACAACCGGGAAATCCCACCACCAGAGGGCGAAAAGGTGGTAGAAGGGGTGAAAAATTGAGGAAAAACCGACAAAATTATACAAAAAAATAAAAAAGAAGATAAAACAATTAAGAAAAACAAAAAAAAGAAAGAAAAAAAGCCCCAAAAGCAAACGCACAACCACAAAAACAGAAACATATTAGCCCGACATCTATCGGCGAAATTCATGTAACAGCTGTGTGGGGCATCAAGTCCAGTTTTACCAACATCTTTCATATTTCTATCTTAAACATCTTTCTATCCCTGTAACCTTTGACGAAATCATCGGATAAAATCGTGATTGATAGAGTAATTTGATTTTGACGTGAGGCAGTTGTGGGAGGTTTTTAGTTGCAGTGCTGGTAAAGTGTTGCAAGCACTGAGCATTTGCTTTGTTTATGTTATGTTATGCTGCTTTCAAAGTTTTGCAGTATTTGGCTTTCCTAAATCTTGAAATTCATGCAAGTGGCAGCCCTGAAATCTTTTCCACCCTACGAGTTTAAATGCATTGTTAAGATTAAAATCGTTTCGCCCTCGAAACAGGTTGGAGCACGTGTGGTAGAATATGCACGATTCTTCTATTTATCATCGAACATTAGTATTTCTAGCGGTTCAGGTGCGCTAGAGTTTTTTTACAGTATTGCGCCGCATTCTCAGTATACTGTTCGCTGCACAGTTCATTAAGTTTATTTGAACGAAAGCTTTCATTCGCAGACTATGCTGCGCTTTGTAAGAAAGACTATGCTGTGCACTGTAAGAAAGAACGATCAGTGGTGAGCAATGAGCTCTTTTGTCCATCTTTAGTTCTATCACAACTAATTAACGGTTTTTTCGTAATTTTTTTTATTTTTCAATTCTAAGCGAAGCTTTCTTTTTACCGATAAAATTTCTGAAATTGCGAGAAAGAAATAAGCAAGAAATTGATGACGAGGTGCCTAACGAGTAGAGTATAAATGAGGAACTAAACTTTGATCTTCCAGGAATAAAACTTATCAAAGAAGAGAAAGATGTGGAACGGCAGCAAAAACAAAGAAAATCAGGACGTTGGCAATCGACCGTGAAAGGAAAATATAGCTTCAAGTGGTCTTGAATTACGCCTGAAGCCCGGCGACAGCACCCACACTGAAAGTTTATTTGCCGTCAGCGAGGGATCAAACTAGATATGTAACAACACCAGCTGAAGCTTGGTCGTTATTATTTCCTAAATAAATGTTTGAAAGTGTTGTTCAGCTCACGAATTAGAAAATTTAAAGGAGACAAATGATCCTTGCTCAGTAATGTTCATACTACGAAGCTAAAGACACATAATTTCGGATGATAATGGTTGGAACAATAAGTGTAAAATACCACCGTTTAACACGCAAGCAGCTACTGCTGGCACATTATGGTTAAGGTGCGCCAGTGGAATGACTCCAATAAACCATTACTCAAAGCAAAATAAGGTAGTGATGCTTTTGTCCGCCGTGCATAAAACTGGCGTTAGATGAAGAGTTTGGCAAACTGGAGTAGGTGTTTTTTCACAGTACAACAAAGAGGTGTTCGGACGCATTCAGGCAGCTCTGCAGAAACTACACCAATAGTTGAGTTGATGGCCTTTTCTACAAAATAGTGGACCACACCTGTATAAGCACTCATTATTTTGCTGCAACCAAGAGGCAGCCAGCAAGGCCTTGAATCGTTTTTTTTTTTGCTTAAAAAAATTGCCTTCAGCTAGTAAAGTTACAGTTGAAACAACAATAGAAACTAGAGTAGCAAAGAAAAAGCTCGGCTGCAATTAACACAGTCCTAAGGCCAGATAGGCAAATTGAATAAACGTAAACGGTACTCGTCTTACGATTGGAGGTCAAGATATCGGATAAGTCACAGAAGCAAACTATAGGTGCGTTTTTTTTTCTCTGACACAAAACAGAATAGAACTATGCCACAAAAACAACGATTTAGTACAAGACAGCAGTGCATTCGCTAAGATTTCTATAGGTTACTGTATTTGCTGTGGTGGCACAAAACAGCTGAAAATAAAGGGAGAAAATAACGAGTATCGATAGAAAATAGAAAAAAAAACTAACAGAAAATTACCTCTTTTAACTTTCTACACATTATGAGGGTTTTTTCTAATGTCCTAACTACCAAAACATTCAACATAACCTTGACAAAACCAAAGCCACCTCATGGCAGAAAAGACAACTTCTTATGAGCTTTTCTTTTTTCTATCAGTACATTCTCTACTGAACTTCCTTTGAGGAATAGAATTTCTGTACAAGTGAATTCACTGGTACAGGAGTGTTGTTGTTTCCAATGTGTCTGTTCTCTTCTCTTCTGGATAGAGGAGCGAAAAAACGTACGTTATGTACTACCTGCTGGCAAAAAAGCCAATGAGTGCACACATTGGATGCGTTTTTTTTTGCACTCTTGGGCAGGGTAAGTTAAGGTTAGTTAAGCTCTTTATGACAGAGCTTTAGGTAAGTACATTGAATACAACAACAATCGCTGCCGCAGTGAAGTTATAGTCAAATTGTACCTTAATTTGAATTTATTGAGCGCAAGGATTATTGTTACCTCAATATGCGAAGAAAAAAGTGCAACGAGAAACATCGCATATACTGGGCCCATAAATTGCTCCAAAGTCGCTGTAAAAAGGAATTTTTTTAGCTCAATGAACAACTGAGTAATAATGATCCGAAATCGTTCAGAAATTATTCAAGAGTAACTACAGCTGATTTCGAAATCTTGTTGAAAAAGTTGACGCCATGAATTGCCAAACAAGAATCTAATTTGCGTCTGACAATTTCTTCTGCTGAGAGATTCGCTGTATATGTGAAATTTCTCATGGATTATTATAATTTCAGTCTTCCATCAGAAACGAAAGTATTTTTTTTTTATAAATGTTTGTATTCATCGTCTTCTGCTTGCATTTATTCCAATAACCGAATCACAAAAAAAAATTTTTTAGGCACAAATTCTTACTGTAGTAGTTAATTCGAGTTTCCAGTTAGTGTTATCATCGGCCTTTGCCGCCCAAGCCTCCATAGCTACCAATACCGCCACCGTGGCCACCTGAAAATCCGCTTCCAGAGCCTCCGCTTAGAGCACCATATCCTCCACCAATAAGTCCTCCTAACTTGCCAGCTAATGCTCCACTACTTCCACCCCCGAGGCCACCTCCGCCAAAGCTGCTAAGTCCTCCACTGAAACCGCTGCTTCCGAGTCCTCTGTGACCTCCTCCGGAACCTCCACCATAACTGCCACCAGACCCGCCATATCCTCCGGAACCTCCACCATAACTGCCACCAGACCCGCCATTTCCTCCGCTATCACCTCCACTCATACCACCACCGCCACCGCCGAGCGCTCCGCCACCAAATCGACTGTGACTGCCACCGAATCCACCTCCACCAAATCCTCCCGCACCTCCTCCACCCGAGTATCCTGCAGAACAGCTAGCTATCAGCACCACCAAACAAGCGAATCCTTTCATCATTCAGCTATAGTTTCCAACAAACAATTGATACTAAACGACGTTCTCATCCTATATTTATACTGAAAAATACCAAATTCAAATTATACATCCAAATTGCAATTTCAGAGCAGACTTTAGTGTTTCGGAGAAGGTACTACTTGCTATAAACCAGTAATTCGATCGCGAAAAAAACATCGGGAGTTTTTTTTAACTACAAGATTTTATGAAAATTCTTAAGTACTTCTGGTCATACTCCGTTGCAGATAAAACTTCCAAATGTAGGTGAAGTGCATGCAACAAAAATAATACAATAGAAAAAGAAGTCATTGCACATTTTACGCAACATGCAAATCACAATAATTCGTAAATTTGAAACTGTTATTTTTAAAACATGCTGATTGTTATGATTGCGAAATTTCAAACATGAATCGCAAGTAAATGTCGAATAAATGGCTGCTGTATGCATTTACCAAATGAACAAGTACACTGGTAGAAGTGCACTTGACAACGTCGTTTTGTTGTTGGGGAATTTCGCGGTTGTTTCCAATGTGAAACTATAATCGTTTCTGACCCATCATGTATTTTTAAGCAGTAAAATCTAAATGAAAATTGTTAGTTTAGTAAGCTAGATATCTAATAAATATCGACCAATATAAGACAGTATTTTATTTTTAAGCAAAATTAGAATAGCATTTAATAAGCGACATTTTTTCCTCATATCGAGCTGTAATTGAAAATTTTCAGGAGATATAGGTGCAAGTGACTACATCTTTTTAATTTACAAGAAAACATATTTAACCCTTTGACGATAACGGGCATTTTAGTGATTTACAAGTACGATTATATTTCTGTAGAAATAAGATTTCAATAAAATAAATTACTAAAAGAAATGTTTAGTTTTCTTTTAGTTTTGTTGGTTTGGTTATCTTAATGTTAACATTTTGTGGGCGCTAAGTGCCCACAAGTAGCCAAAGGCATTAAATGAAATTTCGAATTGAGCCTTTTTAAGATGCTAGTAAAGCACTATCAGGAACAAGCAGTTTCCTTTTTTTTTCTCTTAACCAACAGATGAATTAATGATTGTTTCATATGATAAAAACGATGATAAAAATGAAAAACATGCGTTTGAAATTCCCAAATTTGGGAAGTTTCGCGGTTGGCAGCCCCAACAATTTTTTTATTCCTGTAAGGTCGTTCACATAAAGGCGGCTTTAGATATGCGGTGTTTGTCAAACACCTCCTATTTGCCAAATACCGAACACCTAGTCGAGTCATTTGGCTTGGTGATTGCGAAATGACAAGCACATTGAATTAGACATTCGGGCATTGCCGAATGTTTGCCAAAACTGGAACATGTACGAGCTGCTCGTCGTTGTTCACTCCCGCCATTTTCATTTGAAAATTTTTACTCGCGCTACACATTTTGACACTTTTCAGTATTTATCAACAACCGCAACAAATACCGAATGTCTAAAGCGGGGATCCGAACATACCCAAACACAGTGCTCGTCTACTTTGATTTGGTTGAAAGTTCCACAAACTACGGGAATAGCGAGCACCCGAATGTTTGTGCGTGGCCTAGGGCAAGCACTAGGCGAACAACCCAACCACACATGCGAAGTTTGCCAAACTAGGTGCTCGGTATTTGACAAACACCGCATATCTAAAGCCGCCTTAATGTACTGATCTTGCCGTGAAGTATTTGGATACGGTGTTATTGAAACGTTGCCAGCACTTGCTTTCTTGAATATAGAGAATTTCTTGATCGTTGACCTGGAAATCTGTCTACTCTGTGAATTTCGATGCAGCTATAGGATTAAAGTTGTGAATGTTCTTGGATATAATGCCAAATTTACACATTTGGCGAACGTTTCGTCAATTAACTTGGAGAATCACTTTCCAAAACATTTGACGAGAGTTAAAAGTTTTCATTGAAAACTGGTTATTGAAGCGATAAAGTTTTTTTTTATCTCAGTACGCCATAAAGCTATTCCTGCCTGCATTGAGACGATTTGAATGGTGTAAAGTTGAAGTGCGCAGATATGCATGTGGTGTAGGTAGGTAGCATTTTCTTTATTCAGAAATTTGTTTGCAAATATTCGAACATTGTACCTCGTACCCATCTATACTCATGCATCCTGTCCGGTATAATGCATCTTGGCAATGATTTCGTAGGCAAACTAAAACGGTTTGTAAATATCAACGGAGTCAGTACCAGACCATTTTTCAAATCTATTTGTCTCGATACGTAAAACCGACAACATTTCGAGCGACCTCGAGCTAAAGCGAGACTCTCAGAAACCCTTATAAAACCGTCATTAAACCCTCATAAAACAGACGAGAGCCGACGAGGAAGCCATTCACACTCTCGTGCTTGCCATGTTTTGGCATATGAAAAACAGGCGAGAATAGACGGGGTGACCATTTAAATTCTCGGCTCGGCAGCATTTGCCAATTCACGGGCAGAGTGCAAACCGCCATAAGATTAGTGATGCGACAATTCCCAGAGTGCTCGATTCTGCTCGAGTACTTATTACTAATGTTGGAAGAACATATTTCTATATATATTTATATCAAAAAATTTCAGTGAAAAAACCTCAAGAACGCGAGATCCAATTGAACTGAAGTTTTCAGGATACATTGGTGTATATGCAGAATAGTGCCAAGTTTCACCAGAAATTAATAACCTCTAACATTTTGGCGTCGGCGGCGATTTTAGTGATATTTTATATATACCTATTAACCTCTCAATAAAAATCTTTTGCAAAAATAAAGTTTATGGTATGAACTTTGAACGTGTTTTAAATGTGAATATGATAATATTTTTGAAATTTTTAACTCTATGTGTGCGCTAAGCGCCTAAAATGAGATTGAGAAAATTTAAAAATTTTTGAATTGCGACAACTTTTGACCAAATTATCAGATCATTATGAAATTTAAGAGGCATATTGATATTACTAAGTTGTAGACTCGTTTAGTTTGTTATGAACGTGCTGGCAGGCATTGAATGCGAAAACCTTCAAACCATCAACTTTCCTCAAAATTTTTCGTAATTTACTGTGAAAGCCAGCTCATATATGTAGAAACCATATGTTTCGTTTACATAAACAAAACAAAACTTTTGAAATTTCACATCGGACAAGAACGGTTACCCTCTTCTAATTTACCTATATTTTAAGCATCACAAACTTCTGTTCACGAGAACTTAAGCCCTAATTATCAGATACATCTGAAATTTACAAAATGTATTGGTCTTAAATAGGACCAAGTCTGGCAGAAGCGATTTGGAAATGCGGGCTATTCTGTGCCAGGGGTCCATCTTGAAAAATATAAAGAAATTAACTGCTTTTTGCCCAATGAATTCTGATTCAGTTACCAGATTTTCATAGAATTGACACAGTAGCCGAACTTTACTCTAAGCCATGTTTGGTATTAATAAGGTTGAAAAATTCAGTTGGTGCTGCCAGCTATGGTAATTTTGGTGTCTTGGGTTTTGAAAATTCGCTCAGGAATATAAAGCTTGTTTCCCTATAACTTCCATTGCAGTCATGAAATCAAAATGAGTTTCATGGTTGCCAGCTATTATTGGTTTTGGATTTATTTGCAGTATCTTAACTAAGCGATTTTATAGTCAAAATTTTCAAATTTTCAAATCTTGTAGTGACAATGAAGAACAAATATTCAGTTTTCAAATATTTGAAAACTTTTGCGGGTGGTAACTTTAAATTTCTTTGTACTCCTATAACTACCAATACAGTCATCGGATCAATTTTAATGTGAAGCAAGATTAGTAAGTTTTTATATTTATTGTCAATTCCAATTCGAACCGAGCAAGAAAATAATTTTGGTGGATATTACAATAATTTAATTAAATTAAAATAAATTATATTGGAATTGTTTTTGCGGGATGAGTAATACTGAAAAAATGTTTATTTACATATAAAATTTTATTTGATAAAGTGGTTTCGAAAGTATGCACTGATTCTCATCAGACACCAGCACACAGTGCATATTTGACTGATGTGACCACTTGCAAATCAATAAATTATATTATTTGTATCAGTACGAAAAATTGGTTGATTGATGGATATAATTACGTTAGTTTGAATTTAACAAACACATTATGTCCTGATTGTCGAAAAAATATTACTTGTAAATAATTTTTGTTTGTCTTATTTCAATAATATAAATTTACGATATATCTTATTTGATTTTTTAAGGTTTGCTCCGGCGGTTCTTCTTCTTAACTGGATATCCTTAGTTACTTCTAAAATGTTATCCAAATCGTTATCATCTTCAATTCAGCCACCAGATTTTCAGATCTGAGTTGGTCTTGTATTTTACTATTTCCACAATATATCCGGTACTA
Source organism: Nemotelus pantherinus (assembly GCA_963978885.1). Classification (NCBI taxonomy): domain Eukaryota; kingdom Metazoa; phylum Arthropoda; class Insecta; order Diptera; family Stratiomyidae; genus Nemotelus; species Nemotelus pantherinus. The sequence continues at coordinate 116,032,080 of OZ022265.1, read as the reverse complement.
TCACCAGAACAAATTAGTAGATATTTTTACTTTTACACTCATCCAATTAAAGCTCACTTTTTTCTTATTCTAAGCTAATTTTTTAGCTGACCGTGAACAAAATTCTTTTTTTTTTGATAATCTAAAAGTAAAGATTTCTTTTCCTTCAAAAATGTCTTCCCCACTGTGATGGGGCCAACGAAATTTAGCACTTGTGCCAATTGAAGAGATTTGAATCTAGTGTTCAAAAAGGTTTGTAGGCAAGATGTCACCATGTAACAAGTATGGACTCCAACTAGTGCTATTTTGATCTTCATGTCGTCATGTGACAGATTTGACCAACTGGCCCACTGTCAGCTTCAAATGTCACTGATATCGGACGAGCCAGCCAACTGATCGGTAAGTATTTATTTGGAAATCGTAGTTTATTGAATTCTACAAACCAAGCTTACTATTTATCTATAAAAGAGATTGTACCCGATCAAGTTCTGATCTCCAAACTCCACATGTCGTTCATTTTCGAATCGCACCCAACAGATTATGAAAATTCGGCAAATAAAGGCAATTCAATTATAGTAGGGCCAACATAAACGATTGAACTGTCATGCAAAATCGATTGGTTTTGAGAATGTTCCTCGAGAAGGAATATTATTTGAATTGTAGTATCCGCCAAAAAAGCAGAAATGAATCAAACATGCTCAGGGTGTGCGAAAACATGTGCGTGTCAGTCTGAACTGAAAGTGCCCATTATTTCCTAACTAACCATATGTAAGCAAAATATGTCTTAAAATTGCTAGAAAGTAATATCATTTTATCAAATTAAAAATTGCAATTATTCGCTACAACTATTTTCTTGATAACTTATCTGCCTACAATGTTTTAAAAATTTGTATCCGAGCAACCTGTAAATTCTCTTGCTCCTCTCTTGTCTTTAATTTAGATTGATTCATCAAAATGTTAACCTACATCTTTAACTTTAACTTTACTTCAACATTTCTGTTCAAATTAACTATTAATTGCTTCTATTCGATAATGAACAGTAGATGTGTTCGTTTAAATCTGTGAATATTATGAATTTAAGCACATACATTTCTATTTTCATTTGATAACAATTTATTTTCATCTATATACTTTATACAAAATTTGTCGAGTTTAAATAACAACAGAATAATTTACAAACAAAACTAAATCACAACAAATAACAGCCTTTGCATCGGTTAGTAGCCACCTCCTCCATGACTACCATAGCTTCCTCCTGCACCTCCGATCGAGCCTCCTCCATGGCCACCCCCGAAGGAACTAGAGCTGTAACTAGTAGCCAGAGAGCTTCCATGGCCTCCACCACTGTATCCTCCACCGATTGAACCACCTAATGAACTTCCATGACTACCACCGAACGAGCCCCCATGACCACCACCAAATGATCCCCCATGGCCACCACCGAATGATCCTCCGCCAATCCCAGATCCTGCACCGAAATCTCCAAAAGATCCACCGTATCCTCCAGCAGATGAGCCATGTCCACCTCCGAATGATCCTCCATATCCTCCATCAAATCCTCCTCCAAAAGATCCATGACCACCACCAAATCCACCATCAGCTGCACCTTGCGAAACCGGAATGATTTTGATTATTTTCACAGTATTTCCACCACCTGCACCGTGACCACCACCGAATCCACCTCCAACAGAACCACCACTATATCCTCCTCCTAACGATCCACCTCCGTATCCTCCTCCGAAGGAACTTCCAATACCAGCGCTTTTGCCGCCTCCAAAGGATCCACCGCCAAGAGCTCCCACACCTCCGAATGACCCATGGCTACCACCTCCGAAGCCCCCACCATGACCTCCAGAGTATCCCCCACCTGAAGAACTACTATAATCACCGAGTCCACCTCCGAAGGATCCCGCATGCCCAGTGCTATATCCTCCTCCGAAGCCACCTGATTTCAAGCCACTGTAGCCTCCAGCAGACCCGCCAGGAACGAAACCAAACGAAGCACCACCGCCATGACCTCCAGCAATCCCACCACCAGATGATCCTCCGTGTCCTCTACTTAGACCAACATCATAGCTGTATCCTCCAAATCCACCGCCAGCTTCACTTCCATGTCCTCCTGCTGCACCAACACCAACAGATCCTCCATGGCTTTCATACCCTCCGCCGCCGCCGCCGCCGCCGCTGCCTAGTAATCCACCAGAGCACAAGCTCACCAAAAGCATCAAACAAACGACAATTTTCATCTTTAAACTCTTTCACCGTGCACAGTCCACTGACATCTTGCAATAGCTTCCGAAACGTATTTATACTGAAACTATACTCAAGTTTCGGTTACTGGCCCAACTCACCTGAGTGTTGATAATTAGCAGGAACGGAGCGTATTTTTCGGGGGAAGTTCCATAAAAAAAATTTAATACAATATCAGTCTTCCACCCAAATGGCATAATTCGAGAAGATCGTTTTAGTGCAAAAATCCATGTGAAAGCAATGCATCTATTACATCACATCCAAGCCGGGCATCGTTAACTTAAGTTACATTAGAGCTCTAGCGCATACAGCATATGTAATAGGTAAAATGAAGCGTGGCGAGCGAACAGAGAAATGAATGAAAGTACTCGTACGGACAACTGCTTGTTTTCAAACATTGCCAGTCATTGTTTCGCTGGAAAACAATACAAGAGTAGAATAATTATTAATTTACTTGTTTTACATATTTAGGTATTATTGATGTGGTTCGTGAACTTGTTTTTCCCTCGAACGGTTGCTTGTTTTTTGTTTGCTTGCATGCTGCGGCTGCGGAAGCGCATGCGAGCGACAACAGATAATGTATGGAACTTTGAGTAGCCCGTAGATTGAATAGAAGTCTAGAACTTATTGTTCTTATTTCGGAAATTTAAGATACCAGCCAAGCGTATCCGGATAGTATGAATTAAATATTGGATTTTGGTTTTCAAATTCAAATTGTGTTATGAGTTGAAGATACTCGTACGTGCATTGAATTCCATTTAGAAATTAACATTAAGATTAACCATCTGACCCCAAAACGCTTTTTTTTTTCGTAGGGCATACGTAATGTTACCTGACATTTTACTCTAGTGCATATCAAACTGGACCGATCAAAATGATTTTTGCATTTTTTGAACGCGAGTCATGACTTTATTTTCAATTGTCAAATCAATGCAAAGATTTCACAATGTTCCGAAATAGTGCAATGTTTGAGACAATCCGCTTCAGAGAAGGCTAAAAGTTAGTTTCACAGATTATCAAATGAATTTGGTTACAAAACATATAGATGAGGAATCAAACAATAAGTCGATAGATAGTTTTCGGACTGATTGCTGCGTTGGAATGATTTGAATGAGTCGTGAGTTTTGCATTTGGTATTATCTTATGAAATCTTATTAATTTTAATATGTCTGCAAGATTAAAATTGTATTGCATTAAATAGTACTATTAGAAGACACATAAGTTTTATAAGAATTATAAAGAGCGTTTACGCATAACAATGAGTCCGATTTTATTACAAAAGTTTGGTCATATAAAGAGGTTACAATTCGAACTTAAATTTTTTTTGCAAAATATTATATAAATATTTTAATTTAAACCAATCTTTTCCTTTTGAAGCTAGTTTCATTTTAATTGCTTGACACATCGATATTTCGAGAGTAATCTGCCCTCTTCTTCAGCGTTTATCGGTTATATAAATATTTGTTTTGAAAAATTTATTATTATTAAGTTTGTTTCTTATAAAGTTAGCTGAAATTTAATGCAGTATTTACCCCGTGTTACTGACTTAATATGGTTCTAATTTCGATAATTTATCTAACACCGAAGTTCTAAGGCGTGTTGTTTTATTATTTAGCCTATTTAGTTGGGGATCTTACTTCGGTAGTGACGCAACGAGAAATTATTATCTCAGATCAGCAACTCCTCAATTCAGTTGTCTGCAATTTTCCTTAGTAACAATATCAAGGAAACAAAATTTCCTACAGAAGACTTGGTAGTAGACGTCGAAGCCGCGGTCAAAAACCTTCCCGAACAGGAGAAAGCACAAATTAGAGGCAATGTTGGTAGACTCATCAGGAAGGAAAACCGTAAGAAGGGGAACACTGGCAAGGCACATAGGGTGCTTAAAGAGTTGGCCACTAAACCGGTCTATTATACCAAAGCAGATAAAGGGAATGCCGTGGTTATAATGGATAAAAATGAATATGACCGATTAGCAATGGAAAAGCTCAACAACGGGGATTACCATGAGCTAAGGAAAGATCCCTTACCAGACTCTATCAAACGAGTTGAAAGAATCTTGAAAGAGTGCAAAGGGACGATTGGAGAGATCAACATGCTGCGGGTTTCAAACCCGGCGTTGCCAAGAATTAGGTGCCTTCCGAAGATACACAAGGAAGGAAATGAGCTAAGGGATATTGTAACCGCCACAAACGCTCCGACAAGGAGAATCGCAAAGTGGATTGTAGACAAGTGTTGGGCGTGAGGGAAGATTAGCGATAGAACAGTCAAAAATCGTGACGAGTTGATAGGGCAACTTGGAAGAGTGGCAGCAATAGGAGAAGATGAGTTAGTTGTATCATTTGATGTCAAGGCTTTATTTCCAAGCGTGCCGGTAAAACAAGCACTCGCGTTCTTTGAGGACTGGCTATTAGAGAAGAATAGCTCACCGGAAGGGAGGAAGAGGGCTAAAGACTATTTGAAACTTGCCTCAGTCTGCATGAATGAATGTTACTTTACTTTCAGGGGGAAATACTTTAAAGCTATGAAAGGTGTTGCCATGGGAAATCCTTTATCCCCACTAATGAGCGAGATATTTAAGGACAGACTGGAGAAGAAACTTTATGAAGAAGGATCGCTTCCTCGTGTCTGGATGAGATATGTGGACGACATTCTAGCTATCGTAAAATAGAATGCTTTGGCAGAAACTTTGAAGAAGTTGAACCAAGCACATAAGGATATCCAATTTTCAATGGAAGTCGAAAACAATGGAAAACTACCATTCTTGGATTTAATGGTCATACGGAAAGAAGGTTCTCTTAGGTTTAATATATACCGGAAGCCCACACACACACAGAGAACAACACCTTCCATGTCTGATCATTGGCATTCCCAAAAAATGGCGCCCTTTAACTCGATGATCCACCGACTATTAACAGTACCCATGGATCAGGAAAGCTTTAACTTAGAAGTTAAATATATTAAAGACACCGCGAGGAAAAATGGATTTGACGAGAAAATAATTGGAAACCTTGTCAAAAAGAAGAAGGACAGAATACAGCGTGATCTGTTAACGACACTCTTTATACAAGAAAAACAAAAACCAGCCATAAGAGTTCCAATTATTTTTACGTCAATATTCAAGCAAATTCAGGAACTCCTTGAACGTTTTGATATTAAAGCAGTTCCAACCAGTAGGGTTAAGAAATTAAGTACAATATTATCTCACGTGAAAGACAAAAAAGATAAGAAGGAAAAATGTGGAATATACAGAATTACTTGCCCAGAATGCAACAAAATATATATTGGACAAACGAAACGGTTTGTTGGTGTTAGACTAACCGAACATAAGCGCGAAGCAGTCTCAGCAAGGAAAAAGAACACAACGATAGTACGATCAGGAGTAGCGAAATACATCCTGGAGGAGGAGCACAGCATAAGGTGGGACAACGTGGAGGTGATTAAGGAAGTACAGCAGGTACGAAAACTGGATGCATACGAAAGCCTGAACATATGGAAAACCCCGATGGATAGGCGACTAAACACAGACAAAGGAAACTGTGTATCACCATTGTTTAGGTTAATTTAAACAGATACTTTATGATGATAATGTGACTAATATAGATAGTAAAATGTATTTAAGTATATAATCAATAGATAATTAGCGGGTAATTAGCATGTAATTAGTATCAGTAAATACTTTAAAAGTAAGCATCTTAAATAAGATATCTAAGTTATTTTAAGATCAGACCAATAGACACTGAAGAAGAGGGCAGATTACCCTCGAAATATCGATATATGTCAAAATAAAAATAAATCTAGCTTCAAAAGGAAAAAATTGGTTTAAATTAAAAAAATATTTTTACAAGCTAGGAAAAAAATTGGTACACAATAAAAACAATCATTGTTTGTTTTTACACTGTCAATCTGCGAATTTTAAAAACACATTTTTCACAGTGTTTGAACGCTTCAAATTTTTTTTTCTGTAGTTTTCCTATTTTCTGAAAATCTCGATAAATGTGGGGTTCTCCAATCAAGATTGTCTTCAATAAACCAAAGAAGACACGCAAAAGTGTTCAGTTCAATCACACTTCGGTCAAATAATGGAATGATAGCAAAGCCTTGGAGTTAAAACTTCTTTCCAATTTTGTGCAGAGAGTTTTGCCTATTTTCTCAACTAATCGCAATGAATTAAAACTGTTCAAACAATTTTTCCTAACTATTATGGTTAAAATCGATTGAAGAAAATAGATGCTATAATATTTCGTGCATAAATTTCATCGTGAAAATAGCAGTAAAGAGCACGTACCCAATATATGCAACATTAATGTCAGAAGCAGGATGAAGCAAATGCTCAGTGCTTGCACAATTTTGCCAGCACTGCAACTAAAAGTATACAAAAACTATTTCAAGTCAAAATTAAGGAACTTTATTAATCTGGTTTTGATCCGAGGTCTTAATTGAAAGTTACAAAGATAGAAAGACGTTTGGGTCTGCCATCCGAAAAATTTGTAGAATTTAGAAAATTAAAACGTTGCTTAAGTACTTAATTTTATTGTAAATGTTCACCATATGAATGCTTGACGTTAGCATTTACAGATACAAAAATAACTGAAACCAAAACTAAAAATGTATCATACCTCTATATATATATCATCAATGTATCACATTTTTTGTCCCTTGTGTAGATGGTAGAATATAATCTGCATTCCAGATCTCCGGATGATCTATCGCCACACGGTATGTGAGTTTTAACTTACTAAAAAATACCATCTTCAATGTCATGAAATTCCGAGTCGGTATCCGCCTAAGCACTGCTTCGATCCGGTCGTGCTGATTCTCCTATCGGTAGCCACGGACTTCAGAAACTACCACCACTTGTGGGTCGTAAGTAGGTAATCCAATCCCGGGATCCGAATCCCGGGATCCCGATCAATTTCTAGTCCCGAAAATCCCGGGATTGATGTTTTATAATACCGGGATTGATGGTTTATAATCCCGGGATTAGGGTAAGGCAACTCCCCTTCCGCTTTATGCGCAGTACTTTCTCAACGTATGCTGAGACTGTGCGTAAGTTTTCTTCGTTTCGCAGCATTGTATCGACTCAATGGTGTGCCTCAAACTTGCGAAGTGGCTGGACATATAGAATGTGTGCTGAGCATCATCTAGCTCCGTCACACAGTACGGCGTGACCACCTTACACATTTTCTTCCGATTATTCCTGAAGGAACCGTGTCCGGTCAAGAATTGACAAAGTTTACCTCTTCGTGGCTCCGATTAAGTCAAGGCTCAATGAGACCAATTAGCTTAGCCGTCCAGCATCCTTTATCACTTTCACTCCAACGTTGTTGCCAAAGTTGGAGGGATAGAGTACGCGCGCTCGCCAGAGTCTCAGTTCTGTACAGCTCTGAGCGAAAGAGGTACCCCTTGCGTTCTCACGCTAGCAAATCGATTGCTATTACTCCCGATACCACCATCATAGCCTTTTCTAGGACCTCGCAGTAGCTGCAAGCGATTTGCAGAGTACCCTTACGATAGACATTGGCACTTAGCTTCTGAAACTTCTTATATACGTTCGCACTGTACTCTCAAATCAGGTGGATTTAGTGCTGCCAACTAAATCAGGTGAGGTGTTTGCACTAGCCGAGGTGATTCAGCTTTGGAGTGGGAGATGTAATTTAAATTTAAATGGATAATTTATTTTGCGTCAAACTTGTTTAAAGTTGGAATTGTTTTTTGGGGGATGATTAAAATTGAAAAAAAAAACTTATTTATATTGAACATTTTTATCTGACAAAGTGGTTTCGAAAGTATACACTGATTCTCATCAGACACCAGCTCACAGTGCATACTTGACTGATGTGACCACTTGCAGTTGGAAATCATTAATTTTTATTTACGCTAGTTGTGACAAATTTTAACATCTCCGACTTATACCCATCGATATAATTTACTTATAAAAGTCATTTAATTGTGATCATGGTTCGCTTTTTGTCTATAAATCAACATAGACAACGTATATCGTCTCTAAAGCTTATCAAAGCAGAGAATATTGATACGAGAACTCGATCGTTTTGCGGAATAAGCCTCCGAAGCCAAATCAAATTGGAATTGTTTTTTTGCGGGATGATTAAAATTGAAATTTTTTTATTACAACTAGCGTAAATACAAGTTAATGATTTCCAGTGGTCACATCAGTCAAGTTTGCACGGTGTGCTGGTGTCTGATGAGAATCAGTGCATACGTTCGAAACCACTTTGTGAAATAACATTATCAATGTAAATAAAAATTTTTTCAATTTTAATCATCCCGCAAAAAACAATTCCAATTTGATTCGGCTTCGGAGGCTTATTCCGCAAAACGATCGAGTTTCCTGTATCAATATTCTCTGCTTTGATAAGCTTTAGAGACGATATACGTTGTCTATGCTGATTTATAGACAAGAAGGGAACCATGATCACAATTAAATGACATTTCCAAAAAGTTTCATATACACATTTAAAATACGTTCGAAATTCGTTTCGTTAACTTAGTTTTGTTGAGAGTTGTTTGTTGGTAAAATTAAAGGGATATCTAAAATATCACGAAAATGGCCACCGGCATCAAAGGGTTATAGATAGTTAATATTAGGGGAAATTTTGGATCTATTCTACATACACACCACTGTATCCTGAAAATTTCAGCTCAATCGGATTTCGCGTTCCTGAGAAATAGTCACTGATTTTTTTTTATGGCTTTTTATATATATATATATATATATATATATATATATATATATATATATATATATATATATATATATATATATATATATATATATATATATATATATATATATATATATATATATGTATACATACATTTAAGGAAATATTAATTTTTGGCCAAAGTGACTTTAATACTAATGTCCTGCAAACATCTGTAAAAATAGTGAGAGTAAAATTAAAACTGTAAACTTGAAGTGAAAAATAGTGAAACTAAAATGAGAGGCTGTAGAAGAAGTCGTCGCGAATATTTCTGGACTTAAATAAAATGAATTTTATATACACAGGACTTCTATTAAATTTAGCCAATACATTCTGTAAATTTCAACTGCATCTGATTATTGGGTCGTGAGTTCCCGTGAACAGAAGTTTTTGATGCTAAAAATATAGGTAAATTGGGGAAGGGTACCGTTCTTGCCTGTTGTAAAATTTCTAATGTTTTACTTTGGCTATGTAGACAAAGCTTAAGATTTATATATGAGTGGTTTTTTCTCCAAAAAGCGACAATTTTTCAGGAGAGTCGATGATTTGAAGGTTTTCATTTCCAGTGCCTGCTCTAGCTTCAGGGTTGCCAACGCGCTCATCAAAAAATACACAAATTTATAAATTAATAACGTCAATATGTTCTGAAAGTTTCATAATGATTGAATAGCTCTGTCAAAAATTATCGCAATTTAAAAATTTTCAAATTAGCCCGATCTCTTTTTAGGCACCTATCGCACACATGGGGTTAAAAAATTCCAAAATAGTATCCGATTCACTTTTAAAACACGTTCGAAAAGTATTTTTTTAACTTAATATTAGCGAAAATTATTTGTGAACAGAATAATAGGTATATTAAAAATATCACTAAAATGGCTGCCGGCACCAAATGATTAAAGATAATTAACATTTGGTGAAACTTGGACCTATTTTGCATATACACAAATGTATCCTGAAAGTTTCAGCTCAATCGAATGGCACGTTCCCGAGAAATAGTCACTGATTTTTTTTGATGATGATATATATATATATATATATATATATATATATACATATATATATATATATATATATATATATATATATATATATATATATATATATATATATATATATATGTATACATATACTTATATATATATAAATATATGAAAATATCAATTTTTGGCTGGATCGAAGAACATTAGTAAACAAAAAACCAGAAAATTGCTGCTTCATTTTCGATCCGATGGAATATTTGAACGATTTAACGACACGCTAAATAAGCATTTGACTAAAGTGATTAAAAAAAAACTAAAAATACGCCCGTCTTTCTGATAGCAGTAAAGCACGTGTCAACAAGTGAAACTTGAGCCAAGGGCTGTCCATGAAAACGCAGCACCTCTACCATTCGATCTAAAGTTCGGAACGTCTCCTGAGCAAACTCTGAATATTTTGGTTATGCAAACGAACCAAGACAACAGTTGACATAAATGCATCTAATTGCACTAAAACGACTCAAGGTTGACTCTGACCGCATGAAAACAAATTACAAGTTAAAGAGTACGGTTAGTCAGAATTTTTCTAAAACGATTATTCGAATTTTTTAGTATGATGTCTCATAAAGTTTCAAGTAAATCCAATGAATAGATTTTGAGATATCCTGCAATTAATGAAAGGTTGGCACGCTGATACTCTGTGACAGGTAACTGACGACAGCTGCAAATAATTTTATTTTATTTAAAAATTTATTGCTATACATTATTTGAGTATTTGATGAAGGTATACATGCATTATTAATTTTTATGAATGCATCTGGAATAAATTGTGGGCCCAATGCACAAGGGTTTGCTGAAAAATTCGCAACTCAACTCACTAATAAGAATGCTCCGATACGGTAGCATGTGACATAGGTAAAATCAAAATAATATAAGTAGGTATAGAATACCAGTTCTGGACCCTCCTCCTCATTGAGGAGGAGGATGACGTCATGCAGGGATAACATCAGCAATTATCGTCTCGCGCATGACTTAAGCGATGATCTTCGAACTGATAAACAGCTTAACAGGGTTGTTTATTCCTGACGTTATCCGCGCATGACGTCATCGTCTTCCTCAATGAGGGTCCAGAACTGGTATTCTATACCTACTGATATACAAAAAGTTTCACATCTAATATGTGATTCAGAGTAAGTAATTAGTGTTTCGATACATAAATCCATGAGTTTTTCTCAAAACTATGTTTTCAAAGTCGCTGACCACTTACCTTCAAAAACTACTCGACAAACTTGAAGGAAGCTTACCCAGTTTATTGAAAGCATACAAAACTACTGCATAAAAGAAAGATGTTTTTTTAAAACTTTTGTTACCCCTGAAAATCCAGGAAAAAATTATCACAGGTCATTTTGTTTATTTTACAAAATAAGAAACAATTTCAACCTGATACTAAATTTGTTTTAACCTAATGATTTTTTGTCGTTTAATAGATTTTAAATGAACCAGAAAAAATGTTGTGACAATCCAATAAATGTGGTGATAATTTGGTCTTCAAAAAATATTTCTACTTCAAACTTTTGTCAATCGAAACTAAAATATAGCATAATTGCTTTTGAATCTGCTGTAAATAATTTAATTTAAAATAATTTAATCTACTTTTCATACCGCTGGCTATCCTTAATATCTAACTGCGGATGATTTTATACAATCCTTCCCAGCATAATTAGGAAGGGCCGTATGAAATCAACATCCGGATAAAAGCCGAAAACCAAAATGAAGGTTATTCACCTGGAGCACCCAGGACTATTTTACAACCACGATACCACTCGATGAATAGATTTAAACCGGCGGGAGCAATACAAAGTTTTCTTAAGCCATGATGGCTTTTGTCCAATTGTTTAATTTTAGAAAAATATAATAAATTTTTATCAGAAAACATATATATAAAAATATAATAATTTTATTGTTTTATTTATAACAAAAAAAAAATAGTTTTTGGTATTAACATTTTTGTAAACTCTAAGAAAAGCAAAAGTTTATAAAAAGAATATTATCGGAAAAATAATATTGCATTCTTTATTGGATATTGTGAAATGTACTGTTGTGAAATGTCCTCTTGTTTTAGTACCCTTATGAGTGTTATTATTTTCGTTATTATTTTGTCATTTGTGGATAGTAAATAGCATTGATAATTCATGTAATTATTAAAGAAAAGTTTAAACAAGTAGCAATAAGCTCAGTTCCTGTTAAAAAAAAAGCAAAATATATTGCATTGAATTATTCTGCAATTTCAATATTTTCCTGATTTGTTTTTGTAAAAACTATTGAATTTTAGTTCTCTTATAATATTTAAAAAAGTTTAACGATTAACGAACTTAAGACAAAATCAATTTATTCCATATAACTTTTCTTGCTTGCTTTCCAACAAGCTTGTTCGTTTTCAACATGGTAAAATCCACAATAGAGTAGATACATTTACGCATGTGTCAATAATAATAGCTTTACATACCAAGAAATCCGAACTGCAGTAAGTCTGCAATGTATAACGATATTTTTCAAACGAAAGACTTAAGCCAGAAACTCGGTTAATACCTGAATGTCTGAATCATGTCTCCGCCTTTACTCATGTCGGACTACAGTCGAGTTTTTTTTTCACATTATACGATTTATTTTCATGTGAATCCAACATAGCGGAGCTGATTATGTCGACTTCACACTTTTTTAGCTCTACATAATCAAAATCATCGCTCAAATCATATGGACTCTGATTATATTACAAATGAATACCACACACTATTAATCATATATCATATAATTCTTACTCAACTTTAGTTGCTCTGGAATTTTTTTCCATGAAAACTTTGAAACTTTTACTCGGAACATTTATGGGATGTTAGTTAACGCATCCAATAACTAGCATCGTCAATATACCACTTTCATTTTCACAAACTTTAGTATGCGTTGCATAAATTTAGGAGGACGTAAGCTTGAAAGTTACGTTTTGTGAGTAAGTAATAGCGTAAAAAATACTCGTGCGTTTAAAGCTAGAACTACACTGGTCTCACGTAACGTGAGCTCACGTGTCGTCACGTTATGCGTGTGGAGGGATGAGCTCACGCTTGGAAATACACTTGTCTCATGCTAGCAGCTCACGTGTGTTGCAATTGCATATCGACGGTTTGAGGTTTAACTAAATTTCGCTGCGCACATAAAAATCCTGTTACAATTTTTTCCCACAATTTACCAGCATCAATGTATTTCGCCATTTCACAAGTATTCATGCTTATACATTTTCAACAAATCACTTACCTTATACATTTCAAACAAATCGAATACCATGCGGTAAAAATATTGGCTAAACGTGCTCTCACGTGAGCTCAAAAATGTGAATTTGCAGATTATCAAAAACGTGAGCTCACGTGAGCTCACATGAGCCGTGTGACGTGTCGCCAGTGTAGTTCTAACCATACAAAATGGTACTGCAGATCTATCACACGTGTGGTCAGCTGATGTGACCACACGTGAGCTCACGTTACGTGAGACCAGTGTAGTTCTAGCTTAAGATGCACATGAGCTTAGAAACAAATGGCTATTAGTATTACATCATCTTTGAATTAGTTGTGCTTGATAAGCTGTGTAGTTTTCTCATATCATCAAATCAACTTGGATTTAGTCAGAATATTTTAACTTATTTTAGGGAAAATTATTTAAAAAAAAGGAAGAATAATAAATATACAGTTTCAATGCAATTTTTTTAAACGATTTAGATCCTGCATTTATAGTCTTTCTTTAAAAAGGGTTGTTCACATTTCGGCATTTTTTAGCCTAATGTCAGTTTTTACAAAAATACAAAAAAAAATGTGCGAAATTTCGAATCGCGATAACTTCCAACAGAGTCATAAGATCATTACGAAATTTTGAAAGAACTTTAATGCTTATAAGATATGGGCTTAAATTATTTATGTAAATTTACTGGGAACTCTTTAGTGAAGAGAAATGCATCAACTCATCGACTAACCTGGAAAATTCTTCGCTCAAATTTTTGTTTAAATAAAATTAATTAAATTCCTCATCGCACAAGAATTGTCACATTTCACCAAATTGCTAAAATTTTTATCGCCCGAAATTTCGATAATCAAGTCCAATTGAATTTCACATAGTGTGCAAGCTATAAGTAGGGTCGGGTCAGGTAAACGTTTAAAGAATAAGCTGACAACCCTAGGGCTCAAAAAAGTGGACGGATCTTATTGTTTGCCAAACGTCATAGAATTTTGGCTGAAAAAATGGGATGTGATTGCCAGCCATGGTGAATTTCATCACTTTTCAGTAAAAGATGCTATTATTTAATTTTCAATGAAAATGATCATCAAAATTTATGGTGTGGTTTGGCCAGAATATGAAAAACATTTAAATAAGAGTTGCAAGTACCAGGTATTTTAGTTATTTTCGCACTAACATATGACTAACATCCACAATGAAAATATGTAACATATATTGAAATTTTTATGTAATAAGTCATATATATTTATTTATTTTGAAGATAAGTGTATTTCAAAATTGAAGGTTGTCCATTTTCATTTCGGAAGCTAAATTTTTATCAAAAAAACCTCTTCTCGAACGAACATCATAGTCTGATTGTGGACGAAAAGCAAAATTTTATATATTCTGCCTTCGTGATAGTCAAAAAGACTCACAAAACGATTTTCACTCATCTGTGAAAGGATATTCAAGAGAGAATAAACTTCAACTTGAACGTCTTAAATCTTAAAATCCTAGCACACCAGAGTCGCTAAAAACACGAATGTTCCATGAGCAGTAGAGGAATCGAACAGATTTCGAGTGCATTTAAAGGACTTTGTACCGTTTTGATCACAAGAATGTATTGAAGCTCATAGGGTGGAAAGGTTTTCAGGGCTACCACTTGCATGAATTTCAAAATTTACGAAAGTCAAACAATGCTTTATATGTTATAAAACTTTTAAAGCAACATATCTTGTAACATAGATGAAAAAATACTCAGTGCCTGCAACACTTTGCCAGCACTGCAACTAAAAGTCTACCACAATTGTTTCCCGTCAAAATCGAACAACCCTAAAAATCTCGTTTTAGTCCGCTGACTTCATCGAAAGAATGATATATGGGCTACCATCCGAACCATATCCAAAAATTGGAAAATTAAAACATTGGTTACTTATTTTCATTGTAGATTTTCGCAATATGAATAAATAACGTTAATATCACAGATCTGCAATGGTTTTCCCCTTTCAGTTTTGATGATTGATTTGAATAGATTTTGGGACGCTAATTGCGGAAAAATATTTTAAAAAATTCCATCACGTCAGGTTTTTTCGTTATTTAGCATCGTTTGTTTTTGCCAAAATTACCTAGGCCTTCTTAGTTTTCAATTGATATATTTTATTTAAATCGTTTCTTATTGAACAAAAAAACGCACTGAATGATTACATTAGACACTAATAAATAAGTTTTCAATTATAGTTAGTCAAATATTACTTAATTAACTAAGTGAAATATCGTTATTATTATATTATTTGAGTCATTTGCTAAAGACCTCGTTTGTAGTAGACTTAATGTTTCTTTTTTATTGAAATTAACTTAAATCGTTACAAGAGGGTTAATGAAGGTAGATGATTTTTTTTTGTTTATATAAATAGCATTATCATTGTTTTTACAAAATCAGTACTTCCGTGCAATTGGTAACGCTTACTTGAAAAATGTCATCGCGAAAGTGTTTAAACTCCCCGGACAATTTTTGCTACATTTGTGGGCAGTTTATGCTGAGAAAACAGCAGCATAACATTACTAAATTCATAAGTAACGTTGTGAACATATGTATTTCGGCCTAGCAATTGCCAATCAAGATAAACAGTGGGTCCCGCACAAAGTTTATACAACGTGCACTCGTAAACTTCGCAAGTAGTTAAAAGCGAAGAACAATATTTTTGATCTCATATCACCTGTGCTATGCACCTTAAAATCATACTGAAGACTGTTATTTTTGCTGCTGCAAGACTACAGGCTACAATTCGAAAACAAAAAGGGACTTTATATATCCAACATTGCAATCAGTAACACCCACTGTGCATCGCGACCAGAACGTTGCACCGCCATCACCGCCATACTTGGAATCATTGCAAGCTGAAGACTGTGACAGTGATGTCAAAGAGGTATCCCAACTTGATGCTGAATTTGAACCAAGTACAAGTGGAAACAATTATTTTCACAATCAGAAATTAACGACTTAACGAGAGATCTAAAACTGACAAAAGATGCAGATGAGCATCTCGGATCAAGACTATCTGAAAAGAATATACTTGCTCCTGGCACTTCATTTTCTTGGTATCGCAACAGAAAAAAATACTTTGTACCACATTTTGCTGAAGAGCGTGATCTAGTTATTGTGAAGACATTCCTGGCTTAGTAAAAATGTTTAACATAGAATATGATGTGAACGAATGGAGATTGCTCACAGACTCATCAAAACGAAGTTTGAAAGCAGTCCTAAGTACGCTTCACTGTCAGTCGCACACTTTGTATATTTGAAGGAATGCTACGACAACTTGAAAAATGTTTTAGATAAAATAAAGTACGAAGAACACGGTTGGATAGTCTGTGAAGATCTGAAAGTTATAAGTATACTGCTCGGTCAACAAGGTGGCTATACGAAGTACCCTTGCTTTCTCTGCGAGTGGGGTAGTCGAAACAGAGGACAACATTGGACGAAGTAAGAGTGGCCATCGAGGACTGAACTGGTCCTTAGAACAAAAAATGTTGTGAGGGACAATTTAGTCCCCCGAGAAAAAGTTTTGATACCCCTTTTACACATAAAACTGGGAATGATGAAACAATTTGTCAAGGGGCTGAACAAAAAAGGAGAAGGTTTTAAATATCAACACCAAATTTTTCCATCTCTGTCTGAAGCTAAACTGAAAGAAGGTATTTTCGTTAGTCCGGACATAAGAAAATTGATGAAAGATATAGTTCTTGATGAAAAATTGAGCGTAATTGAGTAAGAAGCCTGGAAATCTTTTAACAAAGTAGTGAGACATTTTCTAAGAAACCACAAAAGACCAAATTATGAGAGAATTGTGGAGAAAATGATTGAAAATTTCGGAAAAATGGGATGTTCGATGAGCATTAAACTTCATTTGGACTACTTTCCTGATACCTTGGGAGCTGTAAGTGAGGAGCAAGGCAAAAGATTTCACCAGGATTTGAAAGAGCTGGAACATCGCTATCAGAGAAAGTGGAATAAAAGACTGATTCAAGTCGGAATTGCAAGCGAAAATTTCACAATCGGAGCTTCGCTGAAAAAAAGCAAGATACCACAAAAGTATTTAGGTCATATTTTTAATTTATTTATTACTACCTCACAACTGTATTTCTAATGCTTTAAAGTCATGTGATTGTTTCTTAATTGTTACAAAAAAAATTAGTAAAATTGCCATTTTTCGAATTCACAAAAAGGGATTGTTCAAAAAACAGAGGGTGATCGGAAAATTCCAAGTACATATTCGTAATCTACGCACCAAAATACCCTAAGATCAGCATTCAAAGCTTGAGTAGCCTAGTGGGTAGAACACTGGCTTCTTGCGTGTGGGGTCCCTGGTTCGAATCCAGGTTCGGACGAGGGTCCACGCACCAAGCTTTGAGTTCACCTAGCTCTGATTAGGTACCTGATTTAAATCAGGGGTAAAGTGAGTCGTGGAACTAATCACTCCACACTCGTATCCACAATTATTAAAAAAATTGTAGTGAAGCTCTCTACCAGCTTCAACCCCTAGACCCGTACAAGGGTTGTCGTGGGATTGCTTTACTTTGCAGCATTCAAATCCAAAAGGGGAAAATAAGAGTTAAAATTTGCAGACCTGTGTATTTATTGATACGGAAATGACAAAAACGCTTTGTACTGATAGCTGTTTGCTGGCACCTACCACATCTGCTTCACGTTAAAATCAACGCACCTTGCGAATTTCGTTTCGTTTCGATGACTGCGCTGAAAGTTATAAGAGTGCAAAAAAATTTAGGGATACCGCTCTCAAAAAATTTAAAATTTCTGAAATCTTAATATTTGTTGTGTACTGTCGTTACAAACAAAAAGGTTTGTTTTGCTGATTAAATTTTCAAAATTCAAAACACTAAAATTACAGTAGCTGGCAGCTCCAACCTAATATTTCAACCAAATTTGTCTTAGAGTCAGGCTCAGCTAGTGAGTGCAGTTCGGCAAAATTTAGTGAGTGAGTCAGAATTTATCTACTCAAAACCAATCCATTCTGTGAATTTCAGCTATATCTGACTATCGGGTCGCGAGTTCACGTAAACAAAAGTTTCTGATGTTAAAAAAACAGGTAAATTGGGGAAAGGTACCATTCTAGTCTGATATTGAATTTCAAATGTCTTACTTTGGCTGCATAGACAAAGCTTAATGTTTGGATGTGAAGCATTTTTTTCTAAAAAGCGCATATTTTAAATTTTTTTTAGCGATTTTATTACTAATATTCAGCGAACGTTAGTAAAAAGAAGAAGAAAATTAATCAAAAGTGGCCTCCTCCCTCCGTGGCAACGCGTCTGTTCACAAAACGCATCGTCAAATATTTTCAGGTACACATCGACGCATAATATTAATCTGGAAAGCGTTGATATGATTATTAAAAGCAGTTTTACATTAGCTACACCTTAGAAAAAAAAAGTTGAGGGTTTGCGTGCATTCCACGGACTTGATGCAAAGTCCGTATTGTAAAGCATTGTATTGTAAAGTCTGTATACATCACTACATGTGAACTATGAGAGACTATGCACTCTGCACAAAAATTTCTCAGCCTCATTTCTCAAAAAATACTTATTGTACATGAATTTGATGTATCAAGTTTTTGTGTAGACTTTTATGCGTAAGAAAATTGATGCGAACATAAATTCATTTAAAATCAATAATTAACAAGATATTTAATAAAATAATAAAATAAAATGAAAAGTCGAACTCGTTTCCTTTATTTCTACCAATTTATTTTTCAAAATCCGTATACCAGTATTTCGGCTATCACTTATAGCCTTCTTCAGCGATGTTTCTTCTTCTTAAGAAAAACTGACTTTCGTGACCTTTGATAACTTATGTTGCACACACGACTTCGATTATCTTCGTCATCTTACGATTCTCCACTCGGATTTTTTTTTGGCAGATAGGCCATTTTTTTGTTGTTTATATTTCCTGTCCTGTTTGATCATTACTTGCGTGAATCGATATCTGTCGTTCTTTGCCAGATACTCTTCAACAATTAAAAAGATTTCGAAGAATGGCTATAAGACGGGATCACTTCCAAACGTGAACAATTTTGTTAGGGAGCGTTTTCAGTAGGCTTAAACGACAGATGTCAAAAATGTATATCTGGCAATGATGCCAACTTTGAATCAGGAATTTTCTATCTTTCGTAAAAATTAAGATTGTTTTTTGAGGAAAAAAGAAAAATTATAAACTGGCACACGTGATAAATCATCCAATTGATTTTGTTGGCCAATAATCAATATTAGAAAAGGAAAATAAGATTGATGCAATTGACTTATCTTTAATAAATCAATCCTGTTAACTGCCTATTAAACTTTTGACGTGTGCGAGCTGAGAAAACAATAAACTTTCAAAGAAATTTGTGAGTTAATCGCAGTACAGCTGACTCTTATATACGAAACTAACTGCAACCTTACTTTCCCTCCCTGTCATCACACTCCTATCCCAAATTTCCTTCACTCCACTTTATTAATCCGCTCCTAGTGTTGCTCCAAAAATGAAGTTTTTGAGGGGTTTTACTGGGCTTTCCCCTCTATATTATAAGATAGGTTAAGAATTTCAGATAAATAATACGTACATCTAACATGAGGCTAAGATCTTGGTATAGTTTTAAAACTGTTAGACCTAAGACACATTAAGCTAGTACATTAGGTATAAGTCATTTTTATAATATAATTTAATCCCAATAAAATATTTGTCTGTGAAAAAAAAACAGCTGACTCTTACAATCAAATATGCAGAAGAAAGCAAAAAACTTGATAAAATATCAATATTATCGTTCGTCTGTTGGAAGCTCGAAACAAGAATTTGAGAGTGAACTTAGGCCTGGAGAATTTTTTAGTACCAATATGAGATTGAAATTTTAATTTCACGTTGAATATTTTTCGCCGGGTTTTCTTCAAATTATGGACCGGTCTGAACTTTGCATCAAGTGTAAGCTTTTGATACCGCTTATGCTAAGTTGTAATCAGTCATCTGCTAATTTATATATACATGAATATATATATATAAATAGAATTTCCCCGCAAAAAGACTAAGGAGAAATTCTCCGGAGTGCGTGATCCCATTAAGCTTAAATTTTCAGATGACATAAATGTATGTAAGGACTAATGTAGTAATTAATTAAAATTAAGATATCTTTAACTCTTTGGCAGCGGTGGACATTTAAATGAATTTTCAGGTACCCTTATATTTCTATGCAGAATAAAATGTTGCTAAAAGTAAGTATTGGAAATATAAACGAATTATGCTTAATGCTTGTCTAACTAAGAAATTGGAAATTATTAACTCTATGTAAGCGCTAAGTACCTTAAAGCATGCAATAATTTTTTCCAAGTTTCGATTAATGATAACTTCTGACAAAAATACTGAATCATCGTTGAATTTGCAGAACGTATTGATGTGAGTAAAAATCCACACGTAGACCTTTAAGACTGTGCGAGCAACCCAGTAGATAATTTGAAAAAAAAATCCTTCAAATCACCGACCCTTCTGGAAAGAAATTCAAGTTATTGATAAATATGAACCTTTGTCCAACATATCAAATTCAAATTTTTCAAATTCTGCGTTGCACAAGCAAGAATGGCAACCCATCACCAAACAACCTCTATTTTTAGCATTCGATAATTCTATTCACGAGAACTGACGAACGGACGATCCAATCAATATTAAATTGATATGCTGGCATTAACTAAGAATAGACCTTTTTTGATTTTGAAGTGTTAGCAACCCTTTGGTAGTGGTGCTATCTTGAAAAATCACTGAGAAAAAAACTGCTTTTTGGCCCATAATTTTGGATTGAGCCAACAGATTATAATATAATTTATTTGTAGCTGGATCTGAAAAATTATCACAATGTAAATTTATTTTAAAAATTGGGATAGAGTTGCCAGTAAGAAAAATTGTTGTCCCTTAAATCTTGTAAATTTGCTCAGCAAAGTAAATTTTTCTCCCTTTAACTCCCTATCCAGTCATGCAAAAAAATTTGCCTTTTGTGAGCCAAATTATGCACAAATTTCATTGAAAAATATGGAAAGGGCTGTCAGCTATGGTACTTTTTGTAGTTTTTTGACATTTCTTTACTAAGCGATATTGTCATTGAATTTTACAATGGGGATGATCCTACAAAGACAATTAAATACAAATATTAAGGTTTTGAAAATTTGCAAAATTTTGCCGGTGGAAGGCTCGAAACTCTTTTCACCCCTTATAACTTGCAGCACAGTCATCCAATCAATACGAAATTCACAGGGTGGGTTTAACTTAAAGCAAAACGGTTTTGTATATTTTTGGCTGTGATGCTAACACAGGGCTGCCAGCACCAAAAATTTTCGTAAATATTACACCAACAGATGCTCTTAGTATATGCTCATATGCAAATCATTTACAACAAAAATAAGCAATCCATGTTTAAAATTTCCAAATTTTGCAAATTTTTCGAATGTCAGCCCTAAACGTCGTTTTATCACTGAAACTTTCGATGAAATTCTCGAATGCAAACGAAATTCAAAGGATAAATTGATTTTAGCATTAGCTTGCTATGATAGAGATATGGCTGTTGCGTTGGAAAAGTATTGACAGCACTGGATATTTTCATCATTTTTGTTTTAGGAGATCTTGTTACAAATGTGTTATGGGATAAGCATTCTATAATGGAAATAAATAGCAATGGTTGGACTTCTCTAAATTTTTGAATTCATACGAATGGTCACTATGGAAACATTTCAAACCTTTGCGTTTTGATGCAGTCATCGGATCAAAGTCATGCATGACCTATCTACCCGCAAAGACAGTATCATCGAAAATAATTTTTCTAACGGTTCTGATAAGTTAAAGTTTTCGATGTTAAATGATAACACTGCATAAAATTTGCCATTTAAATAACTTTTATTACAAAATTTTTCTAAAAACAGTTCTGCAATGTGTCAGCATCATACTGCAGCACACAAATACTTCAATTGAATCACAGTTCATTTTATATTATTTTTGGTTTACCACCAACCTTTGGCATATCCACCTCCGAGTCCTCCGGAGCTACCACCGAATCCACCACCACTGTATCCACCATGGCCACCACTGAGTCCTCCACCGAATCCACCACCACTGTATCCTCCGTGACCACCGCCAAGTCCACCACCTAAGCCACCCCCGTATCCTCCACCTAGACCACCGCCGAGCCCACCATGGCCGCCTCCAAATCCGCTTCCGCCGCTTGGAACAATAATTTTAATGATCTTCACGGATCCGCCACCAATTCCTCCTCCGAGGCCACCGCCAAAACCACCACCGCTGTATCCACCGTGACCACCGCCGAGTCCTCCACCGAATCCGCCACCACTGTATCCTCCGTGGCCTCCACCGAATCCACCACCAAATCCTCCGCCACTGTAGCCTCCACCGATTCCACCTCCGAGTCCTCCGCCACTGTATCCTCCGTGACCTCCACCGATTCCACCACCGAAGCCTCCACCGCTGTATCCTCCATGACCTCCACTAATTCCACCGCCTAATCCGCCGCCACTGTATCCTCCGAAGCCACCGCCAATACCTCCAATCGATCCACCGTGACCACCGCCATATCCTCCGCCGCCACTATATCCTCCGCCTCCACTATATCCTCCGATTGATCCACCGCCAATGTTTCCTGCCGAAGCGGCGGCCATAACAGCCATCATGCAAACGAAGACTTTCATGTTGTGTTGACTTGTGAACTCGGAACAAGAAACTGATACCGTTTAGCCCGATGCACCTCGTATTTATACTATGAAAACTCCATAGACCGCCTAAATGTATTTCGAACCTATCAACTATACCATACACCACGATTGCATTAGGCCAAGCACTCGGGCAAAGTGTATCAAAAAGCGTCTCTGTCCATGCCAAAATTGAGACAAAAAACCAAATGCTACGAAAATTACTAAGGTTCTCTCAAATGCCGGCAACGGAACAATAATTTTTCCATTTAATATCGTTTGCCAACAGCAGCGCTGTGGACTTACTAAAAAAGAGTTGAATCGCTGCCTGCACTCCTGTATTGCATCACAGCAGTCTGAATGGAATGGTTGAATCGTAACTTGACGTGCTAATCCACTGACCGTCCCCGCGTTTTACACACAAACTAATCTGAATGGAAAGGTGAAATCCCCTCAGTCATTCAGTCACTCGGTTTACAACTGCACATACTCCCTATGTTAATCATGTCGACCGACGAACAGCCGCGAAAAAACAAAGCTTCAAAGATCCGTATCATAACACTCACTAAACACAACATTTCATTGTTTGGCCGAAATTAATTACCTCTGCTCAGCGGTGCCAGTGCCACTAATTTGACTTACTCGCGTCATGTCGTGTCTAATACGGTCGCGACTATTTTCATTTTGTCTACATATGTTGTGTTAACCCCGACCTGACCCCCGAGCTATTGCAGTTCAAACGGTACAAAAAGCATGGTCACTTACTCTTATCGTATTGTAATCAATTAAATCAACTTTAATCAGTGGCTATGTAAATGAAGCAACTCTGATGCTACGGAGGATTTTATCATTTCCCACGAGGTTGAAGGTTTCGCGAGCAACTGTACAGGTACGATTGGACTTTTTTTATTTCTTAGCTAAAAGTTTAGTTTATCAATACTCTTTTGCTGTGAAATTAATCGAAGATCCAAGTTGCTTATTTGTATTTGCAAAATAGCTACAAAAAATTAGATTTTATAGTGAAGTTCTTCGCGGAATTTGAGCCAAAGTGAAAATTGTGGTGCATCGACCGGACATAGTTACACCCACAAAATTACCTGCACCCATATTCAGTTTAACCCCAAAGAGACTGACCCTTTCACTTTTGTAGGAAAATAAAGCAAAGAGCTGATAATAATTGGCTTGAGTCTGTGAAGTAGAAAAAAATAAACTGCTATATTACGTGGTCATTAACATCGATAAGTTCAACGCTTGAAGAAATAATGTTTTTCTAAAACACTTGCAAAAATGTATTGACATCAGCAAATGCATGTCGCGTAAGAGATAATTTTCAGATAGGTAATACAAGAGTGTGCACGTCATGCAGCGGAAATAAAGAAGGTCGAAATTCGTGTGAAGTTTTTTGAGACACCTTGGAATCGTTTTTAGCCAAGTTTTGCTCCTTGCGTGACAAATAATCAGAGCGTCTATGATTTGAAAATTTAGGTGAAACAATTAAACAGTTGTCGAAATTCAATCTTACAAAGTCTAGAAAGTGTGCTGCTGTTTTGATCATGCAACAATATTTGAGTTTCAATAGCTAAGAGTTTCAGCAAATTTGAAAACTGCAATGCAATGTATATACGAAGTA
Source organism: Nemotelus pantherinus (assembly GCA_963978885.1). Taxonomy (NCBI): domain Eukaryota; kingdom Metazoa; phylum Arthropoda; class Insecta; order Diptera; family Stratiomyidae; genus Nemotelus; species Nemotelus pantherinus. The sequence goes on along the minus strand of OZ022265.1, from coordinate 116,007,532 downwards.
AATGTGGGAAATTCAAAGATTGTAAAGAAGAACTAAGAAAAATATGTTTGCTTTGATGCATGCTCGATAAAGTTTGAAACAAATTTCGCTGCCAACGAAATTTTATGACATGTTCCTTTGAATTATCATATGTTCATTGGATCGCAGCTGGTTCTATATATTAATTGATATTGTTCTCATAGGACATGAATTCATTCAATAATTTTTCACAACTTTTTGTAAAATAATATTCGCCAACAATTTTGTTGTTTTTTTGCCCTGAAAGTAAACAATATTTTTATTATTGATTTGGTGGTGTAAAATCAGAATCTTAATATTTAAAAAAATCGATCAAGACCATGTACACGATATTGCATTTTTTTAATTTTCTGGTAGTTAGGATTATCATAATGGTAGCTAGGATTATCACGTACACATATCTAACAATAGTTTGCTAGCGTACAGGAGTCCATTTTCCTTGATGCTGCTTTTACATGGTCTTTATATGTTGATAAAATCGCTCCTCATGTTCGTCAATAACTGCATCTAAAAAGCTAATCAAGTACGGTAGAAGCTGCCCTATAAAAGCCATCCACAAATTGATCCAGCACATCTGGGGTGATGCAAAACCATCATATGCCCTATCTACAAATAAGGAGACAAACTTCGGTGAGAAAACTACAGAGGTATATCGCTACTTTGCACGCCCTATAAGATACTGACGAAAATATTAAGAAATAAAATAAATGCATACGCTGAAAATGTCTTTGGGGAGTACCAAGGAGGCTTTAGGTCTGGTCGATCAACTACGGATCAGCTCTTCACAGTCAAACAAGTGCTCGAAAAATGCTGGGAGTTTAACATCGACGTCCACCAGATTTTCGTGGATTTTAAACAAGCATATGACAGTATTGACCGAAACGTACTGTACAAAATAATGCTATACTTCGGCATCCCGGCAAAACTAGTCCAACTGACGAAAATGACGATGACGTCGACAGTATCACAAGTCAGAATCAACAACAGTCTGACTGACGCCTTTGACACAAATGTCGGACTAAAGCAAGGCGATGGACTGGCCCCTCTGCTGTTCAACCTAGCACTAGAGTACGTGATAAGGAAGATTCCTGTCGACACAGGGGGTACGCTTCTGTATAAGTCGAACCAATTAGTGGCCTATGCAGATGACATTAACATCTTGTCACGTTCCTTCACATCCGCCAAAGAGCTCCTGTTGAAACTTGACCAGGAAGCCAAAGAAATAGGCCTGAAGATCAATCAGACCAAAACAAAAATCATGACGCAAACAAGAGGGAAGACCTCCATTAGACGAAATATAATTCTGGACGAATATAATTTAGAGAATGTGGACGAATTTATATACTTAGGCTCGAAATTGACAACTAAAGGCAGTGAAACTGATGAAATTAAACGAAGAATACAGCTCGCTAATAAAACTTTCTACTCCGTTGCGGCCCTACTGAAGACCAGCTGCATACACAGGAAGACGGAGCTCCAAGTCTACAAATCAATAAACAGACCTGTGTTGTGCTACGGATGTGAAACTTGGACCCTTACCCAAGCATCCGCAAATATGCTGAACGCCTTCGAAAGACGGGTCCTCAGGTGTATAATTGGAGCTTAACAAGCGTGCGGCCAATGGCGGATAAGGTACAGCCACGAGTTGTACGAGGCTTTTGGTGAGCCAGAGGTTGCTACAACTGCGGAAGCTGCAATGGGCTGCTCACGTGCAACGAATGGATGAGCATCGAGTACCTAAGAAGGTATTAAACGGAAGGGCTGAGGATCGAAAACCAGTGGGAAAACCCAGAAAATGCTGGTCCGACTCTGTCGACGAAGACCGCGCAAAGCTGCTCGGTTTCCGAAATTGGAGGACGCGGTCATTGAACCGAGACAACTGGAGGCATCACCTGCGAGAAGCCAAGGCCCGAGAGGGGCTGTAGTGCTACGACGAAATTGAACAGAAGGAAATCCTAGAAGGAATGCGGAAAATGCATTTTCTGTGACGTCCTACAACCTAAAGCCAGAAATTCTGTCAAAAAGTTCGATATGTGCTTTTCAGAGTCAGTTGATTGAACCAAAAAAAAATTTTTTTTGCAACTTTAAAAAACGAAAGATATGCACTTTTTTCCAATAAATTCAATTTGGTGACAACATTTGGATCGTTCATAGCCCTTTTAATGTCAGACCCCATTAAAATTCCTTCTTAAACTTTGGCATCTATCAGCCCTGAAAATATATTTTTAAGATATTGAAAATTTTCTTTTATCCACGGTTTTTATTAAATTGCTCAATATATTTTTAAAATTATTTTTTTTTCCTTTGGCTAGGTATGTGGTCAGTTCTTTTTGGCCATTCTCTTCGCACGTAGTGTTTACCTCGAGCTTTGCTGCGTCACACACAAATAAAACAACAAAATTTTGTGTAACCACTTTGCATGTCTAGTAATATACTAAGAACTTTTATGTCAACACATATCTTCCTGTGCTTAGTGCAATGTATTTTCTGTAGTAGTTTTATGAGGTTTTCATAGATTTCTTTAACATGAACTTCATGTGCAAATTCCTTGCCATTATGCTATAAAACCGCTTTCAAACTTATGTTCGAAGACTCAGTTAAAAGTCTCCAAAATATAATACAACGTCTCCAAAAGTAATGAAAAGAAACTAAAGCGCAACAGAACTGGTAGAAACACTAAGGTTCGATGAAAAGTATAGGAATCGTGCAAATTTTGAACGTATTTTCTACCATATGTGCTCCTTACCACAGTCAAACTGTTTCAAGGGCCATTTACTGCTTTGATCTGAACAGTTCACTGAAATTCACAGGGTAGAAGGATTCTCAAGGCTACCACTAGCATGAATTTCGAAATTGAGAAAAGTAAATTCCTTGTTACTTATGTTCAGTATTAGCCGCTTATTTTAAAAAGCTTTGAAAGCAGATTTTGCAATCAGCACTGCAAATGAAAGTCTACCCCAACTGCTTCACGTCAAAATCAAGATACTCAATTAATCTCGTTTTCATCCGAGGACTTCATCAAAAGTTTCAGGTATAGAGAGGTGTTTGGGATTGCCATCCGAAAAATTTCCAGAATGTAGAAAATTGAAAAATTGGTAACTTCTTTTCATTGTTAATACTCACGAAATGAATACTTAATGTAAGCATTTATTAATACAAAAAAAGAAAACGAAACCACCTGAAGCTGGCAACCCTTTGCTAGCATCAAAACCAAAAATATATCACATCTGCCTCACTTTTAAGTCAATCTAACCTGCGAATTCCGTTTCAATCTGATGACTGCAATGGGAGCTATAGAGATAAAAAGAGATTTAGGACTATCACTCGCAAAATTTATTAATTTTCGAATTCCGAATAATTGTTGTTGATTGTCGCTAAAGGATCATTACCATTTGAAAATTTTCTGATCAAATCGCTTTCTAAAGATATAGCAAAATATACAAAAACAACCATAACTGGCAATCCTTTCAAGATTTTTCAACTAGATTCTTACCAAATATTGCCTATACTAAGGTCCATGTACCATATGAATTTCGTTTTGATTGCATTACTGCAGTGGAAGTTACAGAGCAAAAGCTTTATTTTGCTGATGTAATTTTCAAAATTCAAAAGACCCAATTTCAAAAGACTCACTCCAAACTAAATTTTCAACTGAATTTCTACCAAATTTGTCTTAGAGTCAATGGAATTTCGTCAAAATTCGGTGAATAAATCAGAGTTTATAGGGCAAAAATCATTTTTTCCCAGAGATTTTTCTGGATGACACCACTGTCACAGAAGTGCTCACATTTCAAAATCGCTTCTTTCAGACTTGGTTCTACTCAAAACCAACACATTCTGAGAATTTCAAATATATCCGACTATCTGATCGTGAGTTCTCGTGAACGGAATTTTCTGATGCTAAAAATATGGATAAATTGATGAACAGCTACCGTTCTTATTGGACATGAAATTTCAAAAGTCTTACTTTGGCTGTGCACACAAAGCATTTGATTTATATATGAGTTCTTTTTTTCTAAAAACCGAAAATGTTTTAGGAGACTTAATTACTTGAAGGTTTCCACTTTCAGTGCCTGCAGTACCTACAGTGGTACCAGCACGTTCATAAAAACTCTATAGGTCTACAACTTAAGAACATAAATATGTCTTATTAGTTTCATAAAGATCTGATAGCTTAATCGAAAGTAATCGCAATTCAAATTTTTTCATATTTTTTCGATCTTATTTAAGGCACCTTAGCGCACGCATAAGGTTAAAAATTTCCAAAACATTACAACATTTGCAACACTTTCAGAATTCATTTCGCAAACTAAACTTTATTGAAAATTATTTGCCGATAGAATTATAGGAAAATTTAAAACATCACTAAAATGACGGCCGGTGCCAAAGGATTAAAGATAATTAGCATTTAGTGAAACCTGGACCAATTCTGCATATACTATTCTTGGACCTATTCTGCATATCAATGACAGCATCATCAAACATCAGCCTTATAAACGTTTATGCACCTACGGAAGAATCTGCTGACGACGAAAAAGAATCATATAATGTCGAGCTGATCCTCACTGCCTGCCCAAAGAATGATGTAAAAATCATTCTTGGATATTTTAACGCCAAATTGGGTCGGGAGCCGGTATTCAGGCATTACGCAGGCACTCATAGTTTGCATGACAACACTAATAACAACAGACTTCGAGTCATAGAGCTGGCAGCATCCATGAACTTGGTCGTTGTGAGTACCAGGCTCCCGCGTAAAGATATCCTTAGGTACACCTGGATATCAACTGATGGAGACACTTGTAACTAGATATACTACTTATTGAAAGATCGCCGCCACTGCTCGAGCCTGATGATAGTACGAACGTACCGAGGTGCCACCTTAAGCTCGGACCACTATCTTATTGATATGGTTCTCCGAACGCGAATTGCATCGCATAGAAGCATTGCATCCTCGAACCAGTCTCGAATCAGCACAGGTGAATTACGCAATGCAAATAGAAGCAACGCTAAGACTTGCCCTTGAAGAGCTCGATGGAGGGAGAGTAAGTCTTGAGGCCAGGACGCCGGGCGTAGATGAAAAGTGCACTCGCCTTAAGAACACTGTCATTAGTACTGCTAACGCATCTTAGGTAGCAGTCGCAAAGGTCGGAGCGTCTGGTTTGATGATGAATGCAAAGTAGCGACTGAACGTAAGAATATTGCATACTGGGCAATGCAGCAATCTGATAGAACGCGGGCACGTGAGGTGGAATGTAACGAGCTCAAAAGAACAGAGAACAAATTTCACAGACGGCAGAAAACAGCTTGGGAAAGACCTGATCTGTGAAATAGAAAGAGCTAGAGAGCGAGGTCTACACCAGGTGCGGAAGTTCTTCCAAATAGTCCGAAACATGACACAGTACACACCACGCTGTGAATATTCTAAAAACAAAAATAAAAGATAATTTGATCACCGATCCTGAAGGCATTCTGGAATGATGGGAAGTGCACTTTAGTGAATTGTTAAACGGTCAGCTCAACGAAAAATTGGAGGCTCCACCAATACAAGAGGAAGATCTTATGCTGCCGCCACCAAGCAAAGAAGAGGTACAAAGTTCCATAAGTCGGCTGAAATTTAACAAAGCCCCTAGAGCCCACGGCATACCACCTGAGCTGATAGAATACGGAGGACAACAAGCAATTCATGAAATTATCTTGCTTGAATGGGATCATGAAGAGATGCCAGAAGACTGGCGCAAATTTATAATTTGCCCCATATAAGGAAGGAGATGTAACTATGTGCAGCAACTATAGGGATATAATATTGTCGAGTTCCCCCTAAAATATAGTCTGCTCTATCCTGCAAGGCCGTATAGCCCCATACGCTAAAGCCATCATCGGCCAATATCAATGTGGCTTCATCCCAGGCAAATCAACATTTGATCAGATCTTTACTCTCAGGCAGGCGATGGAAAAAGCCATGTGAGAATTCAGCACCCCAAATAAACTGACACGATTGTGATGGTTGACCATGACCAATGTAGCAACCTAAGTTAAGATAGTTGGATTGCTATCCAAACCGCTCAACATCTTCAATAGGCTGCGACAAGGGGATGGTCTGGCCTGCCTCCTTTTCAACCTGTCGTTAGAGAAAGCAGTCTGAGACTCTGGCACGTCAACGCGAGGGACTATTGTTAACAAGTGCTGCCAGATACTGGCTTACGCAGATCATATAAATATAATTGAAAGACTAGAACTAGTTGTACGAGAATCTTTACATCCAGATCGAGCAAGCGGCGCATAAACTGGGACTGCACATAAATGAAGGAAAGATTAAGTATATGGTGGTAGCATTTGCAGGTAGAATACCTAGAGTTGGTCAAACCTTCAGGATAGTTGAGCATTTCCTTGAAGTAGTGCCATATTTCAACTACCTTGGGTCAATCGTAGCAGCCGATAGCAACATGGAGGAAGAAATACGTAGGTGGTTGCTCAAATCCAACAAAGCCTATTACAATCTGTCAAGGCTCTTCAAATCCCGGAATCTCACCTGAATATTAAAGCTCCTGCTGTAGAATATCATGGTCCTGCCAGTACTCATGGCTGGATCCTGGACTTTATTGCTCTGCAAAAAGCACTTTGACCTCTTAGCCGCGTTCGAGAGGAAAGTCTTGTGGAGATTTGTTGGCCTCATACGTAAAGAAGGGCGATTCCGGAGATGCTACAACCATGAGCTGTATGCTATCTACCTAGAAGCAGATACAATTACTAAGATAAAGCTCGGTAGACTCAAATGGGCAGGCTAGCTAAAAAAAAAATTATTTATTCGGTTACGTGCACGATAGAATAAAACTCGAAGGACACAAGTCAATATTTAGACTTGTGTTACACTACGGACGTGAAACCTGGCCCTAAAACAAACTCATGAAAGGAAAATATTCAGCTGTATTATTAGAGCTTAATAAGATAGAAACTGACTTAAGATAAATACAACAGCGATTTATGTAATGTATTTTATGTATGAAATGTATTTTATGTATGAAATATTGGATAAATGGAAAGTATCCAAAGTAACCAAAGCAGAAGATGCAGAGAGCTAGTCCTTATGAGCTTAAAGGGTATTACAAGGGAAAAAGCCAAGAAGGAGACCAGCTTGAAAGTCCGAGAAAAGATGGACAGACTAAATAGATGGGAATAGTGGCAGATACTCGGATCTGGAAACTGGAAGACGTGGTCAGGAAATCCAAACTTTTGGTGGCGACATATTGAGAGGCCAAGGATCGAATTGAGCCGTTGCGTCACGCAGTGGATGAAGATTATCAAGAGGTCAGGGCAGATGTGATAGAAAAGACAATTTTTGAGCTTCTTTTTTTAGCTAATCAAAATGTAGCATCAAAAATAATAATAATAATTTACCTAAACTATTTAATTAAAAAGGCTTCTTCTACGGCCTCCCAGTCAATTTCATGCCTCATGTCATATCCGGCTGCATCCACTACGTATACTACATAGACTTGTTCGAAGTCCATGAATGAGTTTCCATATACTATTTCATATCAATAATTGAGCAAATATTTGCCAAAAGATTTATCATAATGGCATTGCAATCGTTTGCGGGATCAATTGCCAATATTTATGCGACTTGAACGCATGAGAGACTCGCACTTTTTTATGGTGAATTTAGCACCACACGATAATTTCATTCATCTATGGACGTGTGAAAACTATCCAACAAAGAGTATTGGTGATCTTCGAGTTTCAACAAAACGCTGTTGTACTATACAATTGAAAATACTAACATTGCCCTCAGAAATAAAAAATAATGCTAAAATTGAGCAAATTTTTCTAGTCTAAGTCTATTTTTGAGCCAGCTCGACTTCATGATTCAACCCGAACGTAACTTAAATTGCCTTCACGCCTGTCGTTAAAATTTGTTAAGTCTTTTCTATATGCACTACTGCATATGAGTGAATAGTAAAAGTAAAGATTCACCATAAAATTTGCATACTCCTAAAAAAATTGCTCATCATTCGACCGTAACTCCACTCACAGAAGTTGCTTATCCTCTTATCGTCATTCATCGAAGCACTTTGTTAGACATACGAGTATATATTTCACCGAATCTGGGAAAACTTATGGGCAACGTTTGCAATATTTCAGCTTATTTCGCAAGACAAATGCGAAATTTTTTTGGCTTCGTTTACAACACAATGCAGTTCATTAGTTTCTTATATTTTCCGTAAGACAAATGATGGACATTAATCATATTGTATGCATGTTCCATCAACGATAATTGATTGTAGGAGATCAATTGTTTTTGCTCTAATATTAATACATAATATGTATTACTCATATTATACGCTTGATAATGAATGCAGTTTGGTCAGTTGATGGTGGATTACTTCTTTGTTATTTTTAACACGTCAAGGTAGCGTCGATTTTTCATTGAAACACCGATCAAGCCGTTTTTACCTAGGCAAGCGAATGTTGCCAATTTTGGGATCTTGCGAGAATACTTGATGGAATGAGTCGTGTTTTCGTTCATCAGCAAATTCAATTCAATATAATACGAATTTTGTAATTTACTCTACTTTGTCTCAGGCCAGTAGACAAGACAATCAACTTAGTTTACCTGCAAGTATCGCAAAATTAAGTGATGTACTATAATTTCACAGGAATGCTAATGCCAGTAATGTGCCTAATTAAAAATAGTTTAGTTTTTAAAGAGCTATGGTACAACCATATAAATACCAGTCATTATTTGAATTGCACGAACATTAACAAGAAGATAGTAATTTACACATTTAATTTGGAATGGATTTCATTTCTCAAAATAAGAAATCCACTCTTTGCGAAACTCCATATTCTCAACTGTCGATGCAATACCCTCAATCAATCTTGACAATGGCTTAGATAATGATCGAAAGAACTTGAGTCGACATAAAATACAGCAGCTCGAGGATGAAATTGGACACTTGAAGCTGCCGATTATGATAATTTTTTGCTGGAATCTGTTTTACACTTGCATCGAAATCCAAATCAGTTGTTTTGTTCTTATTGGATGTCACAAAATTGAATTCTAACCGAGAATTGCAATTTGTTTAAACACACTGGAGTGAGTAAAAATGCATGCTACATTTTAAAAGTTTATTTTAAATTACCACAAAAATGTCTTATCGACAGAATATTGTCTTACACAGTTAACATTCATTCACATAAAATGCTTTCACAAAAACCTACCACAAGCCTTTGTAATAGCCACTTCCATATCCACCATACCCACTGCCGCCATATAGCCCTCCTAAATAACCTGCACTCAGTCCTTTGTATAGACCATAGTTACCAATGTATCCTCCATGTCCTCCAAAGCCATAGCCCCCATAAATAGGAGCAGCAGGTGCAGGAATTACCGCAGGAGCCGAAATTACAGAGGGTGCAGCATATTTGACGACTTTTATTCCTCCAAGTCCACTACTGTATCCACCTGAGTATCCGTAACTTGGCGCGTGACTAGAGATGTAGCTTGGAGATATGCTGGGATAGTATTTCGGGATAAAACTCGGATATAATCCTCCGTGACTTCCATGCAATCCACTGTAACCTCCGTAGTAGCCACCAAAACCACCGTATCCTCCAAGATACCCAGCCGATGCGGCGGAAAGTAAAGCAAACACACACGCAATTACTTTCATCTTGTGACAACTGAAGAACTAGTGCGATAGAAACTGATACCTTCTGGGCTCCTGCAATGCGTATTTATACAGTTAATCACTTACGAATCATATCAAGTGGTTTATCATTTATTTCTATATTACATGGAAGCCGATCTGATATTGCCATATTAAGAAGTTGAATCGCTATGATTTCTGCCACAGCCTGTGGTGATCAGTACCAGAAAGTTGTTTAAAATAGTTCGAATTGGTGGAATATTTCTTACATGAAATCGATTATATAAGAATTAATGAATTCAGTAGTTGATTTCAGTACCCTGGTAATTTTCAATTCTATTGCTTTTCTGTAGCATATTATAGCAAATTAACATACCTCAAAATACAAGTACAGTCTGGAAATTCAATTTTCTTAGGTATCGGAATAAATTGTAATCAACTGCGATGCTTTCAATTAAGCTGGAATGTGTGGGAAAATATTAACGTGGAGCTAGCATAAACATTTTTTTTGGAATATGTATTCATTTTGATCTTATATATGTTTTTAAAGTAAAATTTACGAATGAAGTTGAGAACGTCCATTACAATGCAGCTAATGAGCTCGGGCCGATAAAAAGTACATCTGATTTTCAACAAAAATTTGGGCGTCACAATACATTATTCTTTGAATAATTTGGCCCGATGAAGCTCAATATTTCAAAATTAATTTTAAATAGTTAAATCATGGAATTATGGTTAAAGACAGCAACAAATTCCACGTCGTTTTAAAACAAAAATCTGAAAATACTATTTTCTCCTTTTAAAGCTTGCACCAGCACTTTTGTTAATTTTTGTGGCTAACGAAACAGATTGTAGTAATTTTCTAGACTGCGTAGATGGCTCAATTTCCTCTTTATTGATTTTAAAACATTTTCTCTGGCAATTTCAAATCGGCTATTTCATAATTTAAAAAATAGTGTTTTTTAAAATCTACAAAATATTTACCACCAAATGAGTTTAAATGATTAACCAAAAATGTTTAATAGTAAATTAAAAGTTTGCCATTCGTATTCATATTCACCATTTGTATTCGTTCCATTTCTATTCTTCTCTGATAGCCAGTCCTCAAAGAACGCGAGTGCATGTTTCCCCGGCACGCTTGGGAAAAGAGATTTGACATCATATGATACAACTAGTCCATCTTCCTTTATTGTTGACACTTTTCCGAGCCGCTCTGTCTCCTTGTCTCGATTTTTAACTGTTTTTTCACTAATCTTCCCTAAGACCCTCAATTTTCGTACAATTCATTTTGCGATTCTCACTGTTCGAGCGTTTGTAGCGGTGACAATTTCCCTTAGGTCACTTTTTTCTTCGTATATCTTCGGAAGGCACTTAATTCTTTGCAGCACTGCGTTTGAGACCCGTAGCTTGTTGATCTCTCTAAATATAGCTGACCAGAATAGCTCACTATAGAGTAGAAAGAGGGTTAAAAACTATTTGAAACTTGCCTCGGTTTGCATGAATGAAAGCTATTTTCATTTAAGATGGAAGTACTTTAGAGCTATGGAGAATCCTGTAGCTTTACTGATGAGTTAGATATTTCACTCTGTTGCGGCTCCTTCATTTCATTCACTTTGGTCTTGTTCTCAAATTAATTACCTGCGCAATACCAACAACAAAATTCTCAGTTTAGTTCTTTCTAGCATTCCTTTCGATTCCATTTTTCTCTTTCTTGCTCCTTTTCCATATGTACAAACATATCCTCATCACCGCTCCAACACTCCTGGTTGAAGTTAACGTCAACTTCCAGGCAAAGAATAAATGTCCTTCCATTCAGCGTTGTAACTTCTATAAAGCTGAATATCAAAAAAGGTCTACTGAAGTAAATCAATTGGTATTCATTTTACAAAAAAATGGATCTTGATTTTGAATTGTCCAAGTTATACTCTTTCTTTTCTAATTTTATCTTTGACTTGACTTCCATCAAACGTCCTCTTTAACCTTATGATGTTTTTTGACTTACATTGAAAGTCTCTGATGCTCTAAAAGTCTGATGCTCATGAAAAGCTGAAGAAGATGGGCTTATCCGCTGATCTTCACGAATTCTGTAGTTTGCATTCTGATGCTAAAAGCACCGAGACTTCAATCTATTCTAGTCCCTCCTCCTTAATAAAAACCCACTAAATATATCGATAACTTCTGTTTTCTCCCGTACCTCTCCTCCCTTATCCATTATTATTACAATCTTTTGGAAGTTGAAACTCTTATGCAGACCTTAGATTCAAATGTTATCTTTGCCAAATTCTTCTCATCTTCTCTCGGTGTTAATTTAGCTATCCTTTTCAACTCTAACCTTGCATCTGATATATTTTTTTCTTAATGAGAATCTACAAATATTTTCCAAATCTTCAAATCTTGTGACCTATCTGTTGTTTTCAACTATCGTTCTACATTCGCTCTCTGCTGCTTTAATAAACTCTTTGAACGCCTTGACTTTACATGCTCTTAAGCAGCATGGTTTCGTCATAGGCCCTTCAACAATGGCCAATCTTATGGTGCTCACTAATTTATTATCTGTGCCCTCGGCTATCAACGTCAAGTTGATGTAATTTAGACGGACTTTTCAACGGCTTTTGATTCTGCGAACCATACCCTGCTGCTCAAAAAACTTAATGGTTTTTTTTGTTCTTCTCCTCTTGTGGTTTTCCTCCAATCTTCATAGTTGTCCCTGTAAAACAACTTCAAATGGTTCTATTTCTCCTCCTATGTTTCCAACATCCGGAGTTCCTCAAGGATCTATCCCAGGTCCTTTACTTGTTTGTCAGTGACCTTCTTTCTGTTATCAACTCCTCCTGATTTTTATATGCGAATGACTCAAAATTTGCCCTTCATCACTGGTACCAGCATAACTATTTACCACTAAGCATTTTGAAGTGTCACCAGATGCCATTCTCATATAAAAATGCTCCACATATGTTTACTTATTTCTTCTATGTCATTTCCCTGTCAGTTGTCCAGCATTTTGAAGAACAACATTTAAATGAACATTTATGGACAGACTAGAAAAGAAATTTGGGCTCCCTGTATATGGATGAGAAACGTAGACATCCTGACAATCGTAAAAAAGATGCTTATGCAGAAATTTTGGAGAAGCTAAAACAAGCACATAAGGATATCCAATTTTCAACGGAAATCGAAATAAACTATAGAGCACATTTCTTGAATTTGATGATCATCAGGAGAGAAGGTCTCCTTGGGTTTAGTATCTACCGAAAGCTCACACAAACTCAGAGAACAACCCCATCCACGTCTGATCATTGGCATATCCACAAAATGTATTCCCTATAACGCGATGACAGTGCCCATTGATCAGGAAAGTTTTAATTGATTAAAGATGCCGCGAGAAAAATGAAGCTACTAAAATTTGCCACAACTAAAGTAAATAATATAAATTATAAATAAAAATTAATAATATCCCACTGCAAATGGTTACATCAGTTAGATATGCACTATGTGCTGATGTCTGATGAGAAAAAGTGCATACTTTCCAAACCACAAAAACAATCTCATAAAAACTATTCCATTATATTAAAGACACCGCGAGAAAAATGGATTTGACGAGAAAATAATAGAAAGTCTTATTAAAAAGAAGAAGAAGAACATACAGCGTGATTTGTGAATGACGCTTTTAGCACAGGAAAATAAAAAAGCAGCCATAAAAGCGATAATAGTTTTTTCGTTCATTTTCAAAAAAAAGTTGGGAAATTCTTGAACGCTTAGATGTAAGGCAGTTCCGGTCAGTTGAGCAAAACAATTATATGTTAAATTATGTCACGTAAAAGATAAAAAAGAAAAACATGTGGAATATACAGAAATACTTGCCCAAAATGTGGCAAAGTATACATTGGTCAAATGGTCAATGGTTAGTTGGTGTTGAACTAACGGAGCAAAAGCGGGAAGCAGCGTCAGGGAAGAAAAAGAACACAATGTAAATACGATCAGCACTAGCGAAACACATCCTCTAGGAGGAGCAGAACATTACATGAGAAAACGGGCAGGGGATCAAAAATTTAAAAAACTAGAATGCGTACGAGAACCTGAACATGTTGAAAACCTCGATGAATGCAGGTGTAAACACATACCAAGTAAACTATGCATCTTTATTTTTTAGGCTGATTTGTGCAGACATATGGTTAGGAACAATGTGTTAAAAAAATATAATTAGCATATATATTTCGTTAAAATGAATTGAAGTTTGTAATTAATAGATGATTAATAGGTACTTAGCTAAAATCAAAAGTTTTAAAATAAGCATTACAAGTAAGATATCTAAGTTACATTAAGATTAAACTGATAGACACTAAAGAAGATTACCCTTGAAATATCGATATCTGTCAAAAAATGAAAATATATCTTACTTCTAAAGGAAAACTTGGACTTACATTAAAATATTTTTTTTCACAAGCTGGAAAAAAATTGGTCCACATTAAAACAGTTTTTTATGATGTTTATATTTCTGTTGTAATTTTTGTCAAGTTTTTCAATGAATAAATCGCCAGACAAATATTATAGTTGAATACATATCGAAATAAATACTCGTACAGAATAACATAGGCTAGTCTCCGCGTTTGAATGCTGCCGGATGCAGAATTCGATGTTTGTAAAAAAAATTCACCAAATGATCCAAAGATTATCCTAATTTGTTCTTTCAGAAAGCAAACAAGGTTAGGCTAGGTAGCACTGGCTGACGGCCATACATAGTGCATAGTGAAACCAGATAAATATATCACGAGAAAGAAAGCTCAGTTCAAGCGGTAATCGAAGGCCCCGAAATTTTCCGCAAACTGAAGGATGTCTTTCACCATCTGCTCCGCCTCGTGCGAGAGGTCCACCAGGCAGATCTCACCGAAGCACTGCTGTCTCGTTTTTCTTAGTACTGGGCAGTGACACAGGAGATGCCCTTGACACTGGTTAGGAGTCCCATTTTCATTACATGTGCTGCTACAAGACAGTGGCTAGTAATTATACCGACCATCCTTTTGCAGTTAGTTCGAGTTAATTCGAGCAGGTTTTTAGTCGCTGCGAGATTGTATGATCTCTACATGATTTTGATTACCCAGCAGGTTTGAGTTGCACGCAATCTGCACATCGCACTTTGGATCATATTGGAGTCGATCGAGTACTTGATTGCTTGTATAGGAACTAGCCCCGTGCTTGGTTAACGCGTCCGCCTTCTCATTACCATCAATGGCTTTGTGACCGGGAACCCAGGAAATTCGAACACGCCTGTTGCTGCCCAGTCTATTCAGAACCTGAATGCAGTCGAGTACACACTTCGATTTGTATGTAAAAGACATCACAGCTTGACTGTCTGTAAATATGCTAGTTTTCTCACTAGTGGTCTCTCGGGCATATACTAGATCTGCGTCTTTATGTATCGCAAAAACCTAGGAATAGAAAATACTACAGTGATTAGGAAGTCTGAAAGCTGCGTCTGCTGAATATGCTGCAGCACCTACTACTGCAGCTGTTCTGAAGCTAGCAGTATAGATGTTAAGAGCTACTGTGCCCATTTGCTGATTGAATTCTTACCCACCACTCACAATCGCTTGATATCCTCACTTGAAGCACAAGGTGGGGACCAAGTTCACTGAAAAAAATCCACATGGCGCCCAGAGCCATGTAAAATAGCGCATTATTTATGGTCCCATACGCCATGAACATAGTACTCTGAGCCATACAGTATAGCTTCCAGCGCCATAATTACATGGCGCAGAAATTATGGCCCCATATTACATAGTAACATGAGCCATGTAATATGGCTTCATTTATAGGTGAGCGAATTTTGATATTGTTAGTTATTTGAAGTAAATTTGAATATACGGCCATACCACAATGGAACAACCGAAGTCAGATCACCGAAGTTAAGCAGTGTTGGGCGCAGTTAGTACTAAGCTAGGGGACCGCTTGCGAACACCACGTGTCGTTGGCACATAAAACTGTGCTGCCCCGTATTCAAACAAACTAGTTGTCTGGGAAGCACTATGAAAAAGAAAAAAAAAGAAAAAAAAATTAACAAAAAAAATTATATGGAGGATATGTATACGTTAAGCATGCGTGCAAGTATTTAAGAGCTAAATTTTGTATTACACTTTTATTGTGGTGCCTTAGTTTGCATAAAGTACATGGCGTGGAGGACTATAGTATATGGCGTGGAGGGCTATAAGCATAGCGTCTGCACCTATGTACTTTTCGCCATGTACTATGGCGTGTGGAGCTTTATTTTATTACAATTCTGAAATCGACTATGTACATGGCGCCAGAGGTCCATAAATTATGGCGTCTGACGCCATGTGTTCTTTCAGTGGAGTCAGTGCTACCTGTTTACCTCCGCTCAATGCCCCTGTGGCCGAAGAATATTGACTCGTAGTGTCCCAATTTCGGAAGCCTGACAGCAGCTTTTACGGCAATGCCTCTAACAAAGAGGTCAAGCGGAGGGAGATAAAGCAGGACATTCAGAGCAGACGAAGGAGTCGAGGCTTAAGCACCTGTAGTACAAAGAGCCGCCAACCACTGAACTCTGTTCGATATGCCAACAAAGCATTTATTCACTCCTGGCCACCAGACCAAGTATCCGTAAACATGGATCGGCCTAGCTATTGCCATGTGAATCCAGTGCGTTAAAGCAAGGCTTAGACCCTTTACCCAGCACTCTTCTGCTGGCGTAAATTGCGTTGCTTACCCACTTGAATTTGTACTGAAAATTCACCTTCCAGGTGAGCTTACTGTCTAGTGCCTAGTACCCAAGTACTTAGTTTGTGACTTGAGACTTAATTTGGCGCCGACCAACCTGATTGAGTTTAATTCAGGAATTTTGTACTTCCTTGTGAAGAGTACAATATCAGTCTTATTGGTACCCACGATATTTGTCCACTCCTCAACCAACCCCAGATCATACTCGATGAGATGGCCGATGGTTTGATAATATAAAAAATATGAAATTGGTTATAGAAAAAATATTCTGCAGAAGTTACAAATGTGACACCTATCAAGCTTAGGTTTACGATTTGACGGCTGTAAGTTTTTCGTAAACAATTACAGTAATTGCATTCTAAATCAAGCATACCCTGTCACACACTCAGATCATAATGGTCCATTTAGGATGCTCCTACATTGACTCATCAGAAGGCTGTGCAATCAGGCTAAAATCATAGTCGCTAATTTTTCTGATCTTGAATTTGAAAAAAAAACTTTAGAGACTCATGTTGATTGCTTTCGCAGATTCAATTATAATTTGCTGGTTTTACAAATTACAGAAGAACGCTCGGAGCTACAGTTAAGAAGCAAACTTACCTTAAGGCTCATGGCTGATCATCTTTAAAGGTAGTTTATGTAGACGAAAATAATATAATCAGTTAATTTTTGCAAACAGCCATTGAAAACCCAATCATTCACATAAATTCGAACGAAATAGTTAGCTAAATTCATATGAATGCTTATCAAACTCTCGATGATTACGAAAGTAATGTAGACTAGCAACTTTCCTCGGTTAAAGCCAAATTAAACAAAGATCTTGTATAGAACTGGGTGGTTAAGGTATGTATCAGTCATTAAGCAGTTAATCAGTCAATCTGAAAATAAATTCCCTTCATGTAACATCAACTGCAGATCAATTCTGTCTTCGTATTTATAATTTTGCTTGTGTGCATTAATAAGAGGCGGCATGCAGGAGGCTTTGCTCCATGGATTGTTTGGAATGGCACTATTGCTTCGCATACATTGGATGAAAATCTGAAGTAAGTGTGACGACAAATTCCTTGTATTTGTCTTTTTTCTAGATTAATTGAATCACTCCAGCATTGCACGTCTGATGCAACATTTGTATATGTTTATAGCATACACGCTGAAGTAATCGCACGCACTACTTTGTAATGCTGCTTGGATTTGTGCGAAAGTATAATTTAGAAATGTTTTTCTTGTATACCGCATTCAAAATTGCTCAAGATGTCTTTACGCAGGTGTTTTAGTTGTGCTGTCTTTCAAGGGGGACGACCTAACAATCCTAAAAATTGTGTTCTAATGAATATAACTGTGCTTTAATGGACGCAAATTGAAATAAAAGAAAAAGGTAAAGTATGTGAATATGTTTTTTTAAAGAGTTGAAAAATTTTATGTGAAAAGTTTTTGATTCATTCAAAAATATTTGATCTCCATCTTCAACTAAGCAGCCGCTTTAGCTAGTCCCTTAAAATCTTGCTCAAACAATACCTTAGATGCGGACGCCTAATTAGACGGCAATATTCAATCCCAACCATATCATACACTACAATCACCGTACCACAATAGCCGACGGCAATTAATCTGCCGCCGATTTGAGCAAATTGAGATTTATTTAATTTTCATACGACTCGTTTCAATGGACTCAAAAACGCATGCATACAAGATGTGAATATGAACAAACATGTTTGACTGGCGGAACAATAAAACTTTTCCCTCAGGTAACTGTTTGTAATTATTGACTTCACATCCGCTCACTTCTATTACGATAGTAAATACTTTGCAGCGTTAGTATTTATGTTTACCACAATCAAAGCATTAATTTCCTGTCAGTTTGGCCCGATGGCGAGGTCAAAAAATCATCAAAGTTGTGAACGTAGCATTCACTGTAGAGCAAAATTATGAACATATCACTCACTGACCAGATTGATTTTGGATCCTGAGTAAGACCTGCGTGTACAAAAATGAATAGTCTATTCACAATGTATAGCCATTGAACTGCATCATGCAGTGGTTTGAAAGATTATGTGTCAGCATTTAAACGTGTGTAGGCAATTTACACAAATCTGTTCTAAATGCCAAGGATAACAAAGTATACCAGAAACTTTGGAGTCATTAACAGGAAAATAGCATTATAGCATTTCCCAAGCATCGTTGCCATTTCGTCTGTTCTTCGAATAAATTTACCCAGAAAAATTTTTGCTGATTAGTCCAAAAATCAAATAAAACTAACTTTTGATAGCTGAAAAGTTCTAAGCATAAGATATCGAAACACAAGGTACAAAACCAACAAAAAAAAAAGATTTCAATGTAGTTCCCACTAAGAGTAAAACATTTTTTAAAACATTAATACAGAGCTTGTTATTTCTTTAAAAACTATGTTCCGTCTTTGTCCTCAACATGCTCGTTAACGGCTTCAGTTCTTCTTCATCCTCAAATCTTCACCCCCGGAAGTCCTTTTTCAGTTTACTGAAGAAGAAGTAGTCGCAGGGAGCGAGGTCTGGGCTATAAAGTGGGTGATTGATTTCTTCAAAGCCAGTCTCTCTCAAGGCTAGCCTCGAAAGTCACACTGTGTGAGCAGGTGCATTGTTTTGGAGAAACCGAGTTCTTTCAAAGCCTCGATTACACACATGATGAACATTTTGTTAAAGCATTCGGCAAACCAGTGGGTGAAACGTTTGGCAAGACATAGGGTGAAGATGGCTTATCTTATGAAAGGTTACTTTTCTACCTATACAATATGTATATATGTTCACTTTAACTTCGCACCCCAGCAAACCAAATGCATCATAATTAATTCATAAAAGAGTTATATTTTACGAATGCTTTTGTCGTTAATGAGCTCGCAAATGAATCGAAAATGATTTCCATCCGAGAAGAATCATTTGATTCGTAAATGAGTTAGAAAAAATGTGGTTTTAGCGAGTATATATCACCTATATACTCGTTAAAAGTGATACTTTTATGAATTATTAGCGATAGTTTTAACGATTTCAAATATATTAGCTTTTACGAATTGAAAATGAGTTAAAATTATTTACTCATAGTAAGCCATAGCAATATAGGCTGCCAAAGACGAACATAAAACATCGTTATATACGAACACTATTCAGCACAGACGAATTCATAGCACAGTGGAATTAAACTGAAATTTTGTTTGGGATACCACGACCAGCAAACTAGGGGAAAAATCTATGTAAAATCTGCTACTGACCCGCATAGGCCATAGGGCACATACACATGGCTTGCATTATTTATTGCGTCAGTCAAACTAAGCAAAATTATTGCTGCGTATCGTTTTACGAACAGGCACGGTTTCGTATGCGGGATATGTCTGTTGATTGGCGAGAAACTATCGTTTTTAGTGAACGCTCACTAAATTGTTTGCTGGGACCCTTCTCCATGGTATGAAATTTGAGTGTGATTTGTAATATCATGTAGGCAGGTGGCATTTTTTTTTGTTCAGAAATTTGTTTACAAATATTCGAACAGTGTGTCTTGTACCCCATACGCATGCATTCAATATGATGCATCCGATCCTTGTCCGATATGATGCATCTTGTCCGATATGATGCATCTGGTCTATGATTTCGTGGGCAAACCAAATCGGTTTGTAAATACTGTCTGAGCCATCGTTAGATCTTTTTTCAAATCCTTTTGACTCGATACGTGAAACTTACAACTTTTCGAGCAGCCTCGAGCTAGAGCCAGGCCCTCCTAGACCCTCAGAAAACCGTCATTAAATGCTCAATAAACAGGCAAGAGCCAACGAGGAAGCCATTCACACTCTCTCGCTTGTCATGTTTTGGCATGTAAAAAGGCGAGAATAGACGAGGTGACAATTTAAACTCTCAGCTCGGCAACATTTGCCATATCTCAGGGAGAGTGTATCAAAAATCAAAAAAGTATCAAAAATGGTAGCCATTAGCTTGGTAGCTGACTTTTCTACTTTAAACTTCTTTGGCGACTTTTCTCGTTTCTCGATTCATTGCATAGACTCTTGCTTCGATTCAGGATCACACCGTCAAATCCACGTTTCATCCACGGTCATAATGTGGGTACAAATTTCTTCCACATTGTCCTTACAGAGGTCTAAAGACTCCTGTGACGATTGCACTCGCCGCCTCTTGTCAAGCAGCGTAAACATTTGTGAAACCCAACGCGCGCACCCTTCTAATATTAAAATAAGTGTCCAAAATTTGACCAATTTGTTCTTTGCTAATGCCTAACTTCTCAGTTATCTGCCACATTTTTATTCTGCGGTCATGCAATGCCTATTTCTTGATTTTACCGATGTTTTCGTCCCTGACTACCGTGCTCGCGCTGCCTGAGCGGAGGTCGTCTTCTAGTGATTCTTGACCCTGCTGGAACGTTTGACTATGTTAGATGAAGGTGCAGATTCTCCATAAACCTCAGGCATTTCTTTAAAAAATTTCCTTGCCTGTTTTTTCTTGTTTGACAAGTAACTTTACATCGCGGAATTGATAAGCGTTAGTGCAAGTACCCTAGGCTCAGAGCTCTAAGGTCGCCTCTCTTATTTTCTCAATTTCGTTGAGCAAATTCAATTAAATATTAACGACAAATTCGATATTCTATTCGAACTAAAATTCACTGCAGGTTGCATTATTTTCTTAAAAGCACCAAAAATTTCAGCGCAGAATGGCGTTAACCACAAGATCAAGCCACGAGGAAGAGGAAGTGAAACTTGAATTGACTAATCTTAAAATTCAGCTCCATCATGAACTTGTCTATCTCAGTCTCCCTTGAATGGATCACTTTGTATCTCTAAAAAATGTTCGCGTCCACATTTTGCATTCATTTGTAAAAAATATTTTAATAAAAAAAAAAAGGATTTTTCCTTTTGAAGCTAGATATATTTTATTTTGTGACAAATATTGATGTTTTTAGGGTAATCTTCCCTCTTGTTCATTGTCTGTCATTCTAGATGCTGAAGAAGTGGGCAGATTACCCCCGAAATATCGATATTTGTCACAAAATTAAATATATCTTGCTTTAAAAGGGAAAAATCGTTTTTCGGTAGATAGGGGTTGTTCATTACAAGTTAAATAACTCTCGACATCCATTCTCATAATTTCTTTCCGAATTTGCTCAAGCTCGACATTTTCGAAATCTGTTTCTACCTCTGGCAACAATTTTTTCTAAACCAAAGGAAATTCGCAGATGTAGAAATTTGCACAAAAAATAAATATCGAAATTTTGCCGATGCAAATCGAAATTTTCCGAAGTAAATCGAAGTCGGGAATCAAAAAGTAAGGCAACGTAAATAGAAACGACTTAAATCGAGCGACGTAAATTGAGGCCTGCCTGTACTATTAATACTATATTGTCAATGCGCTCTATTATTAATACTATATTGTCAATTTGTTTTGAAATTTTCTGAATTTATTTTTCACATTGAGTCTATGACGGCAGATCAATAGATTCTCAACATTTTTTATTGACCTCAAACGCCTAACATTTGAAATTCAACCATTCGAAATACGTGAATTTAATTTAAAATCCTGTAAATATCGACTGATCATTTACCGATTTGCTTTCTATTAATCAATTTTTTTTTTAACTTTTTCTTTAGTTTTTGCTTGAGAATCAAAGTTTTTATCATTTGAAAAGTCGAACTTTTGAGCCGTATCTTCGACGTCAGAGATCGCCGCAACGAATGAGTTTAAAGCAAAAGCAACCAAAATGACTCACTTTCAGTTTCTTTGGATGATTATGGCTAAGATCGACAGTGGTCAGTGCCTTACCAGATGCGATCGGAGCTTCTGACGAATTTAGCCAAACTTTATTGTTGTTTAGTCAGTCTTAGTTAGGTAACACATGTAAATTTCTGGAGGGAAGTTATTCGCAGAGTTTACGTCTTTTGTTTTGTAAGCTTGTTTGAAATTAAAGTTCAGTGTATTTTAAATCATAGTTAATCATCACGCTAGTTTTTTTGTGTAATGTTGTGTTGATCACACATGAGATAGTAGTTTAAATGATACTCGTGCAGTTTGAATTGCTTTGAGTTTGAATATTTAGTGTGTCAGAATAATTTAAAGGCCAAATAAGAATTCCAATCGAAACAACGCCTATTTATTTCTCACAGTGGATTAACGCGTGCAGTTAATTACGAAATATTTTTTTTTGTTGCCTACTAATGTTTTATTAATGTTGCTGAGTGAAAATAAGAAAAAAAATTCTTTATAAATTGTTAAAAAGTAATTCATAAGAAAAATCCATTTTATCCTGATATGATGTAGAATAAATATGATTGGTTTGATTTAAGTGATGCTTGGAATATTTATTTAAATATTTGATCATACACAAGAGGTAAAATATCCAATTCCTGAATATCAAATGAAAATGAAAAGAAATAAAATTAAGCTGAACAAGTACAGTAAAAAAGTAAAATGAAAAAACTTACATAGTGAAGTTAAACTGCAAAACCTTACTTTTTCCAAAAACATGAATTAATGTGACGTTGACGGCAGGGGACAAAACTATAGGTCATTGTGCTGCCTTATTAAAAGCAGCAACGGCGTGTAAAAACAAGTGTCAGTGAACGCAAATGGCACATAAAACACAAAAGCAGGTCCCATGAACTGCTACAGGGACGGAAACGTGACTACTGAGCTCATATTTAACCATCTTATAAAACCACTTAAAGAGGAAGCACGCATCCAGGCAAAATCTCAGTGATTTAAGGGAAAGCAGAACATACTCCAAAGCATTATATGAATAAACGTAATGAATAAACTTAACAGCAATATTCGAGTGCAATACGAACAAAGGAAAGAAATAGATGTAAACAGGTGGAAATATTAACGGAGTGTTTGGAAAATCTAGAATCTCGTGTGATGTAGACGGTAGAGCAGTGGCACTGAGTGTATGGGGTCCCTGATTTGACTTCGGGTTAGGACGAGGGACCACACTCTAAGCTTTGATTTCACCCAGCGCAGAATAGGTACCTTAGCTAAATCAGGGGTAAATTGAGTCATAAAACTAATCACTCCACGCCTGTATTCATTTATTTTAAAATGTGTGAATGACGCTCTCCACCAGCTTTAACCTCTAGACCCAACAAGGGCTGTTTTGCGACTACTTTATTTTTGCAAGATTTTACTTATAGTGATGCCTGATATCTTCAAGCCTTTCGCAGTGATGTCTAAAATATGCTTATCGAGTTTAATTTTCGGATCAAATATTACACCAAATCTTTAAAATTATCAACAACATGAAGAGGAGAGCTTAATTAATCCTAGGAGGGAATCAAAGGGGACGTTATACATGTAAATGACCTTTTGCGACATTGTATATAAAGTATGTAAAGTATGTAAACATTTCGAAATCATCAGCATATACAAGATAAGACGAACGGGTTAAAAAAGGAGATCTTTTATGAACAGCAGAATAGAATAATAAAAAGAAAAGAAAAGAGAACAAGGATAGATCCTTGCGGAACATCTAATACAAAGTTAACAGGAATTGAAGAACAAGAATGGTCAGTCACAATCCAGGATAGGCCAAAGATGCAAGAGTTAATTCAGGACAGGAGCGGACGATTATTCTTTTTCTTTTGAAGAAGAAGATCATGGTTGACAGAGTCACATCCTTGGGAAGAGTCAGTATATAATACGTCGACCTGCCTTTGATGGTCAAGAGTCCATATGTGTGTCTAAAAAAACGTTTTCATTTGCTAGAGTAGATTGGATAAAAGGGTAGCCTGTCCTGTAGATGGCTCTTTCAAGGATATTTCTAAAACAAGGAGGAAAGGAAATAGGACTGTATTTTAAGACGGTTTGTAATTTTCCACAGATAAGGAAAAGAATCGAAAAATATACTTTTGTTAAACAAGATGTAAAGAGAGACTTACAGAGATGATGAAAGAAATTTAACCAGGATTTTTGGAATAATGTCGGAGCCACTATCGGTATTGGTATTGACATCTTTTTTCAAGTTTGATTTCTAGAGGGTTGGCTCCGGGAACTGAAGCTTGAGTAGCATGATGAGTAGAGCACTGGCTTCTTGTGTGTGCGGTTTGGAGCTAATCACTTCACACTCGGATTGACATTGACTGTGAATTTATAATGAAGCTCTCTGCTAGCTTCAACTCCTAGACCCGTCCGTAGGGGGTGTCGTGGGATTATTTTTTTGTCACTGGAACCCAGGAAAAGACTTGGAGATAAGATATTGGAAAGAAAGAGGGCATTGTAAAATGTAAGAAGTAAAAGTTGACACACATCATGTCAAGTTGAAGCAGCTGAATCAAAAAAGTGCGTACCACTGGGAATACAAAGAGGGTTCTTGTAGGAGCGGATAACGGACCAAAAGGATTTGGGTTGGCTAGTTCTGATGCTTCAATGCCAGCAATGCTAGTATGCATCGCCTGTGTGACAGCATTTTTCGCATTAGAGCGTATTTCTTTCTACAAAATTAGGTCAGTAGGTCAACCAGATCTTTTGTATAAATTAGGTGCTCTGTTTTTTGGCTATTTTTCCGAGTATGGCAGCAACATCATTGCTAAACCAAAGAGTGTCACTTAGTTTTTTAGCACGGTTAGATCGCGTGAATTGAGGAACGAGGTTCGAGAGGAACAGGTATAATTTGTGCAAGGCATCAACAATACTAAGACCACGAAAGAAAGATAACCAGTTAATTCTTTTTTTTCCCCCTAAATAGTTATAGCAGTGAAATCAACTTTGTGGAAGTTAATACGTTCTAAGGAAAGGATTTCGTTCCTCATAGAATTAATGATGAAAATTTGAAGGTTAGTAGGATCATGAGTATCAACTGGCACAGAGGGAAAGAGAGCAGCTCTTTCCCTCTTTGCCACTTGAATTCAAAAATTATGAATTTGGTAGATTTGTCAAAGCAAGATCCAGAATTCTATTGATGACATTCAGAATGTTGTTAAATTATGAGAGGGAACAAACTGAATAAAACGATGATGTTATGAATGAGATCCTACTGGCTGAGGTAGGTAGCATCCCAATCTAGAGTAAAAAGATTTAAATCACCAAATAGCAGAACGTAAACGATGATAAAACGGTTATTGAAATGGGAAGAGATTTCCACCAAGAATCGTTAATAAATTAGCAGAGAAAGAATCCATTAGAATACATTGAAGAGAGGGCTAAGACTTTAGTATAATATAAGAAGATAGGCACGCAAATTCATTCAACAGGAGGACAATAAGGATAATCAAGATAAACTGCCCCATTGGCTACCTTAGTAATAATGATGAGAAAGCCTCCACCATTTGATTTATTACTTACTAAACGATGCCCGTCCTAACGGAAAACTCTGTGTTTAACTAAAATTTCAGAATCAAAGATATCATCAGTAAACCAGGTTTCCATATAACATATATCGTCCGAAGGTAAATTAGCAAAAAACCTGAGCTCAATAGTTCAGGTCTTTAGGCCGTGGACACTTTGATACTATAATCTGAGCCTATAGCGCTTTTTGCTCCTCTTGGACGAAAATTCCTTCTAGGAATTCTGGCGAATTCTTCTAGCTAGAACATATTCAACGCTATTTCCGTTCCAATTACTTTACTTATTATATATACTTAATAAAAGCCAAAATACAAGCAATACGACATACTTTGGTAACATCTTTTGAAAATATTCTACGAGATTCTGAAATAGATTCTGATTCAGAAATATATTGAGAAAGAATTGATGTTTCCGAGACAAACGGTCACTGATTGACTAAGTTTTTTTCGGGAAATTTGCTGTTTTTGGATCAGCATGAAGAAAAACCAAATCGGTGGTTGCTGTATTATTGTTGAAATCGACGAATGCAAGCTGGGCAAACGGAAAAAATATTGTGGTCGGCTTGTAATGGGCCAATGGGTTTTCGGAGGTTTTTTTTCGTGACACAAGAGAAGCGTTTGTGGTTCCCGTTGATGCAGGAGACAGCGAAACGGAAACGTTATTGGCAGCTATCAGAGAAAATATTGCTGAAAGAAAGGTCATATATTCAGATTGTTGGCGTGCATAGGACTGTCTGGAACAGAAAGGCTATCGACATCACTTGATGAATTTTATTGATCCGGTGACTGGCGCCCACATTCAGAACATCGAAAGGTCTTGGAGGGGTTTGAGAGGTGGCACCTCTTAGCCTGGTTATATAGCCGCATTTAAATTTTATCGCCATTTTTACTATAAAAACGTAATTCAAGGCTTTTTCAATGTCATGGCAGCCATGTACCCCCTCGCTGATTATGACTACGTACGAGAAGTCGTTGCTTCATCATTCACCATTTCGTAAAATATAATGAGAATATAATGAGAATAAAAATATAATAACTAGTTAAGGTGAAGAACTGTCATTCTAATTTGTTATTATGATTGCCAATAAATTATTGTCATTACTTTTTTTTTACGTTTTTGATGTATTTTTAACTTCTCTTTGCACTACATCTCCTGCTGATTGTTTGAAAGTGAGAGAGGGGAGGTGGAGTTGCTTTTTAAATTTCAAAAATATGAAGAAAAAAACCGATTTTTCGAGATCATCTCACAATTAAAATATGTTAAGCAAATAGTAAGATATTAATTATTTATTTATTTATTTATTTACCAAACCAGGTATAAAAATATTACATATAAATGAAATAAATATAAAAAATCAAAAAAAAAAAACTAAACAAATTTAAAAACAGATTTAACAAAAGTATCAAATACAAACGAATACAATATAAATAAACATTCGATAAATAAATACATAAAGCTAAATTACATGTATGAAATGAAATGAAATAATTAAATAATTAATTAATCAATTATACAAATAGTCCTAAGTCATAAGAGGATACTAGGCCGGTAGACTAGGGAGAGTAGGATAAGAGAGCCTTGGTAACTCTATTTTTAAAGAACACTTTGGATATCGTGGGGGAAAAGTGTTGGCTCATACTGTTGAATATTTTGCAGCATCTGTTAATTGGCTCATTATTAGCATATGGGGTGCTATGCTTATATTCAACTAGCATTCGTCAGGATCTAGTGACTCTCACGGGCTGATTAAGCACAAATCTTTCCTGTATATAGTCGACATTAAAAGCGTCTCTGATGACATCGAAACTGAAGCAGGCAGATAGCATTAATCTTCTAGATGCAAGAGGTGATAAGTTTAGAAGTCTAAGGCAAAATTCATGTGACGGTAAATTGCTGAAATCACTAGGATAGTAAAGACCTCTAAGAGCGAATAGCAAAAATTTTTCCTGAATAGGTTCAAATCTCTGACTGTGAGTTTCGAAAACTGGGTTTCAGATAACACAAGCATACTCAAGAAGAGCGCGAACGGGCGCGGTGTATAGTGATCTTGTAACCCAAAGGTTCTGAAACTCCTTGGCGCGTGGTTTAATGAAGCCAAGTCGTTTACTTGCTTGAGAAATCATTTTGTCATAATGAAAATTAAAGCGGAGCTTTTCATCCAGCACCACACCAGGGTCTAAAATATTGTTGAACCTACTAAGTGCCGTATTGCTTAAAAGGTACGTATAATTTACGCGCGTACTTTTTCGAGAAAACTTATCACATGACATTTTACGATGTTGAGAGGTAGGTTGTTCATGCTGCACCAATATTCGAGGGAATTTAGTTTTAACTGAAAAAAGTTGGCATCTGAAGGCGACTTTATAGTATAATAAATTTTCAGGTCGTCCGCATAGTCTAGATGAGGTACATTAGATAAAACCTCTGACAAGTCCGATATAAAAATGTTAAAAAGCAAAGGGCCAATATGGCTACCTTGAGGTACACTTGAATTGACATGCATTTTTTTAGAGATAAGCCCTTGGAAATACATGTTGTGAGCGGCTAAGGAGGTAAGAGCTAAGCCATCTTAGTAGATATCTGGCAATTCCCAATTGCTGCAGCATGGAAATCAAAATGGAATTACCAGCACAAATTTACATACAAAATCAAAAATTTAGTTGAAACGAAGTATTGTCTGCGAACTATTGTAAATGCAAGCGCTTCTGCTTTCATGAATATTTGACTTTTAGCTTTCCGTCAATTGAGTCAGTACTTTGCAGAGATTTTTGTTTATTTTACCGTAGATTTAATTTATATTAATATCGAATTAAGATAAACAAATCTGCTACTACAATCTGCTACTTTTTTGTACAAAAACTATATCATAATTATTCGTTTAACTGCTCATCACTGGATGTATTACACTCATTTTAAAATCACAAAACACTTGGTTTGCAAAATGCCACTAATAGTATTGTTCGCAAATGCACACTATCAAGATTATTCCGATACCGATGATAAGCAGAGCATTGCAATCATCCTTGAAAGAGAAACGAAAGCCGCTCATAATCTTTCAGTGCCGTTTGAATTTCAACAGAAGCTGAAACCTCGGTATAATGACAGAAAAACTGAGGCAATAGACGAGTTATTTGATGTTATCTGGCCAGACTGCTCGCAATACTTTTACTACAAATCTGACAAATTGCAATAAAGCTCATCGAGCGCAATTAAAAATTGAGATAAAGAATAAAGCAGACATCAAAGCTTTGATTAATCATTTCAGCTGGCTCCAGCATTTCATGTCATACAATCGTAGTCGCTTCTTATCCATGAAATAACTCAAATTTGTTGTTTTTTTTTGTTTGGTTCTCCTGACGCCACAAACTGACGAATCAATTTTGTGATGGACAAGCAAGGTGCATGTTTGCAACTGATGAACTTACTCGCATTGTCTAATCGAGTGTTTAACCTGCAATCTGTTAACTTCTCGCGCATTGCTTGAACAGCACGCTCGACAAGTCCGCGAAAAGTCAGTCTGCCGGTGAAGTCAGTCTGAATGAAATCGAGCGAATAAATGAGCTTCGAGCGAGCCACCTTTCTTCCGTGAGGTAACCTTACCCTGCTTATGATATCGATTACTGTTATGAAATATACATTATCTTTTTATGATTCCCCAAGAAACTTTTAACCGATTTGATATTTGATAAATTGCAGCTGCAGGCTCAGGTCCACTTAAATAATAGTTTTCTTTTAAATTTATATGTAAATTTCAATGGATTGACCTTTAGTTCGATCTTTTCTTGTATTGCGACCGGTGAAATAGATTTGATTTGATAATTAGCTAAAGTGCTCCATGTCGCAAAGACTTGAAAGGAAATGAATCTACACATTAACATTTATTTGCAACGTAATCGGTTATTTTGGGAACACAATGGATATGCATGTTAACATCGAACGGAAGCCTAGCGTGTTTAGTTCGAATTGTGTGCACTGTACACTCATGCATATTCCCAAAAACTGCACGTGAATGCTCACATTCAACAGTGAATAAGCTACATATGTATGTCGACAACGCGCTGTGCTAAAAAGTCATATTTGATTTAGAAAGGATTATTATATGAAATTTGCCGGGTTTTTTTCTATAAACTTGCATTTGTCGCGTCGTATCTGCTCTGCAAGCATTTGCATAATTCAGTTTTTCGACAAATTCGGAAATACGATATGTATCTCTTTTATTATGTGGCAGCACACTGTAACACATGGTCATAACAATATATCTTTGAATTCGCTTGCCACGTGTCTTATAGACACCTTTCCGTGCATGGCGAAAATTAAGCAAACACAATCGAGGTACATATGTAATAAAGTTTTTCAATGGAGAACATGGCATGTGTTGGGTAGAATCAAGCGATATTATGAATAAATAGACAATTGAATATATATTTAATAAATATGCAACAATTATATATGATATTCAGTTTAAATGGCTTTGGTCATAAATTTATTTTCAAATCCGACACGGATAACAGCAACTGCAATGCGATGAATGGGCTATCGAGCGCTGTTTATTTTTTAACGCATATTTATGATAAGTAAGGCGAAATAAGTTAGAAATTAATGCCTCTAATGTAATGATTTAAGTTTTGATAAATTCAAATATATGTTGATACATTCGATTAATTCGTTAGCACCACTTAAGATCTAGCAGCCGGCTAATTTTAATTTCATTGCATTTTTAAAAAAAATCTATACAATTCAAATATATTATTCATCTAAACAATTCAAGCATACGAGTATAATTCAATTGTCTGCTATAAAACTTACAATTGTTGTTGATCCTCTTACAAACGAGCAACAATATGGCTTCAGGAAAGGTAGGTCCACTACCACCAATCAGACCATAATGATTTCAAATATGCTTTGCAAAATTTCAAATATGCTTACTTAAGAAATCGAACACAACATGTATAATTCCCGGGTTTTCTCTCCAAAAAAATTACCGTTTCCTCTGAGGTACCGCAAGGCAGCAACATAGGGCCGCTCCTGTTTAACATTTTTATTTCGTATCTATCGGAGGTGTTATCAGACATTCCGCATCTTTTTTATGCGGACGATCCAAGATGTACCGTACTATTCAATCGGAACTGATTCAAAATTTCTTCAATTAAAACTTTTATCGAAACAAATTTCTTCTTAACATTGACAAATGCCATGCCATACGCTTTTCCCGTAAAACCTCTACTGTGAATTTTGATTACCTCCTGAGTAATCAGCCGCTGAAAAATGTGGATAGTGTTATGGATCCTGGTGTCGTTCTTGGCAAGAAACTTCGCTATAATCTTCAGCAAGCAGCTGGGATTCATTAAGAGGCGCAAGAGAATTCAACAACATATGGGTCACATATCTTTAGTTCGTCTTTTACTCGAATATGGGTGCATCGTCTGGAATTCTACTTTCAATATTCACAGCAATAGACTGGAATCTATCCAAAAGCAATTTGTTCTTTTTGCCCTGAGAGATCTATACCATCCACGTGATTTTGAAAGCGTTCTATCCTATAGTTACAGGTTAAGTCTTTTAAATTTGACAACACTTTCTTCAAGGAGAACGTTATTATGCTCATGTTTCATTTTTGATGTGATTAGGGGCTTGATTAACGTTGAATATATTTCCAATAGCATAACAGCCAATAATTCTGTAAGACGGACTAGGTACATACGACTCTTCAATCAGCACGAGCATAACACTGTTGACAGAGAACCGCTAAAAATATATACTAACAATTCAACAAATTTTCTAACTACTATTCTTCGTCTATCACTAAAGCTAGGTCCAAAAACGCTTTAATTATAGCGCTAAGTTGCTAAAGAAAACCTTATTTCCTTTCCTTGGAATCTCCGCCTCAAACTGACAACCAGACAAAAGTCTGGGACATGTTACCTTGTTCATTTATGTTATCTTTATATAAATAAATATAGTGAATTTTTGTAGTTTCGACTCAGTCAAAGATGAAAATGTTTATTATTTGTTAGGAAAGTGACTAGATTCACCTTATTATGTGGTTTTGCCTTATAAATTTTGTCACAAAAAAAAGAACATGAATACTATTCAACATATGCACATAAATATTAAACCCAAATGACTAGATATAGCTTATTACATGAATGCCTTTGAAATTACACTTAACCAAAATCGTAAAAACCAAAGTAGATATAGCCAAATTTTTCGCTAATAAAAAAAAAATAGATGTCCCATTATAACTTGAAATTTAACGATGTAAGAATATATATTCGATAAAATCGATACCACTACTGATCATTTTTTGTTTTGAAAGTATAAAATGCTATGGAACTAACAACGGTAATCAACGGCGACATAATGATTAAATATTTTCCAATATAATAAGTTTATAGAAATAGAAAAATAAACATAGAAGGCATCTAATATAGTCCAGTAACCTTATTGCGTACCTTACGTTAAATCCGGTTTTTGCTGATTCGTTTATGATGTTGCCCCAATGAAAAACCCACGTTTGCGATTTCGAGTGCCAAACGCAACCTTGTCAAAATCGAAATAAAATCGAGAAATTTTCGACTTTTTTTTTAGTTTCTGCCAATACCATAAAGGATTTGTTTTATGATAAACAATATTTAGTAAGTTTTTAAGTTATACTGCATTCGCTACAATAGCTACAAAAGACCAAAGCTGTCTCTGTAAACAGTATCCGAGATACAGCCTTTCAAAGTTATCGATTTTTTTAATTTTGAAATTTTTAGCAATATTTTGTTGTTCTAAGTTCATTTTTATCCTGTTAGACCATTTATTAGACCTCCCCATGTCATCTTCGAGTAGACCCCGAAGATATTTGAGAGACCCACAAATCTCCTCTCCTACATTTTTTATTGGTTATTTCAACCTCCTGTTCTTAATATTACCGAAGCCTTGTCTGAACGGGATGTATTTTTAAAGGAAATGAGAATAATAAGAATTATTATTTAATACAAAAACTAAAAAAATATAACATAGATAATTATATGAAAGATTGTACAGAAAAGACTACATTTATCACACACTACCTACATCAATTAAAATAACTTTGACCTCTTGGAAGGGCCCGGTTGAGGTTCGTCCGATGTGCCATTGACGTACTTGATCCACGCCATTGACGTCTTGTGATTGATACGCCCACAAAACATCCTCCATCATATCATCATCGGAAAGATCATCGCCTTCTGCGGAATGGAAGTCTACTTCTAGTTTAGTATCCAGCACGTTATCACAGGAGGCCCCGCTGTATTGCTTGCAGGCTGATGAGCATTTCAGCCCGGCTTACCAGGAGCTGCACGCGTTCTCACAAGATTAGTTGCAGCCGCATTTAATCATCCGTAGGAGTTGTTTTGGGGCTGCGTCTCTGGTCATTATTTTAGAGCTGAGGCCTCGTGACATGGATATCCACCCACAGGAGAGCGAGTTCAGTGTGATTCCGAACCACTTCTATACCTGTAAAAGCGTTATATTCATACAGAAAATGATAAAACAAACGTTTTCTATAAATAAACTGAATTCAAGGCCAATTTGTACCTGATAGTAGGTCGGTAAGGACTGAAATCGAGCAGCATGTCGTGAAGGCGGTAGCCTGGCCAGATTAAAGCTAGCTTTTGCCGCTGCCCTCACGGATAGCTGATACCACAGCTCATCAAGGTTGTGGGTAATGGGGTTGCTTTCGTACAAAAAAACTGCTATTCGCTCTCCTACTGCTACTATGCCATCAGGTGTAGAGGTAGCATTGAGAAAAATTGAAGTTTTCTCTTCAAAGCCTGGATTTATTTACTTCTTCCTTTGAGCAAAGGAACAGGATGTTGAGTCACAGCTACTCAAGGCATAAAGGGAAAGGAAAATCTCTAGTTTCAATAAGGACTTTGAAGAGGTTATTCTGGAATACACGACATCTGATGATTTTCCTTTTCGATATTTCTTAAAAAAAAATACATGTTGGTTTGCAATTGCAGTTTGAACAAGTCAATATTCTCACCAACGACTAGCACTACATCGTAGTTAGAGGCAACCATGACAGCTGTAGTAATGATGATTCTATTAGCATCTTCATGCGCCTGGAGTACATGAATGTTGTTATTGCCGGTTAATGAAACAATTTTTGTTTTAGTCGTTTAACAAGAACCTCTCTTGAAAAACCTGCGCCATAGTTTTCTCATCAAAAATAACCTTTGGAGATGAGTGTGAGTGGTCTTTTCGAAAAAACTTTTCTGCTGTTTTCAATATTGTTAGATTTAGAGACATACTTTCCATACTGATGAAATTGTTAATTTTTCCTGGCTTCTTTTTCTTTTGAGGAAAAAAAAACTTTTTAGTTATTTTGTCTCCATAGAGAAAGCCGTGTTCTTTAAAATTGAACAGCCTAGACACTGATGTCATTGGTCTTGATGGTGTCACACTTTTTCCTCCTCGTCGAACAGATACTTGGATCAACTTCGGGTTGTTAGATTTCTTCTGACAAGCACTGTGCACAAATATTTCGCTAACACTCTTCAATGAACATTCATTTACTTGTTTTTTAAGCGAGCCTGAACGCAAAATGGGGTCTAAGACCCCGTTCCTTTACTAACCGCACTTCAGTTTGACTTTAATTCTCCTTACATATAAAGCACAAACTCGCACTGGGACGGAAATCACACATTTTGTAGATTTTGAATTTAAGCTGCAAGGGATTCTCGCGCAACTCATGCAATGAGACACCTGCCAGAAGAGAACTAGTTAAGGACTGAGAACTGAGAAGCTAGATGAAATGTCATGCAAAAAACCTATCCTTGAGGTTAGGGAGTGGAGTGGTGGGAGAGGACTGCAATGGAGGACGACAATAGGTGTACGTCATTCAATCGGCAGCACCTGAAATTTATCTTCCCCTTACAAAGAAAAACCCTTATAGTGATTTAATCTTTTTTGTGCGTCCTATTATAACATTATCTGTGTTTTATTGTATTTTTGTTACTAAAATTATTATTTTATATTATTATTTGCTAAAAATTTCAACATTTTTAAAAAGAGATTAACTTTGAAAGGCTGTATCTTGGAAACTATTGGGTCTACAGAGATAGTCCTGGTCTAAAATCAAGTATAATTTAAAAATTTACTGAAAAACGAAAGAGTATCGAAAATTTCTCGACTTTTTTCATTTGATAAAGTAGCGTTCAGCGCTTGAAGTCGTGAACTTGGAATATTCATTGAGGCAACATTATAAACAAGTCAGCAGAAAATCAAAGCTACCGGATTTGGTACTATGTTTCTGGTTACTGGACTAAAATACATCATCAAATAAATGAAATATAATCTTACATTAAACTTTGATTACTATCTTGTTGGTATGATTTACGCAGCTCGGACTGCTTCAGGTAGAAGTCTGAGATTGCGGACCAAGCTCGACGAGAATGTCAGTGTCACCTTTGGTGTTGCGTTAGGACTCTCCATCGAAGGGCTTGATGGAGGTCGAGTTCGTTTTGAGGTCAGAATAATGTTCTCATTAGTACTGCCGCTACCATCAGATGCAATAATCGCAGAGATTGGAGCAACTGGCTGGATAATGAATGATAACTCTCAGCTGTGCGTTAGAATAATACCTATCGACCAACGCAGCAATATCATAGAACATGGACACTTGAGGAGGAATATGAAAAACTCAAAAGAATATAGTAGAAAGCAGCCTATGAGGAAAACATGGTTTGCGAAATAGAAAGAAATAGAAAGCAATGTCCACACCGAGCGCGGAAGTTCTAGTGAATATTTTGAATGAAAACTCAAAAAGGAGAGAAAGGAATTTCATCACCGATCCTGAAAGCAATCTAGAGCTATAGAAAGTTGACTTAAATGAATTGCTTAACCGTCACTGAAGACCCTACAAATCCGTAAAGTAGCTTAACTTAAGTTACTGCCTCTAAGCATAGAACAAGTACAAAGGGACATAAGTTGTCTGAAACCCAAAAAAAAAAAACGGGAGCCAGCAGTATACCAGCTGGACCTGCAGAAAGCGCCCACATTAGCTCATGCAATGCATTAAATTATAGTGATTGTATGAGAGTATAAAATAATACCACTCATAAGAAAGGAGATGTCACATCGGGCAGCAATTATAGAGGTCCCACATTTTTGAATATCTTCTATGAGATGCTCTTTTCTGAACTATGTCGAAGAAATGTTAAGAAAAGGACGTTAATTCATTAACAGAAGACCAGTTCTTTTCTTTATAAGAATATTAGTTCTTTTTTAAACCAACATATATTTAAAAAACAACATTTCATAGGAGCTAAATGAGCTAAAATGTCATTGCTATATGAAAAAACTGAAATAAATATTCGTTGAATTCATATAAAATAATTTTTCTTTATTAAGCTATTAAATATTAAGCTGTTAGTTTTTTTTGTTAGGTTTTCAAAATAATTGAATTTAAATGACCCCTACACACATTATCAAAAAATTATTCAATACTGCCTGGAGGATTACAACAAGAAGTATCTCAGTTATCGTTCGGAAGGATTGCTTTCGAATTTTTGGTTTGTTTTTTGTAAACTTCCTGTTAGCAATAACCTCACAAGAAAAAATCAAGCTTAATAAGGACAAGAGACCATGGGAACGAAATATGGAGTTTCTGAAAATCACTTTATTGGAGAATTATTGCTGCAATTCTGCCAGAACAGCCCCGGTTATGTGAGAAGCAACTCCATTTAGTTGAAACCACATAGAGTTAAAAGATTTTCTCTTTCAGCTTAGTTCTGGAAAAAATATCTCTTTCAACATATTTAAGTGACGGTCTACATTGACCGTAAATATAAGACCGTTTTCTTCGAAAAAGTATGGTCAAAAAGTAATGCAGCTTGATGAAACTGCACATCACACTGGGTCTTGAAGTAGATGCTATTCCGCCTCATGGAGTACTTGTGGGTTAGATTCACTCTATATTTGACAATTTTATTTGTTAACATGGCCGTTTAGGTCAAAATGGACCTCGTTAGATATATCAATGCAGTTCAAGTATAATGACTCCTGTTCAATCATTTGAGTGATCTTCTGGCAAAATCTAAAGCGAATCAGCAAAACTGTTGTCTTCAATTTGCTTGTTAGTTGAATTCGATCTATAAGGAAGTGAGTGTTAATCTATGCAAAGCTGTCTGCTGATATCCATTTGATACATAACCTACTTGTTGAAATTGTAAAATTGGTCCATGATGAAGCTCTTCAATCACCAAAATCTCTGGTAGAAACAGGAATCAGTGTAACACCGATCACGTCATGGTCACCAAAAATATATTCAAATTATAATCTATATGTTTCACCGTGATCTTTGCTGGGGTGTATCTAGCACTATCTGGCACTTATTAATTTCTATACTGAAACATATTGGCATTTCTACCATTTTATACTCATTTTATTCTACTCTTCGTTGATTGCGAAAAAAACTGACATAATTTTTGTTTGAACATATTCAGAACTAAGGCTGCAGTACTCGCCAGATTTTAAATGATGCATTTTCTCAAAAAGAACATCATTTCAGAAGAGTCTCTTGTAAATTTTAAATAAACTTCAGTGAAATTTTAGCTAGTTTCAGAAAAACAATGTTGAATTCTCCTTTGGTGGCAGTATCATAAATGAGCCCCGATCAGATGAGTCCTTGGGTAGTATTGACTGCAACAAGAAACCAAGTAGAATTTAAAAGGTAGAGTATGTTGATACTATTTCAAATCAAATAGAAGTTATTTACTGGCATCATCCTAATAAACAATTAAATTAATTTTGCAATCACCTTGAAAAAATCTTAGTTCTACATCAGCTATTACAAACAATTGTAATTATACATCAGCCGCAACTCTTTTTCTGTGAGCATTGCTTCACAAAATCGAGCAATTAGTTCGTAACGGTGCCGACTGTAATTTATAATATTAACCTAAAGCTTCAATCGTTCCACTTTAATTAAAAGGAAGTATGCATAATTTGTATGCAAAGCCGCATTACCATTTCATTAAGTGCAGTCATAGTCAGCCAGAAGGAAGTTTATGCCAGATCGTTTCATGTATGCGAATTGCACTAGTCATCTGAATGCACACACATGCATCAGGGGGTGACTACACTTCGGAAAATGAGACCCATAAAACTTAATTATCTCGATAATGATGATTGCGTGCAACACGTGCTACTCATGTTAATGTTTTCTTGCAAGACTGTTCCACGCAATAAGTTGATTTACATATTAGTTTTTGATTTGGAGAATATCAAAAAGTAAGTGGATTTTACAAATTCGTTTGATCGTGGCATGTTTTGGTTGTAAAACTTTATTCTAATGCCAAAATTAAGTGTGCTGAATGTCGGTAAAATTATGAAATCATTTTGTATTTGTTTTCAGTTCTTACAAATTGTCATCGAAAATCAATCTTTCTAGCGGTTTTTTTACACTTAAGGTTGTTTCAAACAATTTCCAACCTTAAACTGAGTTTGATCACAAAAAACAATACGAAATAACTTTTCTTGGTCGGAACTACTGGTATTTCTAGCCTTCACTCTGGACGTATAATACCCATAAAGGCCAGTTGCTACAAGAATGATTTTCATAGTTTTTTTTCTCATTGGATTTTCAAATCATAGTTGAAACACGTTATTTTGTTGATTTGAAAGTCCATAAATTAATTAATAATATAAGGGTATTTCATAGTTCATTAATTTTTTCACATTTAAAATTCTATGTTTTAGCAAGGGATCAATTATTTCGAGTTTTCGTTTAAGTTTGGGTACGTATTTTGTGCTTTCAACTATATTTTGTACTCTTGCAGAATTGTAAAAAAACTTCTAGCATTTTGCGCCCAGTGTGGGTTATTTATAGTTGAGTCTATTTGTAGAGTACGAACGAAATTTTGAGATGTAGATTTCACTTCAAATCAAAGAAAAAGTTTACATCTTACGAAAAATCAAGAATATTTTAGTTATATTACTGAGGAAAATATGAAAATAAAGATATAACGATATAAATCAGATTAAACCAGAATAATTGAAAAATTATGAAATCCAGAATAATTTTAAAATTTTTTAATTGAATCTTTCTAATACAGATATTTTTTTTATATTTTTGAAATTATTCTTCTCGTTCTTGAAAAGTTGTCCGTATT
This sequence comes from Nemotelus pantherinus, assembly GCA_963978885.1. NCBI lineage: Eukaryota > Metazoa > Arthropoda > Insecta > Diptera > Stratiomyidae > Nemotelus > Nemotelus pantherinus. Next base: position 115,968,688 of record OZ022265.1, on the reverse strand, counting down.
AGTAAAAATATACATCAGTAAAAATATTAATTTATTCGGTAACGTTTGACGTAGTTAGTTTCGTCAGCTTTAAATTAAATTTCTGAGTTTTAAGAAACTCATTCTAAAAAACACTAAGCGGCTAAAAAACGCACAAACAATACCTGTTAATTTAAATTATGTTTTTTATTTAACTTACTATGATAGGTTCTAAAAATATTTAGATCTTTCCGCAGCCAATAACCGGAAAAACATGATCTGAAACTCTGTTGGAAAATAGAAAACATAAAAATTAGTCATTTATTATGACTAGTGAATCCAATAACTAATTAGTTCATCATTGTGTAGCTAAGAGTTTGTTTAAATCCCTCCTCTCGACAAACTAGTCATCTAAATATGAATCTTTATTTTGTATTCGATAGCTGAGAGAGAAAAATTAATCAGAAATTTGCACTCAGAGCCCTATTTTCACTTTTCTATTCTATTTTCTTTTCACCTATTTCCACTAACCAGAAAATTTCAGCATTGAATGGAATGGAAACATAATCTTCCTTTATTTCAAATCATTTTATGTTCAAACCAACCTCTGTATAATTTCACTTTATCCATAACCGTATGGATGATATTTTTTGGAACATTTATACTCTGAGTAAGCTGATCTTGAGAACTCATTCAACTCAATAATCAATTCAAAACGATTGAAAAATGAAATTTATTTAATGCAGAATGTCATCGTTTCAATATTAACACTAGCGTATCTCACTTCATTGGCAACTTCAAAGTGCATCGTAATATTGTGTCTGATTAGCAGCACTAGCTCAACTAAATATCTCATTTTCTTTGGGGCTTAATATAGCTTGAACAGTTTTCTTTACTTACGAAGCAAAACATGCACCATCTCTTGAGAATCACAGCCTTAGCTTATATTCGACCATGCATACCCACTAAAGTTTGTTTCAGTACGCACCCAATAGATGGATATTTACCAAACTAGATATAATATTTTGAATTGAAAAGCTTTGAAGGTTTCTTAGGCTTTTCTTAGACTTAGATTTGTGTGAACTTTCCAATATTTGTATTTTCAAAATAAGAATTCAAAAGCATGATGCTAAACATTGCGAAAAAAAATTATTTTGGAAAAACTTTTAAGCAACATTTTACTAGCTCACTAAACTTTCTCATTTTTGAACTGATGAAAATATAGTTTTGCTTATATTTTCATTATGTTAGTATAATTACCATTTCTACTCTCTACATACAAAATAATAATAGAAAATTTAGCATTACCAATCAAAGTAGTTCTGTATAGATATTATTCATCTGCCGATCAGGTGGAAAAAACAAAAGACTTAAGCCAAAAACTTGCATTACATTTTAGATGAAAATAATTTAAATTATAAAAAATTTATAGTGAGATAAAATTCAGCTGAAATATAATTTTAGCTTGCGCAAAAAGCTTTAGTAATGACATTGAAGAAATGATTTGTTCTGGTTACTAGGATGAAGGATTTGAGTGTGTCTTCGGCAAGAGTTCATGTAGCAATAATATCCAACAAATTTTCTCTTAGTTATGTTTGTGCCATATCAAGTCTGTTGACTTCAACGAGTAATAGAAAAATAATTTGTGAACATTATTTTAATTATATTATTTCTTACTACTAGAAATGAACACTTCGCCACAGTAAAACTAACTACATAAAGACTTACATGAATGTTTGGCCCATATATGTGTGGAATCTTAAAAATACTTCACAATTTACGAAAAGTAAACTCAATTTGGTCATTCAGGCCAGTTTTCACTGACGGTTTCAGATAAAAACAATTTAATGAAGCAGAGACTTTAAATATAATTAATTCTATTTTATTGCATATTTAATTGCAGCCAACACTGTATAAACTATAGCTTTTACTTTCACACACAGTGCACAATATCAATTAAAAACAAATGTTAATGTATGTTAATAATATATCCTCTTTCGCATTCTATTTTTAAGTCTATCCTTTTTTAAATCACCAAGTGATAAGTTAAATATAAAAATATTTCATTCCATGGTGCTTATTGAATGTGATAACAAACGAACAAAGCTTTCGTGTGAATTTGAGTATAGGGTGATTAATTATGAGGTTTGGTTTTTAATCTCAAATAAAAGGCATAAAGTTGAATTCTATAGTACAAATTTTATTGTAAGTCGAAAGAACAATCTATGACATTTCCTTTTTAAAGATTATCTCATTTAAATGTTGACCGCGACTACGCCGTAAATGGCCCATCCTGAGGGTCCAATTTCGGACGACGCGTTTCAGCTTAGCGACCGGTATCTCGCGCATGACACGAGTAATGTTAGCTTGCAATCCCTGAAGATCAAAGACTTCATGTGACCCCAAAGAAAATAATCTAAAGGTGTGATATCACACGATCTAGGCGGCCAATTTTCTGGTCTAAAACGTAAAATCAGGTTCTCGTCAAAATGATTTCTCAATAACCAGACTCATTTTGAAAGAAATACGGACCGATGATTCCACCGGCTCATAAACCACATCAAACTATACATTTCTGTGACTGTAGTGGAAGCTGTTGAAGCTCTTTAAGTTGTTCATTAGCCCAAACATGGCAGTTCTGCTTATTGACGTATCCATTGAGCCAAAAATGTGCCTCAAATAGCGGATTTTCATTGCGAATTTGCGGATTTTCAAGTGGGTTTTCATTTCATTTCATTTTCATGATGATTTGTCAAACAATGCTAAATAAAAATTACATTACAGTTTGACAGAAGTCACGCATGATCTGTCAAAAAAAGCCTATTGAAAATCAAACCTCACAATGAATCACCCTGCATATAGTCCGCAGCAGAGAAAACCGTTTATAATTATCACGACCAGACGACAAACGAAAAGTGAAAGGGCCAATTGGAAAGATGCAATTTCAAGCTTCTAATACAATATTTTAAATAGATCTCGTTTAGAATGTTTGTTAGAATTCTTTTATGTAACTGCAGAATGAATTGAAAGAAGCATAAATAGGACAGTATGAATGCTTAAATGAACAATTGGCTCATCGAATTACGAAAATTGGTTATTTTTTTGTGAAGGGCAATTGCTGATTTTGGATTGATATGCTCGCACAATTCATTGTTTCATTGCAATTTTCATTTAAAATTTGGGCTGGTATTGAATTAAAAGTCTGAATATAAATTGTTTGAACTGCCTGTTCTATCAATCAGTCGCCTTTTGTCGTGAAAAATTGTGAAAAGTGTTTTAAAGTGTGAAGCATATATTCTTGTTTAACCAAGCTTTCTCTGGTAGCAAAAAAAAAGATAGTATTATGTTTGCTGTATTACTGATTCAAATATTTTCCAAGAGTTTTTCCTGTACGTATTGTTTTCAAATATATAATTTTAAAGTATGAATTAGTCTTGTTTAGTGGGTAAATAATTAGCTATGTAATTTCGTTTTATTGTGTATCCTGAACAAGCTGTTTTCCTAACGTAACATTAGATGGGGAAATGATGTAGCTATTTCAAAGCAAAATTTTACCATATTTTTCAGATGAATTCTTTGCGTTATATTCTTTTGTGTGCTGTTTTTTGCTATTTTCGTTTTCGTTGTAATGTTGGCTTATTCGATGGTGCCAAGTTGCTGTCACCATGAGTTTTATTTTTTTTTATCCAGAAAATACAAGAAGCCATTGACTACTACAAGCCAGCATCAAATGTTCTGTCAACAACGATGAGAATGTAAATTAAAGCCAACTCAACTTCAAAACGATAGATTCTACCCAAAATCGAACGTAGTCGCTGAAAAAATTTCCATCGGCCTGGAAAAAACCACTTTTGTAAAAACTCTTCAAGCCAAAAAAAATTCCTAGTAGCCGTTGTAGTTATATGCTCATAAATGTGATCCCGACTCTGAGCAATATTTTTGAAAAACTTATTCAAAATTACTTGCTCCTCATTCCTGAAAGAGATAGAATATAAAATAATACTCTCTCACTTCAAAATGTGGCTTTAGAATCAGTCACTCAAAAGAGTAATAAATTCTCCATACAAGCAAGGACATTTTGTAACTTTTTTTTCTAAACAAGGACTCACGTCTTTGAGACCAAAATACAAGTTTGTTTTGAAGAAAACTTCAGGAAGGTGACAAAAGAGTTAGATTCACAGCTTCGTCAATTATATACTTACCTACTAAAAAGATGCAAAGGATTGTCGGTGGTAATTAAAGGCATGGAACCTGATATTGATGTTGATGAGTTAAAACAGGAGCTCGAAGACCTCGGTTTTGCAGTTAAAGCCATTACAAATATAATTGACAAATTCAAACAGCCCCAGCCACTGTTCAAAGTGGAACTTAAGCCCAAAGCCAGCAAGCCCAAAAGAGGTGAAACTAACAAAATTTATAGCCTGCGATATATCATGCGATCAAACGCAAAGGTCCCACACGATGTGCCAATTTTCAAGAATATGGCCACATCAAAAACTATTGTTCACTCTCTAGCATGTGTGTTATATGTGGCTATATAAGTGTGTTATATGTGGCTATATGTGGTTATATAAGTTTCACGCAACCAAGTTTTGTGATAAGAGTATACTAGATCCTGCAATTAAAAATGTAGCAATTGTGGTAACAGCCATACTGCCAACTACAGAGGCTGTCCAGTATTTCAATCTCTGAAAGTAGAGATGTTCCCACATCAAAACCACGCTCAACAGGCTTTTAATATTGTAACCAATAAATATACCAGTCCTCATGCCGGAGACTTTTGGACCCTCATCACTTGTGACTCGTGGTATCAAATATTCCGATGCAATCAAACAAAACGCACATGGCTCTGCTCAAACTACTGCTCAAAGCAGCTCCAATAACGGACTTTTTTCTATTTTATCAACGCTCTCAGACAACATGATTCGATTCATGACGATGATGAGGAACATAATGCAAAACTTACTTAAAAATCAAGCCATGTTGCTCCGATTTTTCATTAATAGCAAATGAATTCATTCAAGATCGCCCATTGAAATGCGAATGGCATTGTCCAGCATAAAGCGAAAATAGCCTACTTTACATCAACTCACGACATCAATTTGTGTTTCGAAGACATCACAGCACCATTCAACAGGTCCATCAAATCGCGTCACACATTAAAATAGCAGTCTATTTAGACGTAGCTCGAATTTTCGATAAAGTCTGGACTGAAGGGTTGATCTTCAAAATTGAATCAATGGTTCTGAAAAGCTTCCATAAAATACTCTCCTCCTATCTAACCGATCGCACATTCTAGGTGAGATACAAAAACTATTCTACCGCGAAACATCGTGTGCATGCTGGTGTACCTCAACGAAGTGTTTTGGGACTGGTACTTTACACTATCTTCACATCTGATTTCCCAATATGCTACAAAACAACGACAGCTACTTTTGCGGATGACGTTTGCATACTATGCACTGATTCAGATCCAGTTGCGGTATCCCGTTCACTGCAAGCCTACATCTTACTTCTTGAAGAATGGCTAGCAAAATGGAGAATCAGAATGAACGAAACCAAATGCATCGACGTTACCTTCACATTGCTAAAACTGACTTGTCCTCAAATATATCTAAACAATGTACCTATACTTCAAAGTAACGAGGTAAAGTATCTCGGAATCCACCTTGCTCATCTGCAAACGGCACATTGAAGCCCAAAATCATCAACTGAAGCTCAAATTCATAAACCTCAAATTTATGCTCAATAGCATGCATTTCAGAAGAAATTAAGAACCGTAGTGGAACATATATTGCAGCCCTCGCTCCACACCCCAACAAGCTGGCAAAAAAATACTAACTCATTGTAAATCTCAGCGATTGAAAAGAACTGACCCGTTGCACCTTCCATATTTTCACAGATAGCCAAGCGGCTATTAAATCCCTTGCTGGCCCTTGTACAGTTTCCATGATTGTTGCTGAATGCCGTGCATCTCTCAGGAAGATGTCGAGACATTCAGTGGTTCAATTGATTTGGGTACCGAGACATAGGGGTTTTCAGGGCAACTGCGAGGCCGACGAGCTAGCAAGGCTTGGAACCTTGTTACCGGAGGTCTCCTGCTCCCTCTCAATAGGTATATCGATGTCATCGGTTCAAACTGGTCATTAGGCAAAAATATCTCGAAGATGCTAAGAGGTCCTGGGCAGATGAATCATCCTGTGCAATAGCAAGGCAGTCCTGGGTATCCATGGATGCGCCTCGCACCAGGCAGCTTTTAGGCTTAACTCGAAGCGCCCTACGCTGCACAGTGGGAGTTCTTACGGGCCATTGCCTCATAGGACGGCATACACAACGATTGGGAGTGCAGTTTAACGATTTCTGTCGGAGTTGCGGCTCTGAGGATGAGGAGGAGTCTGTCCTCCACCTCTTGTGTCAGTGCCCGGCGTTGGCAAGGAGAAGACTGGCGGCAATTGGTGCTCCCTTTCTCTCAAACCTGACCGAGTTATCTCTGGTTAATTTAAAAGGGATAACGCGATTTGTCAAGGGAAGAAGATGATTTCCCGATTTTAGTGAGTAGGAGAGAGTCACTAATTAGTGTGGCATCACAACGGGCCTCTTTTGTGCCTACGTGTGTCGGACGGCAGACCCCTGTAGACCGGCAGCCACTTTAACTTAACTTAACCTAACCTGCACCTTTCATCTCTAACTTAGAAAAAGAAACTTGTGTATCCGCTTTCTTTGCTTATCAAACTCTATTCTATTCTAGAACACAGGTCATAGCTTTGCTCTTTGCTGTCTGATTTTAAGTCAATAAAGTAACTTGGGTCCAAAACATTCACGTCTTCAACTGTGAGGAGTGCCAACACTTGTCACTTGTCTTGTATTTTAAAACTAACTGAAGTTTCTTATACGAAAGTAGCAGTTTAATAAAGGTATTAAAATAAAAACAAGGACTCTGCTTGCATGGTAATTCTGGATATGGAAAAATCATTTGATACACAAAGTTACAATCCCTGAAAATGTGGTCGAAATCATTCAGTTTTTTTTACTGATCGCTCGTTTTAAGTCGAAATTAAAGGCTATAGGGCTTCAAGTCAGCAAAGTGCAGACTTCCTGTTTGAATCCAGTTTAACTTAATATTTAAATAACGAACATTGCTTTAAATTCCTACAACAATCCAGTAATTTTTGCTTATGTTCTCAAGACTCCAAAGATGATGTAATTTTGAAAAATTTGAGTTACACTTTTAAGAAAATAAACCAGTATTACTTAAGGTGAAAAATTAAAGTAAGTGCCAAAAATAAACGAATTTTTGAGCATCTAATTTTAAACATAAATTTTACCAACAAATTAAATGCGATTCCTGGTTGAAATTTTCAATTTTATTAAATGCTCTTGAGCCTCAAATCGTATTTGATGAGTTTAATGTTGAATGATATAACACTACACAGCATGATATAACATTGATATAATTGTTTGTAAACGATTAACATTTTTCTAACAAAAAAAACTTTCTCCGAATGACTCCAAACGCTCTTAACAAGTAAAATTATTTTGTAATCAAAGTAGTCATGGGAAAATTTCTTATCATAGAGCTTGGATCGAAATCAACGTTAAATTCTCTGAAAGTAATATATCATATCTGATTATATTTTGCATACTGTATTTTATATAATCAAGATATACAAAACGATTCATCAATCAATCGAGTGAGTACGCACCATAGGTATAAACTTTGTGAATCTGATACCTCCATTAACCATTGATGTGATTAATAAGTTTTGCCAGATCGATTTAACTGTGCATGTATTTCATATTCGACACCGATCTTTTAGAGGTTTGCTTTTATTTTAAAGTAAATGTAAATTTTCAAGGTAAACCTAAATTTGAAAATTTTTGCAGCATATTTTGCAGCAGTTAACAGTGTATTTGATATTTACTACTGACTAGATTCACTCTTAGCACAATCGTTACAATGAACATCAATGATACAAATCAAATCCTATGTAGATTGATGAGACTTGTCCGAATTCTTCAAAAATGTTCACCTGTAATTTTCAATTTCATAACATTGATTGCTGCAATCATCTAATACCCATCTGACTAATTGATTTACTTTCCTTGCGAACGAATACATTCACAAGCGCGAAATGACTGTGCCCACTATACATCATCGCATCTCATCTTTTCTCACAACTTTGAATTTCCGATCGACTACAAGAAACTTTTGTCGAAAATGAAATTGCAATCAATCATCGATTATATACCATTTTCCGACCGTATCGAAGATTCAATCAAAGGCCCACTGCAATTCGCTTTGATTCTTTCTTCGCGGAAACAAGTGACTTATAACACGGCTGCTTTGCGGTTTGAAAACGTGCGAAGAGCACTTGCATTAAGCGCGGCCGGACAATGGTGTTTGGAGATGAAAACGAAATGTACGAATCGCGTGAAGTGCGGTTATCTACAATACTGATGTTTTCCTTCGTTTTCGGTTGCGTAATTTCATTATCAAAATTATTTGATATTTTGTACCACTGATTTCATAGATCCGATCAACTGGCTGTGGAAAAGTTTAAAATTTAATTTGCTGAAATGTTAACATCAGCATTTTTACAATTTTCCATTAAAAACATTATCAATTCATTGTCAGATTATTATCTTTGAGACTTACATATGTTTGAAATCTTACGGGCAAATCGTTGCATGAGTCGAAGCAATTTTTAAGCTTCTAACCAGAAACTCTCAATTATGTTGAAAATTTTCGTTTTCTGCATTCGAGTTTGTATTTATGTAAATATAGGCTTTTGATCACTATGCGCCAGTTGGCGTGTCTAGTACTGGTAGTTTGATTTTTAATTTAATAAGTTTAAGTTGTTCAAAGATATCGATAATCACCTAAATTTTTAGGTTGATTGAGCTGCAAACTTACTGATAGGAGCCCAAATAATTAGCTTGACGAGTGTAATCAACAACATTATAAGTACTGGGTGTCATTAATCATCCAATTTTTTTTTTGAATAATTTTTTTACCAAATAAAAAAAAATTTTTTGAGTGATGGAAATCTTTTCTTGGACTTTATTTACTCAATCGCTTGTCTGTTTGTCTACTACTATATATATATATATATATATATATATATATATATATATATATATATATATATTCACGTACGACTCCATTTGCAAAAACTATAACATCTTCCGATAGGGTGATTAATTTTGCGCCACTCTATATTTTTACTAATGTTCGAAGAACATTAGTATTAAAATCGCTTCGCCGAAAATCGTCATATATATATATATATATATATATATATATATATATATATATATATATATATATATATATATATATATATCAGCAAATTGATTAATAGAGATAATCTCTGGAGTGGCCGATCCGATTGAGCTGAAACTTTCGGAGAACATAGATGTATATAACAGGTAGGTCCATGACTTGCTAGAATTCAGATATCTTAAACCTTTTGGCGGCGGCGGGCATTTAAGTGAATTTTCCGGTACACCTATATTTCCAAGCAGTGTAAATTTTTGTTAAAAAAAAGTACTATGAATGAAAACTTATTATGTTTGTAGTTTGTCTATGATAAAGAATTGAAAATTTTGAGCCAGGTGTAGGCGCTGAGTGCCTAAAAGTAGGCAAGGATTTTTTTTCAAATTTCGATTTGTCATAACTTCTAAGAAAAACAATGGATCATCGTGAAATTTGCAGAGCTTATTGATGTAAACTAGAATTTAACACACATGGACTTTCAAGACTGCGCGGGCAGCTCTGTAGCTACAGTAGGCTCCTGAAAACAAATCCTTCAAATCATCGAGTCTCCTGAAAAATTTTTGATTTTTGAAAATAAATTCAAACTATTGATAAATTTTGACTTTTGCTCACCACGTCAAATAAAAATTTCAAAAATTCCGCGGTAAACAAGAACGGCATCCCGTGATCAAATTACCTCTATTTTCAGCACCCAAAACTTCTGTTCACGAGAACTGACAATCGGATATATGAAATTTACAGAACAACTGACAATATGAAATTTACAGAACATGTTGCTATTAACTAGGACCAAGTCTGATAGAAGCGATTTTTAAATACGAGCAATACTGTGGTAGTGGTGCCATTTGGAAAAATCACTGAGAAAAAAAAATGGTTTTTGGCCTATAGCTTCTGATTTAGCCACCAGATTTTAGCAAAATTCACGCAGTAAGTGAACCTTACTCTAAGATAAATTTCATAGAAATTTGGTTGAAAAATTAGTATATGGACGCTAGCTACGGCAATTTTTGTCTCTTAAATATTGTAAATTTGCTCAGGAAAATAAAGGTTTTTCCCTATAACTTCCGATGCAGTGATGAAATCAAAACAAAATTCATGTGAAAAGCATATCTTGTTGCGTTTCTAATTCTGTAGAAATTTTGTTGAAAAACCGTGAAAGGGCTGCCAGCTATGATGAATTTTGTAATTTATTGACATTTCTTTATCGAGCGATGTTGTCATAAAATTTCCAAGTGGGAATGATCCTGCAATGACAAATAACATCAAATATTTACGTTTCAAAAATTTAAAAAGTTTGGACGATGGTAACCCTAAAATTTAATGCACTCCTATAACTTACAGCACAGACATTCAATCGAAATGAAATTCATAGGGTGGGTTTAACACAACGTGAAGCAGCTATGGTGCTAGAACATGATTGCCAGCACCGGACAATTTCGTAAATATTGCTCCAACAGATGCTTCCATTTCCTATTCATAAGCAAACTATTTACAATAAAATAAGCAACCGATATTTAAATATTCCGAGCTTTGGAAATTTTATTGTTTGTTACTTGGATCTATAACCGAGTTTATTAGCTTATTCATCTGCATCATCCCCCTTCTATGGTAAGCATAAACTATGGCAAAAGACTTCGATTATATAAAAGCACTAAAAGATTATATAAAAGCAAAGCATCTAAGTTACATATCTATATGCTTTTAGAATCGTCAAAAATTAGTGCAACTGCACCAAGTTGTTTATATAATGTTATTTTATTTGAAAAAAGCTCTTTGCCCTATAGCCTCCAGTACAGTCATGGTATCATAACGAAATTCATATGACAAATTTAAATTATTGTAGACAATATTCAGTATAAATCTATTTTGAAAAACAATGATAGGGCTGCCAGCTATGATTGTTTTTGTATTTTTTTAAATTGCTTTAGTAAGCGATTTTATCATAAAATTTTCAAATCGTAGTGGTCTAAAATACACACCAAATACTAAGATATAGAAAATTTGAAAGCTCTTGCGAATGGTAACCCTAAATTTTTTTGTATCCCTATTACTTCCAATGCAGTGATCGGATCAACACGAAATTCGCAGAGCAGGTTGACTTCAACGTGAGGCAGATAGGACTGCTAGCACGAGGTGTTTTTGTTATTTTGGTACCAATAAATGCTTGCATTAAGTATTCACATCGTGAATATACAATATATAACAATATATATGACACGTACAATATATAATATATAAGACAATAACAGTATAACAACAATATATAACAATACACTCAAAATCTGCACAAATCCTCTACTGTTCTTCGAACATTTTTATATTTTTTGGAGATTTTCCGTACTGATAGATAAATTTTTTCCGTAAATCAATCTTAATATTGCCTTAACTAATATTCGAAGATTGTCTATGAAAAAATATCAATACTTTGTAACTGAAGGTAATAAAATTTATGGAATTCTACGAAACATTAATTTCAACGGAAAACTCACTTTTTTTTAAGCGGATACCCTGATCCTTTCCTGTTGTCGATTACTTTCATAAGCCGGTACTGCACTTTATAAGAAAATGACTCGGATTTTTAGTTTGCTTCAGTCTCTACGAAGAAAACGTTACTTAAAAATTGTACTTTGTGCGAGTTGATATTGATCGAGTATTTTATTCTGAAAAAGTTATGTGGAGGGAAGAGTCAAAGTTCGAAGTTTTCGGCTCGAGATGAATGGTCTTTGTTCACAGGTCAGCGAGAGAGAGAAAATCCGATCAATGTTAAGTGCCTTCTGTAAAACATGGTGGGGGTTTGGTTATGATATGGGGCTGTTTTGATGGAGATGGAGTTGGTAACATCTGCAGAATCCAAGGAATAATGAAGAAAGAACACTATCTGGATTTTCTCAAAAATGTGAATTTGCCATCTAGACTGCCTATTTGAAGAAAAGGATTCATAACAAAGATCTAAAACACTCTCCGAAAATCTGCAGAAAGTATTTAAACCAGTTATCAACTGAGGGAGCTCTTAAAGTTTTTGTTTGGCTACCACAGTCACCTGATCTCAACCCTGACCTGATCTCAGAGTTTGTATGTGATGAGCTGGACAGAAACGTCTGAAAAATCTGCTCTACATCTGCTGAGTATCTGTGGAGTATTTCGCAAGCAGAATGGGGCAAAATCTCACTAGAAACCTCGACGAAATTACTTCATAGGATGCCAAAACTTTGTGAAGCGGTTACTACGAATAAGGGTGGATATATATATATATATATATATATATATATATATATATATATATATATATATATATATATATATATATAAACTGAACAACTGAATCAGTAACGGGACTACCCATCTCTGCTAACTCTTGAAAATGGTAAGAACCAAAAATCTTGAGGTATTTATTATTTAGGGCTGGATAATCGCAAAGAATGCGTTCGATGATGTCCTCTTCCATCTCACACCTCTTCCATAAATTGCTGGATGTCAGTCCCATTTTGTTCGCATGAGAAGCGATAAAGCAGTGCCCTGCAAGCAAGACGACCGTCACTCTCAAGCAGTTTCTGCTGAGTTTGAACAGTTTCTTGCTTTTGTTTAGATCAAGTGATTACCATAATGCCCTGGCCACCCTGTAGTCCATCCTGTTTTCCCATTCGGGCTTTAGTTTGGCCCATATCGCAACATCTAATTTGCTTGTGGTGTCAGCAATTAACCGTGGTGCAGTGATGCAGGGGCTATTACTAGCCCGTGAACCTTTCCTCACCAATTCATCGGGTTTTTCATTGCCTAGGACCCCACTTCGCCCTAGCACCTACATAATCCGGATAGGAATATACCTTGCCTTTTCATTGAGAACCACTCTGAAATCATTAACAGTTTTTGAGGAACATTTTTAATGCGCACGAGCGAGAGTGGCTGCCCTGCTGTCGACGCAAATTGTCGTTGGTTTGGTTAATGTTCCGCTAAGGGACTCAACTGCCATGCGTATAGCATATACCTCAGACTAAAAAACAGTAGCATAGTCTGACAGTCTACACCACAGGTTAAGGCTCAAATCCTTAGAAAATACGCCCAAGCCAACTCCTGTGTCCGTGTATATCCAGACGCCAACATCGCCGGTAGCTCCGTTTTTTTCAGTCTGCTCTTATGGGTATTTGGACCTGGAAATTTCTGTCAAGATGTATTATTTTGCTCATGTAGTCTGTGTCTTCTGCAATGAGACCAAATTTTTTGTGGCATTCCGTAAGAATACTACTGTGGTCCCACTGATTTGAATCGTTCCACATATCGGAACTTTTAACGTGTGTTGTCGCTAAGCTTGCACTTCTAAAGATGAATCGATCCAGTTGCATCAATCATTTTCAACCCAGCCGTTGGGGTGGTTCTTAAAGCTCCCGTAATACATATACAAACTAATTTTTGCAGTCTTGTTGGCTCTTTGATGTTATGTTTACTCACTGCTGCCTTCTACCACCCGATCGCTCCATATGCCAAAATCTGCCTTACTACACATGTGAATATGTAGTAGGGCACTCTAGGTTAAAGACCCCAAATATTGAAGTAGGCCGCTCAGCACGAGAAAATTGTTGCGCAAATTTTACCTATACGCTGCTTTACATTAGCTCCCAGTTTAATTTCCTCTCTGTCAAATGTTTAACGCTATGAATAAGCTCCAATGTTATTCCGTTGAAGCTAGGGGTGTCAATAGCCGACACCAGGTGTTTCCATGTGAAAAGTATAAATTCGGTTTTTGTCGGGTTTGCCCTAAACCGGCTTTTCTGGCCCAGATTTTGATACGATCCAGCGCCGATTGCATAAGATCCAACATATTTTGTTCAAATACCACAATGTCATCGACATGCGCCACCACCTCAAAACCAATGGCCCTTGAATTCTCCAGTACTACTTTGGCTGTCAGGATCCATAATAGGGGCGATATAGTCTCCCATTGTGGTGTTCCAGTCCCGACTATTCTCTTCGCTTTGGCCTCCAAAAAGGTGGCTTCAATTGCCCTGTTTTTGAGCAAGTCCGATGCCCAGGTCACCAGAGTTCTATCCACTCCATATCGAACCAAGGCATCGATGTGATTTAAATTCTTTGGATTTTTTTTTTGCTTCGGGCTATATGGTAGCGTATGATTTTCATTTACGAACGCATCAAATAAATGGATTCTGCATAAGAAGGATTCTTTTTATGTATAGTCTGAAGCCGAAGAATCTCTGAAATAAATAAAAAAATTAGCTATTTCAACATCCATAAATGCATATACATAGCTTTATAAATACAGAATACGTTTGAATACTGTTGAATTATTTACCTCAAAAAATACTTTGTGTTTATTCATTTTATTTACTTCTTACTACACTTGAATAACATAAATGCATCCTGTAATTTTGATATTAGTCCGAATATTCTGTTGGAAGCAATTCAGAATTTTGCAAACTGTTTTTTAGACATCTAGCGCACATGTAAGGTTGAAATTTCCAAAACACTATTATGTTCATAATTAAAACACGTTCAAAATTCATTTTGCATACTTGGTTTTTTGGAAAGTCATTTTTTGATAGAATTATAAAGATATTTGTATTATCAATAAAATTCCCACTGGTACCTGTAGAGTCTTCAGTAGTTACCATAGTATTGTGTCCAGTAATGCTCACAAAACAGCTTTGGAGCTTGTATAGCATGTAATAAATTAATGTAAACTCATGAATATACAAATTATACATTAATATAAATAAATTAAAGTATATAAGAGAATATAAATTAATAAATATGAATAAATTGATGTTATCTGACATTAGCAATTGTTATCAATTCATTTCACTCACTTCACCTTCCCCTTACTCAGATTTGAGAGATTGTGCTTCCGGAAGGTCTGAGCTGATTTCGTTTATTTATAATTAAAGATAGTGTGATTTAATACAGTTACTAATGCTTCTACCTTTGCTTTGAGCATTGAACAAGTTTGCTAGCTTACTGAAACCAAGAAGGAAGATAAGCTGAAACGTCCGAGCCATCATATAAATAAACATTTAAAGCACAACGATACATAATAGAGTTAAATATTTCGCATGATTCTTATTTTAATTCAAGGTATAGGTAGCCATTAGAAATTCATTGCTTAAGGGGGAAAATACATGTAACTGCTAATAAAAAAATGGAGTTTTTTTATTACATTAAAATGTTTTAAATGCTCTAAAAAACGCCAAAAAAAGTGTTGGAGCGATATTCATATTGTTATAGTCAATTATAGGCAGCGCGGCGTTCCCCAGCCGGTCGAGCACACCTTCCGCGCGTCCCTGCTTACTTTCTCTTCGGCACTATGGGTGCTTATAAATCTGTACAGATGTACATTTACACTTGCATATTTTTATAATATACAAAGGTTATAATAAAAAAAAACTCTAGCGCACCTGAACCGCTAGAAAACTAATTTTCGAAGAAATTGTCTTTGAGTGACAATGTGGAAAGACGTAATACACTTTTTTGTAGAATCATATCAATCATTCCTGGTTTAAAGCAACAGAAATAAACTATAACACAAATGATGAAAATGTTCAGTGCTGGCAACATTTTCCCAACGAAGCAGCAATAAGTTAACCTTCACAAGCTCATATTTAAATCAACTTATCCTTTGAATTTCGTTCTCATCGGAGGATTTCGTCGAAAGCTTTAGCGGTTAACGTTGTTTGAAGCTGCCATCCAAAAAATGTTCACAACTCGGAAAATTTAAAAATTGGTTTCTTATTTTATTGCAAATGTTTTGCATATGTGTATGTTATTTGAAGCATCTGTTGATGCAATAGTTACGAAAATGGATAAAGCTCGTTACCCTGTGTCAGCAGCAAAGCAAAATATACACCAAATCTGCTTCACGTTAAACTAAACCCAACCAATAAATTTCGTTTCGATTGAATCACTGCGCTAGAAGTTATACGGGTGAAAAAAATTTTAGGGTTACCACCCTCAAAACTTTTCAAATTTTTAAAGCGTTAATATTTGTTGTTAATTTTCATTGCAGGATCGTTCCCATTTGCAAATCTAATGACATAATCGCGCAGAAAAGAAATTCCAAAAAATTACAAAAATGGTCATAGCTGGCAGCCCTTTCATGATTTTTGTACGAAATTGCTATAACATTTGGCTCACATTAAAATGTATTTAGTGCATAAACTTCATTTTGATATCATGACTGCACCGGAAGTTATAGGGAAAAAAGCTTTATTTTGCTGAGCAAATTTGCAAGATTTCGGAGACGAAAATCACCATAGCTGGCAACCCTATTCTAAATTTTCAGCCAAATTTTCACCAAATGTTACCTTAAGTAAGATCTAAATATTGTGTGAATTTCGTTTAAATCTGATGGCTGAATCGGAAGTTATAGGCCAAAAACCGGTTTTTTTTCTCAGTGATTTTTCAAGATGGCACCACTGCCACAGGATTGCTCGCATTTCAAAATTATTTCTATCAGACTTGGTCCTAGTTGATATCAACATGTTCTGTGAATTTCATTATGATCGGATAATCCGATCGTCAGTTCTCGTGAACAGAACTTTCGAGTGCTGAAAATAGAGGTAATTTTGTGATGGGTTGCCGTTCTTGTGCAAATCGGAATTTTAAAAATTTCAAATTGACATGATTGACAAACGTTAAAATTTATCAATGATTTGAATTTTTTGTCAAAAATCAAAAATTTTTCAGCAGGTTCAATGATTTGAAGGATTTTTTTCAAGAGCCTGCCGCAGCTACAGGGTTACCCGCACTACCTTGAAAATCAATGTGTATTAAACCTTAGTCAACATCAATACGCTCTGCAAATTTCACCATGATCCAATGTTTTCGTCAGAAGTAATGACAAATCAAAATTTGAAAAAAAATCCTTACCTACTTTTAGGCACGCTGCACCCACACATGGCTCAAAATTTCCAATTCTTTACCATAAACAAGCTTAAAACATAATAAGTTTTCATTCTCAATACTTTTTTTGAACAAAAATTCACGCTGCTTTTAAATATAGGAGTACCTCAAAATTCACTAAAACGCACGCTACCGCCAAAAGGTTTAAGATATCTGAATTTTAGCAAATCGTGGACCTACTTACTAAATACATCTACGTTCTCCGAAAGTTTCAGCTCAATCGGATTGGCCACTCCAGAGATTATCTCCCTTAATCATTTTGATGATATATATATATATATATATATATATATATATATATATATATATATATATATATATATATATATATATATATATATATATATATATATATATATATATATATATATATATATATATATATATATATATATAAAGAAATATGAATTTTCGGCGAAACGAGTTTAATACTACTTTTCTTCGAAAATTAGTAACTAGTAATCAATGATTTTTATCTACTGCAAACTTTAAATGCGTTTTTCTCAAAGTAGTACTTTTTCAACTTCTGTACAAAATATCTCAAAAAATATTGAACCGATCCGGCTCAAATTTATACCACATCTACAAAATAGTTTTATCTACTCGTTGAATTAACATGTTTTTATAATTTCGGAAAAATTGTGTGTTTATTAATGTTTAAAGTGCGATTTTTTTTGAAAAATAATCAATTTTTTTTTTGTTTAATCTAAAATTAATGTAAAAATTTCATTTTTTTCTAAATTTTATTGCTTCACCAATGAACTATACATCTCATAAGCATATTTTTTTTCTTTTGAATATTGTAGGTTCTCCGGAAAAGGCGTTAAGTTTTACAAGGCATTTTTTGATGTGTTTTTTTTTTCATTGCCTCGCATTGACGCCATTCTGTGTAGGAAAATTATTCAAAAAATATTTTCAAGTACTTTGAGATATGAACTTTAAAGGTTTGATATTAAAAATTTTCTGAATAAGCAATATATATTTTTTAAATTAATCTGAAATTAACACTTTTTTTTAATTTTACACGTATTTCCCTTCTTAATTTCGTTATAGTTTCTTCCAAAAATCAATCTACTGCTATTTTCCAATTAAAATGCGGTAGTAGTTTAAAAAGCAGTAAACTAATTGATTCGGTGTTTGAGAGCCTTAAAGCCACGGGTCAATCGTAGATCTGCAATAATTATGTCGTTGTAGTACTTTTGATGAACGCAGTCGGAAAGGTAAGAAATGAAACAATAAAAGCTGATATAGCTTAAAAAAAATGTACACTAAAAAGTAGTGTAAATTATTAGTGTCAACAATTTACACTAATAATTTACACTACTAGAATTTACACTAATGTCCAGTGATAAAGTTACTAATCAATAGCTGTGTACAATGATATCCAAGTATTAAGCATTCAATGTTTAAAATACTAACACTTAGGTAAGAACCAGCGTTGAATGTCTTACAGAAACGAAATTGGAGAAATAATCGAGTTTCAGATGTTATGAAAACAGATTAATTTAAATATATGCCTGTTCATAAACTGCCAGATTTGAATATTTATTCCTTCACATTTCAAAATCGAGCATCTATCATTGTTCCACACAAAAGATTACGTCCTATGCGATCAATTAAGTAGCCGTGGCTATTGTCCCATGCATACGCATTCCGTGCCATAAGAAAAATTACTTTCAATTATTTCATTAGCAACGCAATTGCATGCGTATTTCCCGGAGCAAAAACGAACAAGAAAGTTCCTCTTTTTTTTGTCCAAATTCCATTATCATCGGACAACAGGGAGCTCGGAAGTAAAAATCAATTTAACTCGCCCGTTACTTCTTCACGTGAGTTATGCAACGAGAAAAATGAATTCAATGCCAAGTTAACAATAAATGGAGAAAGATGAAGATCATACAATCTGATAGGCTGCCTACATAGATGCTTAGGATTATACGGTTGTTTGTTTTGCTAAGATAACATCTTAGAGCGAGATGTAATAGCGAGCTTTAATTAGCCTGCTTAATTTGAGCGAACGATATTCATATTTGTGATTTCTTGCTTTGCTTGAATCTTTTCTTAGATTTGAGCTCTTATATAAGGTTGATTATTTGATTGAGCAAGTACGTGAAAGATTGTCTTAAGATTCAAATGGTATACGATGAAAAATATTCTGATTTTCTTCTAATTTTCACAGAAGCGGCAAATCAACAACCACAATTGAGTGTTGTGCGAAAATCCGTCGCAATTAAAAGCTCATGGAAACTATTCACGTATACATTTTAGCTTGATGTAATCGAGTCTAAATTGAAAGGTAATTCCCTTCAGTCTTAAACTATTAATTGACATTCCCAAAGCAAAAATAATATCAGGCAAATATGAAACTTCGATTTTAAAGCACTTGACAATGTTTTATTTTTCCACGATTCATATCGATATTTGAATAGCTATAACTGCTTTCGCTTTCCTTCAATCGTATGTTCAAGTCCCATCTTAATTACTTTCCGCAACATTGAAAAATATCTTGTAATCGACAAGAAACGAAATACAAGCACCATCTTCAAACAAATGAGCCCCCCAAGCTGCAACTTCATGCACAACTATTCGCATCATCCTGGCATGAAGTTCCCAGATCACATAATGTGTTTTTTTTTTGTTGGATCGATGAATGAGCCATAATCATATTTTTGTAATATCCACATTAACTCCGAAGTGGGTAACAACTCACCAATTTCCTCTGTGTATTATGCGATGAGGAGAGCCTGTTGTCGTGATCTTACAGAGCAGCGGTGTATCGACACTGAAGATTAGAGTTCAACTAGTGTGGCTATTACATATCTGCGACCAGAAAACAAAAGATTCACTTTTACAAGAAATGTCAGCTAAAGTGCATAGTGCCAGAGTCGCTATAAGAGCACTGCTTATTATTTCCGGCTCAGAGAAGTCTGGCTAGAGATCAATGTTTCGGAAGGCTTGTCGCAAAATCTGTTTTTGTTAAAGAAGACAACGTGCCGGTATTTGTATGTGTTTTATTATCTACACTGAATTTCAATTGTTTTCTTTTCAATTTCGTTTTCTTCCTAAAATAGCATGAATAAATGAGCTGCTACTCGTAATTTCGTATTCATCGATCACCCTGAAGCATAGTCACCATTTCAATCATCAATTCACATTCCTGCAAGAAGAACCATGCACGATTACATCTTATTACGCAAAGCCTAAACCGGTATTTGAAGACTACTGCCAGCATGCGGTCCATTTTATGCTGCTGTTATAGACATCTCACCTAAACTTGAAAAACCGTTGATCCCGCACCATGAAAATGAAAGTTATTGTCATAATGCACAACGATTTGTGAATGACACTTGTAAGATAAGTGTACACACGTGATTTTTGCGAACTTTTGGTTTCGACTTTATTCATTTTCATTCATCAATTTTCGAATGGTTATCTTTATCAGGGTGATGACCCGTCATTTAGCTTTTTCTAAATGGTTTTAGAGGTTAAGTGATGTCAAAAGGCAAACAAATTGGAAATTAATGTACATAGGCAAAACGTTTCCTCAGCTGTTTATTCATCCATCCATCGGCAGATTTTTATTTTACCCAGCTTGGATTATATGGTGACTTTCAACATAAATTGATTTGTGTTTGTTTAGTATTTACGTACTCGGGTGTAATCATTGTCATAGTTTGATTGCAAAATGATGGGTCTAGTTTATGTAATTCATTAATGTAGAGCGTATTGAGTTTTGGCATTTGATAAGCTTGTGGGAGCAAATGGAAGCATTTGCTTAAAAAGTCTTTTTTTTAACCATCAATCGAGTCAAATCAAATTCATCAGTCAATTTGTATAAAGCGTATATTACCTGAGTACGAAATTAAACAAAATGGAAATCCAACGATTGTACCCATGCAGTTGACCGTCAAACTAGAAATCCACCCGTGTTGAGCTCAGGCAGTATGCTATAGGTTTGGACACCGCAGGCTTCAACCTCATGTAGGGGAAAACTACAGTTTACCATGGTGAAACATAGCGAGCAAATTATCTTACTTAAGAATAATATCCCTTAGGGTTGTAAGTTCCAGAAAGGCGAGTACAGTGCCAGCTGGAAATCCAATAACAGCCATACCAGGAAAAAACATTTCTCCCAAAATTCTTGCAAAATAAGAGGGAAGGAGCATTAAATCAGACAGCTCCGGCTAGTGTAAGAAGCTGATAAAACCTCGAAAGCTACCGGCAAAGGCAGACAAGAAAATCAATGCAATGAAATTGGCAAGCGTTTCCCCCGAAACTGGATACCAAGCAAAGGAACCTCAAACGAACCTACCTGAAGGAACTTGAGAATGGTCTTTCTGGCAATAGCAGTGCTATCGGTCCGGTTAGAAATTTCTCGATCAGATGACTTGGAGCAAAGCTAAGCTAACTGGCCTAAAAGAATTAGCTATGGACTAAGTATATATCTCAGAGGTTGATTTTGAACAGATTATGAAAAATGGTATAAAGTTTGTTCAAATTAACTTGCAGAATGCCAAGGCTTCAGCTTTGCTTAAAATCGAAAAATTGGCAATAATGCTAGCATGATCAATAGCCATGATTTTTCGACAGCAGGATCTACACACTAAGCTAAGTCAAAGAGGCGAAAACTTTAATGATGGAAGCTATTAGAATATTTATGTTCGGGTTTTCAATTTGCTTGTTGCCAACACATTCAGAAAGTCATACCAACACTGTCAGCGGCTTTTGTAAAGTGTCGGCATTATAGTAGGCTGAAATGTGTGATCGGCGCTTCAGAATACCTTCCTTGTCCACACAGGCGCTAAATAAACTGGCTCAGTACGCTGAATTGGAGAGATTCGAAATTGTAGTAGGTTGCGTTGCTTACTCGCAGCACACCAGCTGGAGCAGCAGCAAATGCAGCATACACAAAGAATTAATTTATTTTCCTAACTTTTGTGGTGCTAATGACTTTCGACTCCGAAAATTCTCTGACTTTTGTTGTCCCTAACATAAGTGCGATTATTAATTTGTAGCTATGCTACCCAGAAATAGTTGGATCAATAATTGAATGGTACGTATCGGCCGTAAACCGTTCTTTGCTGTTCTTTTCAGCTAAAACCCGTGATATAGAGGGAAAACCCCAAGAAACACTGATTGGGCTAAGATCAATCGGCTTCTCGGAAATGAAGCAAGTCCTAGGAGTAATATAAAACCACCGAAGCTAAAATAGAGCTCTGAATAGAGCCATATTAGGTTGGTGTGAAAAGACTTGCCTAATCAGCGAGAAGAGATGCCATGTTGGTCTTAGCGGGAGTATATACGGGAGTGCAGAAAAGGCTATCTCACACGCTCTGAGCCAGACAGAACATGGGCTCTAGCGCACGTTCGTAGGCAAATATTCCAATTTCGATAACAACGTTGGAGTGCAAGTAACAAATGTTACTAGACAGTGTAACTGAAAGGTCGTCTGAGCCCATGGGTCAGCTGTGAGTTTGAATATGTTAACTCTTACTACGGCATGGGCATGGTTATTTCAGACAATGGGACAATGCCTTAACAGATTGGGTAAGGTGCGTACACCATACTGTTGGTATTTTATGGATAATCGTACGTATGGTTGGTAGTTACCATACATTCATTGCGTACAGTCTGTTAACAAGTTTGAGGAGCAGCCTCGAGTCCACGGTTGGCTGGTCACGTCAGAGTCGATTGTGAAAACGATGCTACGTAAAGAAGATCACTGATGTACAGTCTCAACATACGTTGATAAAATACTGCGCACATAGCGAGGGAAAGGTTGCTTTAACGACTCACAAGATGTTGAAAATTCTGAAGTAACCACAAACCGATAGACTAGTAAACACGACCGGATTGAAATAGTGTAAAAACAGGTTCCAGCCCAGAAATTTATGGCCCGTAAATACACTTTTTTTAGTAAGTGAAAACCTAACGTAACCCGCGGTTTGTTAGCCCGAGTATATTTTGAAGATTTATTTCGGCCACCTACAACAAAAAAACCGATGCAGCAAGGCGGTATTTTGGTGGAGTCAAAATCTACAGACGCTCAGAAAATATACCAGAAAATTCTTCAATTGAAAGAACTTGTCAAAAATTTATGAGGATGTTCAAAAAATCCACATCATTCAAATCGTTCTGTAATGGACTTTGGTGCACGAGAAACGTCCAGGCTAAAACGTTCACATAGTGAGTTTACCAAATCTTGAAAGGAATTTCTGCAGAATTTACTTGAAAACTACTTTCTGATCGCTTCAGTGACTGAAATGCAAAAGGCTTTTGTACCTCTGACTTAAACTTTTACAATTGGCGTCAGAATAAAATGTTGGTACACAGCCACAATGCAAGCGCGATGATTGATTTGATGATCTCAACCAACTGAAGGCAGACCTTTTGAACATGAGTCTTGAGGTACGTTCCGTTATCTTGGTAGCAAGTTAAATTCATGTCTATACTAAAACCTGAGAGAGATAACTATTCAGATTCCACGCACTTTTTTACAATCAGCCATTTTTTTTCGCTGGAATGCCTGGAAAGACTTTTCAAACGACACAAGTTTTGGGACTTTGGGTAAATTTGTCAGTATTTGCCTCTGCAAATGAAAATTATCTCATGAAATTTCGTAGATTTTAGGTAGCGGAGAAACCAAAGGGAAGATATAAGGGAGCTATATTCTCGATTTGCTCGATTTATAGATTATATATATAAATTTCATATATGTATAAGCTTGTTTCACATTCTTAAATCTCTCTCTTCCGCACAATTGGTGTTTCATAGACTTTTGAATACTTTGAAAGCCGCTCAGGAATGCAAGCCAATCGCTAGGCTCAATGACAGTGATTGTATACTGAGACACTGTTTTGTGAAAGAAAATAAAGTCACCTTTGTGAGGCAAGGCCTGACGCTTTCACCATCAAATCAGCCTCAGATGTGTTAGTCCTATTAGTGTTTGCCATTTTCATGAAAGTGGGTAGTCGGTACCCATGCAAAGAGATGGTGGTCATCTGATACGGCCAGACACACGAGGATCTTCCTCTCAGAACCAAATCACCGGACTGCAAGATTCTTGCTCAGCCAAAATAGGAAGATTTGCAAAGCCATGACAGTTATACTGACTTGGCAGTTATACTGACAGCCTTGGAGGACTTATATATAAACGAAACGGAATTGAAAGCAATTTTTAAAATGCCATAGCCAGCATCTACATCACGTTTTCAAAGATTTTTAGGAATGTTTGCTTGCTTAAAAAGTTTCTTAACGGGTCTGCTCATTGAATCTGTTACCGTTTGAAATCTCCTCAAAAAAAAGTCGCATGGCAGTTGTATGAATGTCATCACAAAAGTTCTTACATTTTATCACAGATCTAATTTTCCGCGTTTAAACCCTTATGGTTCCCTATTGGAAGCAAAGGGGTTAGCCTCGGGGCCGTTGCTCATCGGAGATGGGGTGGGGAGGTGCCACTCGCTTCCACCCCGAAGCTAAAACGTTCCCGTCACCGGAAGCGAGAAGAAAAGGACGGGTTGGCTTACTACTCTTACACTTCGTCACAATTTATTTCAGTACACTGTGATCTAGCAAAAATTTATACCGCCGGGATTTCAGTAAGCAATTCCATTTATTAATTCCTGTTCCTACACTTATCACTTTACTCGGCCTATCTATTCTCTATCTAACGCTTACAGACTACTTAATACAGGATCGAAACAAACTTACGTGTCTAAGTCGACTTTCCTATCGATGGGGCCCTTTCTCGAAATCCTCCGCTGCTCGGCCGACGTGTAGCTGCTCACCGTCATCGAAGTTTTTCCGCAGGTTTCTTTTTTCTTACCCCAGACGTTCCGCTTCTTCGTTGAGTCTCACCAGCCAATTCGATTTCCGTTTAAACCATATAATAACCACCAATCTCCAACGCTGGCCTCGTACACCCAATTGCCAGACTCCAACGCCCGTCAGTCAGTTTTCAAAAAAGAAAAAGATAGTCAGCTGAACTCCAGCCACCGCCAACCGTCTCCTTACCAGTCAGTTTTCAAAAAGAAACTCTGGTCGCTGCGCCAACTCGCTTCAGGCCTTGTTTTCCAATTCGATCAGCGGGACTCCGCCAAGCGAACCGTTGGTTGTAGTTGGCTGTACATTGTTCGGTCGTTGCACTTTTCCAATGTACGCGCGCCTGTGCTGGCCATGTCTTTCGCTTCCGTCGTTTTCGCTTCCCCTGTTCCATGGCCGATCATTCCTATCGAGAGATGTCAGCCATGACAGCGCGAGATCGAACTGTCAGATAGTTTCGTTGTTTACATCAGGGGTGTGTTCAATGTGCATGCTATAGCTGCTATTAGCTGCTAATTTAGCAGCTCTGGCTGTCCAATGTCACGAAATAGCTACTTTCTGATGCTTGCTATTTGACAGTCGGGCTGTCCAAGATTCCGGAATAGCTGCTAAGGTAGCAGCTATTCGCTGCTTGTAGTCTGGAGGATAGCTAGAAAGTAGCTAAGGCAAAATGGCCGTGCGTACACAGCTGACATGCAGTTTCAACGTCATTTTCAATTGGAAATTGAAATGAAAAGAGGTTTTTGCGCTTTTGTGACACAGGAGATGAGGAATAAATTTGAAAATAGTGACAGCATAAATTGCATACGGGCTTTTAAACACTTAAACTCAACTCGAGTTTTAAGTTGGCTTGTACACAGCGCAGCTCATCTTGAGTTTTTAGAAGGCGATCATGAAGCGTAAAAGGCCGGGTGCACTGATTCCTGTATTATCAAATTTTCAAGAATTATTTTATGCTCTTTTTCTCATATATGGCGTCAAAAGCCGGAAATAAGTGATACATTTTAAATATGTTAGGAAAATTTTAATAGATTGAGCAGCTGTATGTTGAAAACTCCTAAATTTCATATAGTTTCCAAAGTGCAATGGAAGTATTGAACTGATCCACGAAAATGCAAAAATTACAATAAAAAAATTGAAACAAAATTATTTTTGAATTTCCTGTGTAAAGGCTGACCTTCGTAGCAGCTCTTGGCTGTCCAATATCCATAGCTGCTTCACCTAGCTACTGCGAATTTTGACACTTGCTAAAGTGATGCTATGATATGCTTTTGGAGCAGCTATAGCATGCACATTGAACACACCCCAGTTAGCAAATATGAGATTCGTCCCAATTCTTCGGGAATCGTAGTTGATCGTACGACAGTTCCTTCAATTTCTGGATCATTGTGAATTTGCCACGAGTAGAAGAACTTTTGATCTCGGTGCAGAATTATTCATTACACTACGTGTTTCACATCCTGTATAAATTACGATTCCTGTTGCAGTTCCAGCTGCAACTACGGTATTTGCCCATAGAGTGTTTTCAACATTTAAGCTGCCTTCGTCGTTGCCATCTTGCATTGAAAATGTTCCTATGAACGAATGAATGTCATTTTGTGGTTTTTCGATGCAAATACTAGCATCAATATTAAATAACTCGGAGTCATTATTTAGCTTTTGTGTCACGGATACTGCAAGTCTCAGTTTCCAGTCAGTTTCACCGTCCAATTGTGCTGTCCTCACGAAAACCGATCCACTTTTTTCGCTCGTCCGCAACAATACCAAATCGGCCGGTACACGTTCGTCCTTCTCTACGATTACAATATCACCAGCTTCCAATTTCGACGACGGCACCATTTCATATTGCAAAAGGCTCGGTATGAATCTTTTATGTTTATATTTATATTTATATTTATATTTCATATTTATATACTGCTGACGATGATGATGCTTAACTGGCTTGTTCGCTCTCGGATCCCGGGGATTGTGGGCCGCGACATCTTAGTTGGCCCTCATCTTCGAGGCTTGATGGCGCGCAGCTATTTGAACTTATTATTACCAATCTATACATTAATTTTCACATGCTTCACTTAATATCTAATTAAAAGAAAACTAATATTTCAATTACTTATTTCCAATCTATACATTAATTTTCACATAAACTACTAATATTCTTGCCAAGCCGTAACAATTTTTCGATATAAATAGAAAACTGAATTGAATTGAAAATGAACCCAGACAAACAGTAAATACAGCAGGAGCGGCTCGTCGTTTGATGCAAAGGAAGCAGTGTTTTAGCCTCTAGCAAGAGAGTTAAAGATTCTTTAAATAAGAAAAATGCTATTTAACACTGTGTATTGACATTTAATGTGGATTTTATGCATCAAATATTCAAATCAAAAAAAAATCTTACAAAACTCTATTAATGCTATATGCAAAATAGTTTTATTTTGAAACAGCCAAAATACACTCGGTCAAAGGTAACTTTACAGCATCGCAATAAAAACTCAATGCAAACCTCAAGCATTGCGTACCATTCCAAACCAAAACATAGATCATTAAAATATAATACTCAGAACACTGAAGTGATCTTGCTTCAATGCACGTTCTAATAATTTGTTCATACATCAAATAACAAACATTTCACTATTGATGATTGTAAAGCCTTTGCAATGAATGCTCAAAGATAGAAGCGCGGGCATTGTTCAGCTCCCCACCTCTTCCTGAGAAAGGAAACTCAAAAACCCCTTGCTTATCCACCAGCTAAATGGCCGAGAAATTCTAGTGCTTTAACGCAAAAGCATTACCAGCATTTGTTTATTTTGTTTCAGTTTCTGTTTCCCTACAGAGCTTAGAGCTAGCTTGCCTTCGACGCCTAAAATTAGGGTGCTACTTGCATGCATGATTACTGTAACGGATGTATTGCTTAACATAGGGTGCTATTTGGATATTTAATTTCTGTAATATTATAACTTAGCTCTAGATTTTAATGTCTAATGTAGATTGAAATTCCTATTTTTTATTTTTTTGCCTATTTGTGCTTGTGGTTCGTGAGTTTGAATTCAAATGATTAAAGAAAGGTAATTGTTTTCAAAGTAAATAGTGTTTTCAAAGTAAATAGTTCAAAGTAAATATGTAATTGTTTTCAAAGTAAATAAATTGAATTAATTTTGTATTGGAAGTTGTTGCAATTTGGGTATAAAAGATCTAGTGCAGTAATAATTTTCACCTAGACTATTTGAAGACAAAAACAGAGTGCAATAGATTCGTGCTGATCAGATGTCACTGTCACTGTCTTCAAACATTTACGATATTGATGGTAATAGTAGAAGGAAATAATTGTAAGCGAAACAAACAACATATCAGACCGTATAATAATGACGTCAACTTAAAGCAACTTTCTTTCCTTCACACATATGGCTCTTGATCATCAAAGTAGGTTGACGTACTATACACTGGCTTCTCCAAAACCTTTGACTCTGTCAACCAAAGCCTCCTTCTTCAAAAGCTCAGGAACAATGGCACAGGGTCCTCTTTTTCTTGCTTTTTATGGTTGTGCCGGTATTGCATTTATGGTTGTGCCGATATTTTAACTGTTAATTCCTGCTCTTCAATTCCTGTTTATTCTGCATCAGGCGTTCCGCAAGATTCTATCCTTGGTCCTCTTTTGTTTTTTTTTTTGTTCATAGACGATCTTCTTCCTTAAGTCTGATCTTTTTGTCTTTTATATGCTGACGATTTCAAGATGTTTCGAATGATCGAGTCACAAGATGGCTGTACGCTTTTACAAAACGATTTCAATAGCTTACAGACTTGGTGTGCTGCCAATGCTCTCACTTTGAGCATCGCGAAGGGCCAGAAAATGTATTTTACTTGTAGAACGTCATCTGTGATGTTCTCATATTCTGCTTCTTAATATTGTTGATAATTTAAGAGATTTTGGTGTAATCCAAAGCTTAAATTTAATAAGCATAGTTCCTACATTACTGCCAGGGTCTATTAATCATCAGGTTTCATAATAAGATCCTCTAAAGCCTTCGTTTATATTTCCACCTTAATATTTCCTTCGAATTAACCTCAGTTTTTTTATTCTCCACAATTAGATGTTAATGGTGATGGTAAATTTATAGCTACTCGGACAGAGAGAAGAATAATACCGCCATAAAAGCTATCGTATTCACAAATTCGAAATAATAGCCCTACTGGGTATTTATTCAAACATAACAAATAGAGTATTACACTTTATGTAACTAAAAAAACTACTAAATGTAATTTTATGCAACTAGTTTTCTATAAATAAATACTAATATACTCGTATTTGTAACTGCATACACCAAACTTCCAAAACTGGACCACTGTGTGTGTAAGCCACAGTGGTAAAGATTGGTAGTGGTATTCTTTATGGGATTATTAAGCTAGACATTTTACTATTTGAGATTGAGCATATAAAGAAAATGTTTTCGTGGCATTTATTGCAAGTTTAGGCAAATCGCACTAAATAATTAAATCTGTCGGAGCTCCATATAGCCTCAGATAAAAGTAATCCCACGACAATCATTGTTGGGTCTAGGGACTCTAGCTTGTAGAGACTTCATTCACAATCACTGTATGCGAGTGTGGATTTGATAACTTCCACGACTCACTTTATCCCTAACATAACTCAAGTATCTATTCAGAGCTAGGCTAACTTGAAGCTTGGTGTGTGATCAATGGCAAAATTTACAGGCTAGAAACCGATGCCATATCCAATCGACGACTCAATCTCCCATTCTCATATATTTTGCTCAATTTCAAAATAAAACAAGCTTCCCATCATAAATGTAAAAAAAAAGTGAGAACACTTTGTGCATAGAAATCTACACTGTTAGTAGCTGAACAGCCTTCAATATTCCATGCCCTGCACCAATATCTTGCATAATTTGTAGCGAATTGTAAATTTTAGTGGCACCTTAGCACAACTCAGAACCAGACCGAAGTCCAGAACCAAGAGTGCTAAGGTTCAAATAGTGTAATGGCTACTGCCATTCAAGAGGCAAATTCAAATTAAAAAAAAAAAAGAATTGCCCCGAGAGCAGGGTACCCTAGAAATGGCCGTGAAGGCCCCTCGTCCGCATGAGCGGAGTACCCTTCAACCAACCCCGACGGATGCTGGGGTGCCGCTTTGCTAGCTCGCTGCGGCTGGGGTGGGTTCTTTAAAAACAATGGAGTCGGTTGGCTCTCAGAAAATGGGGATGCTACTTATAATTCATCCGTATTATATTGTAGCCGCAAACTAGTATATAAAATACTCAAGGACCAAAAAGGGGCATCGTTCCGTACAGGAAACCACCCAGGCTCTGCAACATGGGCTGACTAATCAGACCCAGTGCTCGTGACAAAACACGGAGCCACAACATGAAAATTTAAACACGGGAAAAACGGGAAAACGCGCTACCTCTCTCCTCAGAGGAATCCGGGTGAAGCAGACAGTCCCGGGCTCACGATGGTGGCGGAGCCCTGACCCCGATGGTCTGGGGTTCTCCACCCTCTGATACTGGCCATAATACAAACAAATTCAAAACAAACTAATCGAAAATACCCGAACTATAGTTTTGGATGGCCAGTATCCCTCCCTTTATAAATGCTGAAAGAATGCTGGAAAAACTAACTATTCATTCTATCGGCCAGCCAGGCCCGCAGCAAACCCTGGAAGGGAAAAAATCTTCCTAGGCTTTCGCCCAATAAGAAGGCCAATTGTGTTTTAGTTTAAGTAGTCATTATTATTTTCGCTTTTTATAAAAAATTTATCCATGCCTAAA
This sequence comes from Nemotelus pantherinus, assembly GCA_963978885.1. Taxonomy (NCBI): domain Eukaryota; kingdom Metazoa; phylum Arthropoda; class Insecta; order Diptera; family Stratiomyidae; genus Nemotelus; species Nemotelus pantherinus. Next base: position 115,937,944 of record OZ022265.1, on the reverse strand, counting down.
AATTCTGCTGATATCATTTGAATATAGTAAAATATTTACGCAATAAGACAATATACACTATACAAAGACTATGTTGTCAAGAAAAGTTTTGTTTCGAAATGTAGAAAATTGTCAGATAACAAAAATATGCCTGTTTTATTAAAACAGCCACTCATCATCACAATTTTACGTTCGGAAAAATCTAGTTTTTTCTCTTTTGCCTTGTATATATATATATATATTTTATTTATTTTTTTTTTTTTATCATTTGATAGCATAACTATATATTGTTTGCTATGAATGGCTCAATTCAAATTCTTGAATAGACTCAATAAAAAATATAATTATGTTTTTCTTGTTCATTGTGTTTCTCACTATTTTAGGGAGAATATGTTTTTTTTTCTTTTTGTATTTTTTTTAGTCAAAAATTGTATCAAAAGCAACAATATATGCTTCGTTCAATTGATGTATAGCGTTAATAAAAAAAATCAAGTATTTCTTCTACATGCAATGTTTTGAAATGTGCACGATATCACATCATACATATAATACATTCAATCACTTCTTAAGACAGAATCATGTGATGTAATTAAATTATTTAAATCAATTATTATAAATAATCGATGAGTTCTAATAAAAACAAATCCTAATTTGTTTTAAAACAAATGAGAAATCGTAACATTCACTAGTATCCATAGTACTAGTATGGATAGATGTGTTTTCTAGGTAACTAGGATGAGCATGATAGGTGAATGATCCATGGAATCTATTAGTTCTTTTACTTTTTCAGGCAGGATTAGGTTATCATTGAATGCTGAATTTAGTTCCTTGCCTCATATATTTATTGAAAAATAGCAATCTTTAATTTCGAATTGTATTTGCACCTTTGAAATTTCTGAGCTCGATCGGTATACGTTTACTTATATTTTAAGTTTATTTGTGAAGTAGTGCTAAACGGATTTTGGGTTAAATTGTCAAAATACTAAAAGCTTTCTTGACACGGATTTTCTTTCTATTTCCCGTATCTAAGCATATTGATCAGTTGGGTTAATTTACTGAGAAATATTAATTTGCTAATAGAAATATCAATTACTTTAGTTTTGTTTTTCTTTTCTTTTTTTTTTTTTTTTGTTTTTGAACAAATCGACTAAACATGATTTTCCGTTGGGAACATTATGATCAATAATATTAGGGTAAACTATGGGTCATATTCACATCTCACTTTCACAACAAAACAAACAAAACTTAGTAATTATCTTCACACGAGAATTAGATGGTGTTTCCTTGAATTGGTCATCTATTTACGTTTTGTTTTTGATTCCTTTTTATATATAGTTATACGATCGCGTAACTTTCATGGTGTGTTTTGTACTTTAAAGCAATCTATTCGCAAACCAGAATGCCAAAATTAGTGGAACTTAAACAGTGTTTTGTTTGTGCAAAGAAAGGAAGTTAATATTAACATCAACCACTCTGTTAGCTAAACTTTATCCGGACATATAAATAAATTATTCGTAGCCGCAACTATAACATTTTCTAATGGATGCCAGGCCATGTGTAGAATTTCCTTATGGGAAGCGAGACAATCTTTGATACCACTTTCTACACTAATTACTTACGTACAACGCCAAATAATTCGTCCTGCAACGGGCCTCACAAACCAATCCAAACCGGAAAATCTCTTGGCGCTACTCGAGTGCGCCTATGCGTAAAAATTGAATCCAACGTTGGCGGAACCTTTCGCGTGGCACCAATCGAGCTGAGAGTCGACAATCTGCAACAAAGCCCCTTCGCGGAGCTCGTCCGGACAAAATCCAATGGGCAGTGATCTGGCATTGCACTGGGTGCGACGAACAAGGTGAAGGACCCTACTTCGCTGATTGAAAAACGAAATGCCTCCGGGAAGTAAGGCAAGATCAATTGAGATCTTCTCGACTTTGCCGAAACGTTTTCCTTGCGACCGACCTTCACAGATTCAGCCAGACTGTTCCACCAGGTGAAATGTCAACCACAGAAACTAGAGGGAAACTTTGTAGGTTGTCAAAAAAAACTGAAAGCTGACAAGCGGAAACGAATGCACGATTTAACAGATCAGTTCGCAGGAACGCGGTAGCCAACTATTCACGATAGCCTGACTTCCTGAATTACTAAACCTGCGATGAAATTCGTTGCCGCGCCATGGGATTGCACTCCCAAATGATCGATCCCTTTCCAATTTATCGGTAAGCAAATACCGCTACTTCCATTGCAGTACAATACTAATGAAGATTTTTACACGCGAAGGCCGAATAGTTATGATGCCCTCCCGTAGAAAATTGCAATGAGTTCATATTTTCATTTATCTGACTACTGTTCTTTTCCAGGAACGCAATTCACGCACGAACCAAATATTTCTTGCGAATTTGCCACAAACGCAATGTAAGGATACAGAACTTGTTTTCATGCATGTGCAACGTCCATTACTAGGCTTATATGAGCATTAGTAATTTGTTCGGACTGGGTTAAATAAGCGGCACTGTATAGTATAAATTGTATAACTTTGAACGAGCGAATTATCGAGCGAGTTGATAATTTCAGCTCCGCGACCAGAAGTCGAGATTGCTTGAACATTCAGCGAGGTTGTTCCGACTCCAAGATGCCGAAACCGGTGGATGACAATCACCCGAAATGATTTACAGACGGTGTAACAAAAAAACATGCAGTAAGATTTATCGTTCACGAGACGACATGTAATGAAATGCCAACGACCGCAAGCCACTCGTCGTAGACTGTCTATGCCGCCGTTTGCTAATTCAGTCCTCTTGACTAGAAGTAATCGTTACCAGCAAAGTTTAGCATACACAAATCCAGATATCATCGCTGAACGATATCTGGCTGATTGATGACGACGATATTGGTTTTCACTGAGATTTCAATACCTAAGTCACTGGTATATTTTTTTTTTTTTTTCGAAGTGCAGGGAATTCAGTTCAGAAAATGACACACTTTTCACTGAAGCTCTTCTTAATTAAGCTGCATTCTACAAATATTCTGCTTAGGAAGTCACTTCAGACGAAAAAAAAAAAATAGTTGGTGGTGCGGTGTATACAAAAAAAATAGAACTCCGCCACTACGATAGAGACGGTTTTAAATACACTAGACTACTGAAAGTATATCCACGACCCTAGATGGAAATCAAAATTCAACTGTATCGCTCAAGTGCTGAGCTAACACTCCTGACTTCAACCAAGTCCATCCGCAACCCAACCGCTCCTCCAACTCCCACCACACACAATGCCCATACTAGTGGACACTCACGCGGCAACAACAAATCACCTAGAACAAAGAAAAACTTTTAGCATCGAAACACAAAGCGTGCGAAGATTTTTCCAATCGCATAACCGTGATTCACACGCTTGTAGTTGCGATGTGGGGTGATATGCTTTGTTCTGGCTTTGTTGTTAGTGCTTGACACTAACAAAATTGCCGTCGCGAGAAGATTGCATTGCGATGATTCGAAAAATTTGCTTTGTTGTTAGTGTTTGACACTAACAAAATTCCCGTCGCGAGAAGTTTGCATTGCGATGATTCGAAAAATTTGCTTTGTTGTTAGTGTTTGACACTAACAAAATTGCCGTCGCGAGAAGTTTGCATTGCTATGGCTCGAAAATCTTCCCAATTCCTACAACAACAATTTCGGGGTTCCGAGCCCATTGCCAGCAATTAATATTGATGGGAATGAGCTCCGGAAATACCAGAGGATTGTTGCTATCGGAATTGGACAAATTCTCGAGCCGAGGCATTTTGGTATTCAATATGAAAATTGATTGCAAATGGATACGGAAAGAAGGTTAAGGGGGTCGTCACACGTAACCCTGCGCATGACACAGAAGCGAGTATGGTAGGCAAATGCTACAACACAGCTATTTCCTCAAGGAACACCGAGAGGAAAGAGCTGAAGGATTTATATCCCGAAGGAATCTTAAAGAGTATGAAGAGTAGGTCTCTGAATTTAGAGAAAGGGATTTAGATGAGGAATTGTATATTCCACCTGAATATACAGATATTATATATTCCTATAGCTAAGAAGGCACAATCGTTCAAGAACTGGCCAGCCAACCACTGCACATCCCCAGGAAATGCTGGCGAGAACACGAGTGCCCGACGACGTCCCCCAGGCGCCATCGCCGGATGACTCATGACCTTCGCCGCAGCAGGCACAAATCCCATGTCAAGCACTCGATCCGCCTTATCGAGAACCATAACACGAACGTAGTCAAATCGAATGCTTGACATGGGATTTATGCCTTCTGCTACGAAAGCCATGAATCATCCGACGATGGCAACTGCGGAACGTCGTCAAACACTCGCGTCCCCGGCAACACCCCCCGAGGATACACAAAGGCTAGCCGGCCAGCCCCTAAACAACTATGCCCTCCCAGCCATATGAATAGTTGGAGGTGCTTGGGCCCATGTCGAACAGACATTTTTATCGAATTGAAAAGGGTATGTTGGACGTATGTCTTGAACTACGTGGAATGGCTCAAGGGTGGAAGTATCTTTGACAGAGGAAATGGTGAGCAATATGAACATCTCTAGATACTTTCACATCAGGACAGGAGTGACACCTGAAATAGGCGCACATGAACGATCTCCAAATAGAATTTGGGAATAAATCGTGAACGGGTGAGCTTAGTGGGTCTTCACTTAGTGATGTCTTTCGCATGAAAGACGCCCACTGATCGTCCATTTTGATCGGCGAGCTGGTAATATGCTCCTCCGATCTTCTTCATTACCTTACTAGGTAAGATCATCAGTGGATGAACGGGGCTTCGTCAATTTGTGTGGGATAACGTAAGCTTCTGCGTGAAAGTAGGTGACAAAGGATCAAGGTGATCGGACTGTACAATTGATACAGTAATGCAAAATAGATGTTCAAGTGGATCAAGCAAGGGAAGTGAGTTTAAAGCGAAGTGAACGAATGAAGGGTGGATCCAATTCTCTCGAAGAATGCATGTCCGGGAGCCTCCTAGTAAATAAAATTAGTGGGTTTTGGGGAGTGCCGGCCGTACCACATGGAGGACCGCACCCTACTTTTTCCCAGCCTCAGGACCAACGTACGCTCCACACTCACGCATCCGCTTACGAATGTATGCACATGCGTAAGTGCGTGCGCACAACATCTCGTGAGATGCTACCCAGGGTACAGGACAGCAGGATTGCTCCTCTGACCTGAATGAGGGGTGGGGGCTACCCTTTCAGCCGGGGTCCGTAGCGGAAGCTCTTGGCTCCTCCATGTCTCCTCTGCACGCACCGGGGCTCCCACATCGGAAGGTCAGGGGCTGTGGCGTCGAAAGACGTATTAACGAGAAGGTTGAAGGAGGCAGAATCGACAAAAACTCGATTCACAAAAAAAACAAAAGAAGTAACCCAGGACATTCACTTTCGAGAGTTAGCTATTGCAAGTAGTGAGAGTAGCAGAGGAATTATTAATAACATTCAGTAGTAATAAAAGTTTCTTTTCCCCTTCTCAGACCGAACCATAAAGCTATTGTTGACCGCTCCAAAGCGTCGAGGGATCTCAGAATACGAGTAAACATTCGAAACGTAGAATAAGTGACACCTCTGCGGGGACCCGAAGGTAAGTTAATCAATTACAACGAAGATGTAAATGCCCAAAAATTTGAAGGTCAGGTTTACATAACTTTAACACCGTACAGGTTTATAGGTCGCATGAAATTTTTAAGAGAATAATAACGCAGTATGATTACTTTAGTGCTTTGGAGGTTAACGAATGGTGGTTTCCCAAAATATTGACATTATTGAGTAATATCCTTAGCGTGAAAAACACCTACGGTGCGACCATTCATATCTGAGAGTTGATAATATGCTCCACCAATTTTCCTTAGCACTTTACTTTGAATAAACTTATGATCCAGTTTTGCATTATAGTGAGCAGCCGCATCACTATGCCGGAAGTTGCGCCTGTATACTATCTCGCCAGGTTGGTAGGAGACCAATCTGGAGCGAAGATTGTACGATTTTGCATTTCGAGCTTGAGCTCGAGTGGTAAGATGCCGGATCTGTTGGCGGATGAGGGCAAGGTGGTCAGCCGTCGGCAAACTGAGATTAGGCTCATCCAGGAGCTGAAGTTGCTTTAGGAGGGCATAGATTTTCCCGTGGGTTACCATGGGTTGCCCAAAAACAGCATGGTAGGGTGAAGTGCCAATGGTGGCATGAGGAGCGGAGCGCAGTGCAGAAGTGATCTCTGTCAGCTTAGCGTCCCAGTTGTTCTGAGAAGGGTCTATGTAGGCTCGAATGGCGGCGATAAGCGAGCGATTTAGTCGCTCAGAGGCATTAGCCTGCGGAGAGTACACAGCAGTTAAAGTATGGGAGATCCCAAATTCTTCCAACAAGGAACGAAATACGTTGGACCGAAACTGAACTCCGTTGTCCGAAACAATAGTCTCCGGAACTCCGACCAGGGAGAATATCCGCTTCCTCAAAATTTCCGTTACTGCCCCTGCGGTGAATTTTCGCAAAGGTTCGATAAACGGGAAACGCGATAGGTGGTCAAGAACGATGAAAGCTCCAGTGTGTCCGGACCTGGACCTAGGATAGGGGCCAATGATGTCGATATACAAGCGCTGGAATATGCGCTCGGGAACGCACTGAGTCGTCATTGGTGGACGAAGGGTGTGTGAAGGGGCTTTTGTGGTTTTACAAATAATGCATGAGTCCACGTAAGCTTTCACTTGAGCGGCCATTTTGGGCCAGAAAAACCATTGCCGTAGTCGGCCGAGGGTTTTTGCCACGCCTCCGTGTGCGCTCAGAGGTGGATCATGTGCCAACTTCACTACTTCTGCCGTCATTTCTGATGGCACCCACAACTTCCAGGCCAATTCTTCTTGTAGTACGTTTCCGGTCGCATACTCCATACGCTTGTACACGTACCCATCTACTACTTTTAGGTCCGGCAGTTGATGTTGTTCTGCATTGACTTTCGCCGCTAGTTCCATATAGGAAGGGCCTTTGAAATGCGGCGAAGCCAGGTCCAGCTCCACCGGAGTCTCATCGCTCTCCGCCGGCGTCAACGCATCGGCAGAGAACATGCGCGACAAGGAGTCCGGCACTACATTTTGGCTTCCCTTTCGGTGGACGATGGTAAAGTTAAACCCTTGAAGTTTAAGGGCCCACCGAGCTAAGCGACCATTTAGATCTGGTTGGTGCATTAGCCATTTTAGGGAAGCATGGTCGGTCACGATTTCGAATTCATGACCTTCCACGTAGGCTCGGAACTTCTTGATTGCCAGCACCGCTGCCAGACATTCTTGCTCAGTTACTGTGTAATTTCGCTGAGCGGGATTCAGCTTGTGTGACATGTAGGCGATGGGGGCTTCAGCTCCGTCTTCAGTACGTTGCACTAGCACAGCTCCTACTCCATGTTGACTTGCGTCACATTGGATGGAGAAGGGCTTGTTGAAATCAGGGCTGTGTAACACTGGGGCTGAAACAAGGCTTAGTTTCAATTGCTTGAAAGCGTTTAGCCTCTCATCGGTCCACACAAACTGACTCCGCTTTGAAAGCATGTCTGTCAGCGGTGTCGACAAAGACGCATACTCTCTGACGAAACGCCGATACCAGCCACAGATTCCCAGAAATCTACGAATCTGTTTCGTCGTTGTGGGAAGCGGGAAGTCCATGATGGACTTCACCTTGTCGGGATCCGTTCTAATCGTGCCCTCACCAACAATGTGGCCAAGATACTTGACTTCTCTCAAGAGAAATTTACTCTTTTCCACATTGATGGTGAGGCCACCCTGTCTCAAATGAAATGCGACCTGATGGAGCACCCCCATGTGCTCGTCGAATGTCTCCGTAATCACCAGCAAGTCGTCCAAATATACGAATACTTGGTGCTTTAGATGCGGAGGAATTATTTTGTCCATAAGTCGCGACATCGTTTGGGGCGCATTGCACAACCCAAACGGCATCACGACAAATTGGTACAAGGGTCGCCCGGGCACAGTGAAAGCCGTCCGCTCCCGAGACTTCTCTTCCAAAGGGATCTGCCAGAAGGCATCTTTTAGATCCAGGCCCGTGATGTAAGTGGCCTTTGGAAGTCTACTTAATATGCCATCTATAAGAGGCAAGGGGTAGGCGTCTTTCACTGTGACCGAGTTCACCTTCCTCGCATCCAGGCACAGACGTACTTTTGATGGTTTTACCACCAATGTCACAGGTGATGACCAAGCGCTCTTCGATTCCTCGATCACGCCCAGCGCTAGCATGCGGTCCAGCTCCTTGTATAGGAGCTTCTCGACAGCAGGCGAAACCGAGAAATGTCTCTGTTTTATTGGTTTCTGATTGCCAGTGTCAATCTCATGCTGGATTAGCGCGGTTTTTCCAAGACCCTCTACAGCGAACGACGGAAAACTAGCTATCACAGAGCTAAGTCTGCGACGCTGCTCCGGTGTTAGAGAATGGGCGTGATCGTCGAGTTCGTCGAGGCTGGTCACTGTGTCGACCTGCTGGGCCGGCGCGAACAGGTCTGCGGCCAAGGCGAACAACCGAACGAAATCCACTCCCAGGTAGAGATTTTGGCTGAGAGTGGGAATTATCCAGAGCGTCAACGTCTTCGTGAGCCCCCGGAACGTAATGTCGGCTGACACGCGGCCTACGGCTTGGTGGTGAGTGCCATCTGCGGTCTTCAACCCGAGGGAAGCTCTTTTCCAGGGAAAAGAATTCCTCTCGAGGAAGGCTCTAGCCAAGTCAGCCGCCATCACGCTCACAGAAGCTCCCGTATCTATTAATCCTGACGTTGACTGCCCAAATAGCAAGACCTGTGCATACGGTCGGACGTCACCTGAGGGCACGTCCAACAAGGTCGCACAATTAAGTTCAAAACGCCAACGTCGAAGGCGAGAATAATAATGTCTCATCCTCAACGTTGAGCGTTTTTTTCTGATCCTATCAGTGGAAAAATGTAGTGTTTCAGTGTTAAAAATTCTGTCCCTTACCGCTGTGTACTTTCGCAGTCGCAGATGATAAGGCAGAAATGCAAGCGAGCAGGGATGTCCAGTGGTGAAATTAGTATTTTGGTGAGGATGGTGAAAGTGAGCCGGCTGAAGGTTGCCGGGGCAGGTGACGAGTATGTCCCTGCTTGAGGCTGTTGCTGCTTCACTACCTACCTGCCGGAACGTGGTGGAGGAGTTCTGCGAATCGGGAGGCTCGAGGTCTTGTTCGGCGCTCCCGGTGATCTGTTTTTTTGTAAACAGTTGGTACAGCTCGGCTTATATGTGTCCGCTTTACCACAGCCGTAACAGAACACCGTCCGCTCCTCCAGACAGTCATCAAATTTATGCCCCACCTTTCTGCAGTTCCAGCAGATAGGCAGAGCTGCAGCCGCAGAAATTCCGAGTGCTCCAGGGCAAGTCTCAGCTGGATCCAGCGGTCCTTCATCCAACTCACTCACATCCTGCGAATCCGTCAGCCCCGACAGATGGCGACGAGTCCCGTAAACTCTCTCTGGCTGTCCTAAAGCCTTCGCCAAACGCTCCCTCCGTTTTACATGCTCACGGAGCTGCTGTGTGCTGGCGAAATGCCTATCCACCAGCTGCCACTGCAACTCCGGGAGCATGTTCCCCTGCACGATTTCGAGCAGATCGTGATCATTCAAGGGGAAAGGGAGGCTGCCGGCCAAACGACGAACATCCTGGTAAAAGTCGTCGAAGGACTCACCAACCTTCTGTCGCCGCTGGCGGATTCGCCTCATCACCTCACTGTTGGATGCAAAGTCCTTGAACTCTCGCCGCATGGCATCTCTCAGAGAGTACCAATCGAAATGTTCAGCTTCCCGGTGGAACTGCCAAAACCATTCTTCGGCAACACCTTTCAACAGGCTGTCAATGTGTCTGGTGACCGCCCGGAAATCGCCTTGAAGTTGCTGGCGTGTTAGCGCGTTAACCCGGTAGAGAAACGTCTCTACAGGCATGCTTCCACCCTGTCCACTAAACGTCAGATTCCATCCTGCCATGATGGTAGTTATGCGGTCGGATGACATTCTGTCATCACGACCATTTCGAGGGCCTCCTCGAGGTGCTGCACCATCTCGGGAGTCTCGTTGCGGAGGGCTGAGGTTTGAAGGCCTCTGGGGCGCCACGAAGGAGCGCGCCCTCGGATTCAATCGGGGCGATGCGCCATCGGTGGTTGACGAAGGAAGGATTCGATCAGCCCCTCGATCCAACAACAGCCGCATGCTATGTTGGAGTTCGATCAGCTGTCGCTGAAAAGTGCTCAACTCCTCTTGCACTATGGACCGAACTCCTAAGGTTGTAGCGGAATCTTTGCTTGTTGGCAGAGTTTTAGCGGTTGGATCGGGCGACCGACCCAATCCATCCTCTCCGTCTTGACCTCGACGGACGCCTTCGCAGCTCACTTCCTCGTGGCGATCCATCCTCCGCGTTCTTACGCCACCTTTAGTGGGCTTGGGCCGTGCTCCCTTCGACGCCGTCTCTCCCGTTGGGGGAATTTGTCCAGCCCCCAGGGGGAGGCGCAGTGCTCCACGGCACAACGGACATTCCGGGCTCTCAGTCAGCCATTGCTCAATGCAATGCCGATGGAACTGATGCCCACACGACGTCGTTACTGCTGGGTTGTCACGTACAAACCCCTGCCGGCAAATGGAGCACTCCTCCTCCACTCGGACGCCGGACAAATCCTCTAGACTTCTGGCTAGAGGCATGGCTTTGCACATCGAAATTTGTCCTAAGAAAAAAAGTTGAAATTTTGCACGTAAACACGTGACTAACTATATTTTATTTTGCACGTCAAAACGTGTCAAAAGTGATATATTGAAATTTTGGCACGTAAAAACGTGTCCAAAATGGAAAACCTTATTACTTTGCACGTAAAAACGTGTCAAAGGGTAAAGTTGAGTTACTTTGCACGTCAAAACGTGTCAAAGAAAAATAATGTTTGAAATTCGACTTCACGTCAGAACGTGTCGAATGGGAAAAAGTTTAGTGGTAAACAAAACTTTAATTTTGCACGTTAAAACGTGACAAAAATGAAAACTTTATTACAAAGTTTGAAATTCGATTTCACGTCAAAACGTGTCGAAATCTAAAAACCTTAAAATTGCACGTTAAAACGTGGCAAAAGTGAAAAGTTTATTATAAAGTTTAAAGTTTTATGAAGTGTTTGGCCCTCCCATTGGGTTTCACCCAGGAAGACCCTCCCACTGGTTCGCAAGCTGGCTGGCTTATTCGGTAAAGATAAAATGTTATTTAAGTTTTAAGTTATGAAATTTTACGAATTTAAGTTGAAATAACAATGATGGTCGTTTCACAAAGTGGAAACGCCCAGTATGGGGACCGTCTGTCCACCCGAAATTCCTTGAAAAGAGAGGAGCAAAGGATCAAAAACAATTATTTTGTTGCTTGACTCAACCTCAGCAAATGGTTCAAGTCTGGCCAAGCTGCAGGGACGTGTAGGCGACACCACGCCAACCCCACGTAATCCACCACAGCCTGAACCAAACCCAAGCCAAAAGCCGAAGCCGGGTCAAGACAACAAGGATACAAAGTTTGGGTCAGCTTCCCAACACAAAGTGGGGCAGGGGCCCTTCGGATGACCGGGACAGGAATGGCGGTAAACCACCAAAACCTGTTATCCGCGGCCATCCTCCAGGTTGCACCCAGAGCCAAAAAGCTCAACGGACAAACACAACAGGAAGCTGCCCAAGAGGTAAACTATAAGGAATGATTTTAAAGGGATAGGATTGGGAAGGATGTTTGCGGCTAAAGGAAAGAGCGAGCAATGCAGGTCTTAATAAATGGGTTTTGTTCTCTCGAACGAAGTAATGTTGAATCGCAAAGGAGGCGATTCTAAGACCTGCTAGTGAGAATGGAAATATTAGGATTGAAGACGTAAAGTCTTGAAGGGAGTATGAGACGAAGCTCATAATCTTTTTTTTCTCACTTTGGTGTGGGTTGCCCAAAAACAAGTTTTCGGGCCCCACGTTGGGCGCCATTTGTAGCGAATTGTAAATTTTAGTGGCACCTTAGCACAACTCAGAACCAGACCGAAGTCCAGAACCAAGAGTGCTAAGGTTCAAATAGTGTAATGGCTACTGCCATTCAAGAGGCAAATTCAAATTAAAAAAAAAAAAGAATTGCCCCGAGAGCAGGGTACCCTAGAAATGGCCGTGAAGGCCCCTCGTCCGCATGAGCGGAGTACCCTTCAACCAACCCCGACGGATGCTGGGGTGCCGCTTTGCTAGCTCGCTGCGGCTGGGGTGGGTTCTTTAAAAACAATGGAGTCGGTTGGCTCTCAGAAAATGGGGATGCTACTTATAATTCATCCGTATTATATTGTAGCCGCAAACTAGTATATAAAATACTCAAGGACCAAAAAGGGGCATCGTTCCGTACAGGAAACCACCCAGGCTCTGCAACATGGGCTGACTAATCAGACCCAGTGCTCGTGACAAAACACGGAGCCACAACATGAAAATTTAAACACGGGAAAAACGGGAAAACGCGCTACCTCTCTCCTCAGAGGAATCCGGGTGAAGCAGACAGTCCCGGGCTCACGATGGTGGCGGAGCCCTGACCCCGATGGTCTGGGGTTCTCCACCCTCTGATACTGGCCATAATACAAACAAATTCAAAACAAACTAATCGAAAATACCCGAACTATAGTTTTGGATGGCCAGTATCCCTCCCTTTATAAATGCTGAAAGAATGCTGGAAAAACTAACTATTCATTCTATCGGCCAGCCAGGCCCGCAGCAAACCCTGGAAGGGAAAAAATCTTCCTAGGCTTTCGCCCAATAAGAAGGCCAATTGTGTTTTAGTTTAAGTAGTCATTATTATTTTCGCTTTTTATAAAAAATTTATCCATGCCTAAAAATTCTGCTGATATCATTTGAATATAGTAAAATATTTACGCAATAAGACAATATACACTATACAAAGACTATGTTGTCAAGAAAAGTTTTGTTTCGAAATGTAGAAAATTGTCAGATAACAAAAATATGCCTGTTTTATTAAAACAGCCACTCATCATCACAATTTTACGTTCGGAAAAATCTAGTTTTTTCTCTTTTGCCTTGTATATATATATATATATTTTATTTATTTTTTTTTTTTTATCATTTGATAGCATAACTATATATTGTTTGCTATGAATGGCTCAATTCAAATTCTTGAATAGACTCAATAAAAAATATAATTATGTTTTTCTTGTTCATTGTGTTTCTCACTATTTTAGGGAGAATATGTTTTTTTTTCTTTTTGTATTTTTTTTAGTCAAAAATTGTATCAAAAGCAACAATATATGCTTCGTTCAATTGATGTATAGCGTTAATAAAAAAAATCAAGTATTTCTTCTACATGCAATGTTTTGAAATGTGCACGATATCACATCATACATATAATACATTCAATCACTTCTTAAGACAGAATCATGTGATGTAATTAAATTATTTAAATCAATTATTATAAATAATCGATGAGTTCTAATAAAAACAAATCCTAATTTGTTTTAAAACAAATGAGAAATCGTAACATTCACTAGTATCCATAGTACTAGTATGGATAGATGTGTTTTCTAGGTAACTAGGATGAGCATGATAGGTGAATGATCCATGGAATCTATTAGTTCTTTTACTTTTTCAGGCAGGATTAGGTTATCATTGAATGCTGAATTTAGTTCCTTGCCTCATATATTTATTGAAAAATAGCAATCTTTAATTTCGAATTGTATTTGCACCTTTGAAATTTCTGAGCTCGATCGGTATACGTTTACTTATATTTTAAGTTTATTTGTGAAGTAGTGCTAAACGGATTTTGGGTTAAATTGTCAAAATACTAAAAGCTTTCTTGACACGGATTTTCTTTCTATTTCCCGTATCTAAGCATATTGATCAGTTGGGTTAATTTACTGAGAAATATTAATTTGCTAATAGAAATATCAATTACTTTAGTTTTGTTTTTCTTTTCTTTTTTTTTTTTTTTTGTTTTTGAACAAATCGACTAAACATGATTTTCCGTTGGGAACATTATGATCAATAATATTAGGGTAAACTATGGGTCATATTCACATCTCACTTTCACAACAAAACAAACAAAACTTAGTAATTATCTTCACACGAGAATTAGATGGTGTTTCCTTGAATTGGTCATCTATTTACGTTTTGTTTTTGATTCCTTTTTATATATAGTTATACGATCGCGTAACTTTCATGGTGTGTTTTGTACTTTAAAGCAATCTATTCGCAAACCAGAATGCCAAAATTAGTGGAACTTAAACAGTGTTTTGTTTGTGCAAAGAAAGGAAGTTAATATTAACATCAACCACTCTGTTAGCTAAACTTTATCCGGACATATAAATAAATTATTCGTAGCCGCAACTATAACATTTTCTAATGGATGCCAGGCCATGTGTAGAATTTCCTTATGGGAAGCGAGACAATCTTTGATACCACTTTCTACACTAATTACTTACGTACAACGCCAAATAATTCGTCCTGCAACGGGCCTCACAAACCAATCCAAACCGGAAAATCTCTTGGCGCTACTCGAGTGCGCCTATGCGTAAAAATTGAATCCAACGTTGGCGGAACCTTTCGCGTGGCACCAATCGAGCTGAGAGTCGACAATCTGCAACAAAGCCCCTTCGCGGAGCTCGTCCGGACAAAATCCAATGGGCAGTGATCTGGCATTGCACTGGGTGCGACGAACAAGGTGAAGGACCCTACTTCGCTGATTGAAAAACGAAATGCCTCCGGGAAGTAAGGCAAGATCAATTGAGATCTTCTCGACTTTGCCGAAACGTTTTCCTTGCGACCGACCTTCACAGATTCAGCCAGACTGTTCCACCAGGTGAAATGTCAACCACAGAAACTAGAGGGAAACTTTGTAGGTTGTCAAAAAAAACTGAAAGCTGACAAGCGGAAACGAATGCACGATTTAACAGATCAGTTCGCAGGAACGCGGTAGCCAACTATTCACGATAGCCTGACTTCCTGAATTACTAAACCTGCGATGAAATTCGTTGCCGCGCCATGGGATTGCACTCCCAAATGATCGATCCCTTTCCAATTTATCGGTAAGCAAATACCGCTACTTCCATTGCAGTACAATACTAATGAAGATTTTTACACGCGAAGGCCGAATAGTTATGATGCCCTCCCGTAGAAAATTGCAATGAGTTCATATTTTCATTTATCTGACTACTGTTCTTTTCCAGGAACGCAATTCACGCACGAACCAAATATTTCTTGCGAATTTGCCACAAACGCAATGTAAGGATACAGAACTTGTTTTCATGCATGTGCAACGTCCATTACTAGGCTTATATGAGCATTAGTAATTTGTTCGGACTGGGTTAAATAAGCGGCACTGTATAGTATAAATTGTATAACTTTGAACGAGCGAATTATCGAGCGAGTTGATAATTTCAGCTCCGCGACCAGAAGTCGAGATTGCTTGAACATTCAGCGAGGTTGTTCCGACTCCAAGATGCCGAAACCGGTGGATGACAATCACCCGAAATGATTTACAGACGGTGTAACAAAAAAACATGCAGTAAGATTTATCGTTCACGAGACGACATGTAATGAAATGCCAACGACCGCAAGCCACTCGTCGTAGACTGTCTATGCCGCCGTTTGCTAATTCAGTCCTCTTGACTAGAAGTAATCGTTACCAGCAAAGTTTAGCATACACAAATCCAGATATCATCGCTGAACGATATCTGGCTGATTGATGACGACGATATTGGTTTTCACTGAGATTTCAATACCTAAGTCACTGGTATATTTTTTTTTTTTTTTCGAAGTGCAGGGAATTCAGTTCAGAAAATGACACACTTTTCACTGAAGCTCTTCTTAATTAAGCTGCATTCTACAAATATTCTGCTTAGGAAGTCACTTCAGACGAAAAAAAAAAAATAGTTGGTGGTGCGGTGTATACAAAAAAAATAGAACTCCGCCACTACGATAGAGACGGTTTTAAATACACTAGACTACTGAAAGTATATCCACGACCCTAGATGGAAATCAAAATTCAACTGTATCGCTCAAGTGCTGAGCTAACACTCCTGACTTCAACCAAGTCCATCCGCAACCCAACCGCTCCTCCAACTCCCACCACACACAATGCCCATACTAGTGGACACTCACGCGGCAACAACAAATCACCTAGAACAAAGAAAAACTTTTAGCATCGAAACACAAAGCGTGCGAAGATTTTTCCAATCGCATAACCGTGATTCACACGCTTGTAGTTGCGATGTGGGGTGATATGCTTTGTTCTGGCTTTGTTGTTAGTGCTTGACACTAACAAAATTGCCGTCGCGAGAAGATTGCATTGCGATGATTCGAAAAATTTGCTTTGTTGTTAGTGTTTGACACTAACAAAATTCCCGTCGCGAGAAGTTTGCATTGCGATGATTCGAAAAATTTGCTTTGTTGTTAGTGTTTGACACTAACAAAATTGCCGTCGCGAGAAGTTTGCATTGCTATGGCTCGAAAATCTTCCCAATTCCTACAACAACAATTTCGGGGTTCCGAGCCCATTGCCAGCAATTAATATTGATGGGAATGAGCTCCGGAAATACCAGAGGATTGTTGCTATCGGAATTGGACAAATTCTCGAGCCGAGGCATTTTGGTATTCAATATGAAAATTGATTGCAAATGGATACGGAAAGAAGGTTAAGGGGGTCGTCACACGTAACCCTGCGCATGACACAGAAGCGAGTATGGTAGGCAAATGCTACAAATTCTGAAAACATCATCATTTGTACAGAGCCAATGATAAAATCAAAGTACAATCTTCTCCCTCTCATAGTAAAAACGTAATGCAGCACAGCAAGCTTGACCCACTCGTCATTTACCGATACCCTCTGAATTCTAAACAAGCATAAAATGCTTGTTCATCATATATGTAAACGAAATGAATTGGAATCAAATCATCGTTGTCAATATGTACGGGTAAAACAACAAAACTACGGTAACAGCTATTCGATTTATTCAATTAAAGTGCCTTGTTTGCAAAACCTGTTACTATTTCGCATAGTTATGAGTATGCATCCGTCTAATAAAGACGCCGCATCGCATCGATCCAACATATGACTACCTTCGCTCCATTGACAGACGGTGCTTGAATGATGTAACCACGATCCAACCTCAATCCATTGCAAAAGCACCATCATCAGTGTCAGCAGCGATCGTTATTGTTCACACCTACCGTATATTCGTCCCGATATTTGGTTATCGTCAAGCAGTTATAAACCAAACGGACAATCAAAGTCGTTTATTTATAGTCTGCCTAGAGGTGGCTAGCCAGCAGTTGCCGCAATTATCCCTGTAATTGGGATCTAAGCAGTTACATCAATTATTTTTGGGTGTACGTGCGTACATACAGATATGCATTTAGATGAGCAGTAGTATTTGACTTTCTTTTTCCGATCGCTTCGTAATTTATAACTTGCTTGACGTTTCTCATTAGTTTACTGCGAGCATCGTAGAATTGAAGCATTTGATTAATCACGTTTTACTACTTGTGTTACTTTTACAGCAGTATGATTACTAGGACCAATTAAATTTTACCAGAAATAATGTGAAGGATTTCAAAAATCTCATCGGGAGCATTACCGAATCTTCGAAAATTTGCAACTATTTTTCCGTTTTGCTTTTTATTCATATAATGTGCAAATTTCAACAGTCGGGTCAATTCGAATATGCAACAGGTTTTACATTTATCTTTTTAGCATTAGCTCGGTACTTCGAAACTAATTTTATCTTTTCGACGCACTGTATGCAACGCTGTGATAATACGACCTTGGTTCTGATGCATTAAGGCTACCGATCGTAGCTATGATTTTTCGATAGTAGTACAACTGAGACGGTAGGATAGACGGTTTCACTTTCATGCAAGGCTGGATTTAGTTGATTTTACGTTTTCCTTCGATGTTTTAACGAACTGATTATATTTGCGCCAAATAAGCGCTAATGAAAAAAATAACTCGGCGTTATTACCAATAGATAAATATAGTTTGCATAAGTGCTTCGAAAGTGAGGGCTCTTATCGATGTCTTTTAGTTACTTTCTATTAGAAACTGCGTTTTTCACGAGGAGAGCTAGCTGACTTCTGTCACATTAAATAATAGAATGTTAGGTTAGGTTGTACTGGTTGGCACAATGCCACACATAGACCTACTGGTCCATAGTGATACCAGATAAATGTACCTCGAGAAAAAAAGTTCAATCCAAGCGGCCACCAAAGGCCCCAGACTTTTTCACGAACTGAAGGATGTCTTTCAGCTTTTGCTCTCCCACGTGCAAGAGATTCGCCTGGCAGGGCTCACCGAAGTATCGCAGTCTGGTTTTCCCCAGTACCGGGCAGTGACACAGGAGATGCTGGATTGTTTCTGAGACCCCCGGCTCTTGACACATCCTACAGGTACCGCTCGTTAGGAGTCCCATTTTCATAGCATGTGCTGCTACAAAACAATGGCCAGTAATGATACCAACGAGTCGTTTGCAGTCAGTCCGCGTTAACTCGAGGAAGTACTTAATCGATGCGAGATTGTATGACCCCCACATGATTTTGGTTACCCTGCAGTTCTGAGTTGCAACCCATCTGCGCGTTGCACCCTGCATCATTTTGGAGTCGATTGAGAACTTAATCGTTTGGATAGGAGTAAGGATGTCTACCGATTCTGGAAGGGGAAGACTAGCCCCATACTTGGCTAACGCATCCGTCTTCTCATTTCCATCAATGCCCGTATGACCGGGAACCCAGAACATTCAGACTCTTCTACTGTTACCCAGTCTGTTCAGGGCCTGAATGCAATCGAATACACACTTCGATTTGTATGTGTGAGACATCAGTGCTTTCACCGAAGCTTGACTGTCCGTAAAGATATTTAATTCTTCACTTGTAGTATCTTTGGCATACATCAGACCTGCGGCTTTACGAATCGCAAAAACCTCCGCCTGTAAAATACTACTATGATTTGGAAGCCTGAAAGCTGCTTCCATAGCTGCATCTGCAGAATATGCTGCAGCACCCACTCCTTCAGCTGTTTTCGAGCCGTCAGTGAAGATGCCAAGAGCTGTTGGACACATTTGCCGATTCCATTCCTGCCCATCTTCCACAGTAGCTCGATAGCCCCGCTCAAAGCACAGAGTGCTTCCTGCGTAACCTCGTTCAATACGGCTATGGCCGAACGATCCCGACTCGAAGTATCCTGATTCCCTAAGCCTAACAGCGGCTTTTGCGGCACTGCCTCTTATAAAGAGCTCAAGCGGGCGAGATGAAGCAGGACGTTCAGAGCAGACGAAGGAGTCGAGGCTAAGGCACCTATAGTGCAGAGGGCCGCCAACCACTGAACTCTATTTGCCATGATAGCAAAGGTGGTTTTATTCACTGCTGGCCACCAGACCAAGCATCCGTAAACAAGGATCTCCCTAGGTATCGCCAAGTAGATCCAGTGAGTTAGAGCAGGGCTTAGACCCCACGTTTTACCCAGCACTCTCTTGCTGGCATAAATCGCGTTGCTTGCCTGCTTAACTCTTTCCTCTAAATTCGCCTTCCATGTGAGCTTGCTGTCCAGAATAAGACCCATTCATTCATTCATTCACCCATTCATTCAGGCGCATTGTGAGCTTGCTGTCCAGAATAAGACCTTCCATGTGAGCTTGCTGTCCAGAATAAGACCCATTCATTCATTCATTCACCCATTCATTCAGGCGCATTCAATATCTAGAAAGGCTCCCAAAGCGTATTCTTTGTAATGGAGTGCCTTTTCAATTTTGAGGATTACTCTATGGAGAGCCGTTTCTACAGATTTCCCTTTCATATACGCATTTTGGGCTCTCGATAGAGTTTGAGTACCAAGTCTTTGTTTGGTATGCAGATAGCACTAGGCAACCTTTGTAAATTTGTGTTAGCCAGGAAATGGCAAGCTTACCTGTCTTTTGAAGCATGACCGGCAGAATTCCATCCGGACCAGGAGACTTGAAATACTAGAAACGTTTTGATGATTACTTTCGCAGCACAACAGGCTTTTGCGATTGGAGGAATTTTGGAGGCTCATCAATCTTTGCAAAGGAAACTGAATATTTAAGTAGTCGATTGTCTTTCGAAACCTTAAATTACATTTACATCAAGTTGACTATGAGGTAGCTTTGTGACTTTAGTTTAACCAGTCATATAAAGAATAATTTGCAAAATGATAGCTGTATCGATTCGTCTCATAAATTTGCACAAAATGAACAAATGAACAATGAACCGAATAAGTCAAAAACGTGAGCATCTTCATCGTTAAAAGCATAGAATAAGTTAATGTTAAACATTTTACTGCACTGAAAAATTTTTCCGTGAACTTGCTATCCGAAATTACAGGAAGTTGTGTTGAATTATCTTCTATTTGAAAACGATCAGCTTTTTGCGGAAAGTAAAGGAACATAAAATCAAGAATTTACTATCATTTTACGTTTAATGTTAGTCAATGAAAGCACTGAATATAGTTGTAGTAATGTTTATAAGTTTTTTTCACTACTTAATATTTATCTGACGAATATAATATTTATTTTATGCACACCTCAAAATAAAATATCATTTCACAAATTTTATACCGTAATTTCGACGTTGCCATCAGCAATCGTGTAATCGAAATGTACACAAAATATAGAATTTTTATGGCAAAGCTATTAAAGTATTGCCCATACTACAACATGATGTTTTTTTATCATTTCGATATCATTCAGCTCAATTTACTTCACTTCCTCATAGCTGCAGTAAAATCCGTTTTTCATCAAACTTAGCTAAAATTTGATTTATTAAATAGTGGATAAACCACGTGGAATGAAATGAAAAGCTGCCGCATCGTTTTGGAAGCGATACATTTTTTTTTGTGGTAATAAACTCTCAACAAAGCCACGCTCAAAGACAACCAAATAGGAACAGCACGTGCTGGCATATTTAAATAATAATACCATTTGTTATTTTTGAACCACAAAATTTCACATTATAAATTTAATGAAACAGCGTAACTCGATAAACGTCCGAGCTCTAGAATTTCTCGAATTTTCATGCATTCCAGATAAAGAAATTGAAAGAGAATGAAAATGTTTTGTTGTTGCCAATCAAAAGAATTCAGATGCAGACAATACCTTAGGAATTATAATGGATATTTGTATGTCCAGCTGCATACCTGTAATAACTGCAATACTTGTAATATATGCTTCTATTTTTCAGATACATCTGCATGAAAGGTCGAGACTGAAGCCCGTTTAAAGGCCAAGTTATGAAATTAAAGACAACGAGCAGATAGGCAAGCAAGCAAGCAGCCTGAAGAGGTCCCTTGGGCACACAGGTGGCTCCAATAAGCCTATTATGTACCCGCAAAAAATGCGCACCAATGGTTGGTCATGGGTGAATTATTCGAGTGTGCAGTCCTCCCAAAAAACAGAAGATAGATTTGCTAAGATAAGATTTAGGTCTATTAGGCTTCAATTATTTGTCAATGTTAGATGTAATACGTAGCGTGAGCTAAACTCTAAGTGAATGTTGCCTAGATGACCACAGCAGCAACACAAAATGAGCTATATTTTTAACGTGAAAAAAGTAAAAAAAAAATAATAAAAACCTGCAGGCCAAAATAGTATAGCTACTAGATTTGTAGCACTGTAAATGTTTGTGACCCCTAGCAAATAAGTTTATAGCTCACTCTGCCATACACAATCATTAATCGCTCATGCAGACAAGCGCCCACCGAAGTAAGCTTATTCCTAGCTCATTTAATTTGTAATTTTATAATTAGTGCCACTAGCGATAAAACACTTATTTAATGGCTTGCAGATGCAATACTGATATATTCATTTATTGTTCATTATTATTTATTATTATACAATTTATTTATATAATACACTCAGCATCTCAAATTCTTGACACCGACAAGATAACATCAGTAATGCTGACAATAAATTTGAACCCACTTACTCTGTTTTTGATGGAAATTTGAGTATTACTTCTATTCAAGTATATTACGTATATTGTATATAATATATTGCGCACGAGGGTCCAGAAGCAATCCAGCAGCAACGTGGCGTACCATTAGCTTTTCTCTTGGCATCGTTTTTGCAAGCCGAAAATGTTTGGATGGAAACATCTATCGTATTCGTGACATAAAGCTGCACAGCTGTAGTGGAAAACATCAAAATGAAAATTCAGAGAGTGAATCTTGAAAAAGACGTTCAAGCCCTATGGTGATAATTTGTCAACCACTGGTTTAAAGTAATTCTCAGTTCATTTCGATCCCAAAATTTGTATCCATAGCAATACATTTTCATTATCTCCCGTCATAATTTTTTCAGACTCTTAACCATTAAAATTTTTCTGTTCTTAATTATTTTCTGTGCTCCCTCGAAAAAAAGCCTCTTTAATTGTCCCCGCACACGCGTATATATTGAAAAGTCTGTTGACAGGCCGTCTCCACTAGCAATTTCCCATGGTATAACATTTTAAATTGCTAGTGGCCATATTTTATTGTCTGCCATAAATGGTAGGCAATATGTTATGCCATTTGCTTGGCCATCTGCCTGGCAATATTTTGACAGTTCTTGATTTCAAAATGGCGCTGAACCGTGGGAATGCTTTATTTCTTATAAGAAAATGTAGGGATTCTGAATTCAAAGGGATTTTCAGATCTCGTTGAGCAATAAAAGTTGTCTACAGAATATGAAATGGTGGGAAATTGCGAAAAAAACGAATTTTATTTTATTGAAAAAAGACATAATTTCAATTTTGAACGATGAGTAAATATATGAGAATCCCTGTTGATGATTTCAAATGACTTTTATTGCATTCCCCTTCGTACCCCAGCAAATCATATAATAGTTATATTTTCTTCTGAAATTTCACCTGCTTATCCAAAAAGTAATTTATCCTATGCGTGAAGTTTTCATAAGTAGCAGAATTTCTCCGCTCTGCACTTCAAATAACTCCTTAAGAGCATTTGACACTCAGATACAGCGCACGTCCTTCCCGCTCAGAGGTATTTTCGAAATGAAATTGCATGCCATGAAATTGCCCACGCACAGATGGCATACCATAAAGTTGACAGTCGTTGCCATCGGAAATGGTAGAGTAAATTGTCAATCGAGGCCCGGTGTGATGCTTATCCGTTGCCTGTATAAAATTTTGTATTAGCCCCAGTTTGATAAGATTCTGGATAACCTAGTTACAGTTCTTTAACAATGATCAATTCTAGGAATTATGAAAAAGGCCAAATTTGTCATTCTTTCTTGCCACACCAATCCAAATGATGAAGGAAGACGATGAAGCTTCTGCGCACGTTTTTCTCTTAACTGTCACAGATGATACCTGAACTCTTGAACTTAATCATACCCTGAGCTGAGGAATTTCAGTTTCAGCTGCCGCTTTTTTTACGTTTTTTCTGCGCATCTCTGCAGGAAGATTGAGCGTCTGTGTTGTCCGGTATCGAGTTTTTGCCGAAGCCAGTTCTTTTCTATCCTGTCTGTCTTTCAGCTTCATATCTTAATTCCTATTTACTTTTGGGAGCATCAACTTTTTAAACAGGGCCCTCTTCTCTCTATCGCTCAGAGCTTTATATGGTTGACATTGCCCGTTTAGTGTGACTTCCTTCTCAGTCTACAGTTTGGTACATTTCAGCTCATAACTAACAACATTCGTATCGTCAGCCAACTTTTCTCTCGTTACTCTAGCTAGATTCGCAGGCTTCACTACCTGGATAACATGTTCTGGGAACATTTCTACTTTCTACTTTCACCGGTAGCTTCTTACGATGTCTGTGAGTGTGAGCCTCTACAAGCTTGCAGAGTTCAAAGCGAAGGTCGATGATGCCGTACTCACCTCTCTGGAACTTGTTACCGCAGAAAATAAGATTGTCTACTTCGAAAGCTCGCTGACCATGGAATGATTCTCGATGGCAACCTATGATCTTCCATTACAATCAAGGTCGTCTAATTCAGGTCATGCATGAGGTTTGAGCGAGTCTGTTGTATTGAGCAACCCCGCACACTTGAATTTTCAGGCTCGCCCGTAGAAGTAAGATCCTTAACATTCATGCTCATGTTTCTTTCTGCACAACCTTAGTTTAGTATCTTGCGATATATACAATCCCTTCTGTCACAACAAGGTGGCGCTCGGACGTAGGTGTCGGTACTGTTGACATTTTAGTGCTAGAAATTTTCAAAACTTTGAATCTGAGTACGAAGTTTCGCTCATCAAAAGACTTCTAATTACAATTCAAACAGCCTTCCATCTCAAAAATGAGCTCTCCTTATGGGCTTCACTAAAGAAGACGAGTTTAATCTAGGATTTACTTAATTTCAATACAAAAACTGAGGAACTGACATGAGAGCAAAGCCATCGAATTTAAATCAGACAAAGCTATTCGGTTTCTGATAAATATGTTTGAAAAGTTTTGCAGTATTTTTCAAAAAAATATGCTGTATCAGATTGAAATCTAGGAATTATCTAACCTCGATAGTAGGGACGTCTCCTTTTAAATAGCAATAACAGGGAAATCTTAACTATATTAAAGTTCAAAAATCATAATTGACTTCTTAGTACCAAAAATAAATAGACTATGCAAATAAATGATACTATCACAATAATAATAAATGAGTTTAGCCTTACAAGTGTAGGTGAAATACTGTCAACTTCTGTGAATAGTTACAGCACAAAACGGTTTGATGATATAAGTGAAGAGGAAATTATCTTTTACACTAGGAAGTTGAAACCTACAGCAAATGGCTCCGATGGCTTGTCTGCTAAAATCATTAAACATCTATCAGACATAACTACTGCACCATTGCACCGCATTTTCTATTTATGTATAAAAAGTTTAGTTTTCCGAGAGTAATTAAAAACTTTTTGCGTGTACTGACTTTATTAAAAACGATGTAAGAATGAGATGGCGGTATTTCGTTAGTTTTTTTTTTTTTTAATATGTAAAGCATGAAATTGTCTACTATTTGGAAAAAAACCAATACTATTGTACAGAATATACACAGGCACAAAAAATTATAACACTTCAAATGATACTTCAAATTAATAAATTTATTTGCTATTCTCTAATAAAATTTTTATTCGTCTTGCTTCATTTAAATAAGGCATTCGGTAAATTTTACCATGACCATATATGTTGGCGAAATGTACTTTTTACTTTTGCAATCTTATCTCTTAAACCGGAAATAGAAGGTTTTGGTTAATCGTAAAATTAGTTGTAACAAAATATTAAAACATGTGTCTCCACAGGGTACTATCCTAGAAACTGTTCTTTTTCCAAACACACATGAATAACCTCTGCAATCTGTTTGAGAATAAAACAAACTGCAAAATAGTCTCATTGACTGACAATACCGCTTTTCGTATCTAAGGCGAAAATTGAGAAGCAGTGATAAACTTAGAAAATAATATAATTTTAAAATTGCATGTGAAAATAAATTAGAGACAAATTATTTATGTATTTATCTATATAATTACAAAATAAATTTTGTCATATAAATTAAGAAAATCATACGCCGTTTATTAATATTTGCAGTGTCGTTTGCTATATTTCACCTTAATATAAACAGTGATTAAAGACGCAATCATTATTTCGGGTGGTACCTTTGCAGTAAATTTTCGACCGCTTACTAATTAAATAAGATATATTTATATTTATACATATTTTGCGTATTTTGTAGAATACAGTTATACAAGCAGTTGTAAATGTTTATTCACACCATAAAATACATTTTATTCATAACACAATGTGCTAAAATCATATAATAAACTGTAATATATGATTACC
This sequence comes from Nemotelus pantherinus, assembly GCA_963978885.1. NCBI lineage: Eukaryota > Metazoa > Arthropoda > Insecta > Diptera > Stratiomyidae > Nemotelus > Nemotelus pantherinus. The sequence continues at coordinate 115,912,127 of OZ022265.1, read as the reverse complement.
CTATTGTAATTTACTTTAATTTAATAAAAATTTTATTGTTTTTTTAAGGGTTCCATTTTTACATATTGGCTGCTAGAAAACATGGTGTTCAACACTCTCTTTGACCACCTCCGTTCATTTACTAAGACCTATCTACTGAACCAACGAATATTGGGCGGCCCGGGTGAGGCTCGTCTTCAAAGGTCTCTCTTTGTTGTTGAAATAGCCGAGTCCATTTATTTTGCTATCACATATGAAGATTCAAATTTCTGAAGAACCGATGAAATCTCTTCAAAAATTTCTCTATGCTTATTTTCTATTTTAATAAGTTATTTAATCACAGCGCGGTGTTCCAAATTGCCAGAATTTCCGGTTCCCGTTGACATGATGTTGTTGCTTGTTCCAATAATGGATGAAGTGTAAATGAGTAAAATAAAATAAAGACGTGTGTTTTAGACTAACAATGTGTCACGCATTTAGTGTTATCACATCAGTAATGAGATGGTGAGTCATCGCTAAGTAAGTCGCCCCTCGTATTTTCTACAAGAACACATCAAACAAGAGCAGTGCGTTGTCTTTTAATTGTGAGCTGTTGATATTTTGACACCAAAGTTGAAAGGTTTTGTTTACTTAGTGAAATATTAACTGCTTTATGGTAATTGTCATTATATACGCAAATAGAATAAAAAATCAAAAAGATATTTTTGAGAGAAAAAGGAACAAATCCTATATTAAAGGTATATATGTATCTTATATTCCGTACAAAAAATGCTAAAATATATAATTATATATGTATATAAGTGAATTGCTCTTACTGTTTTGAGCCCCAATTACGACCGCCCCGTAGAGTTTGTTCGATGTAACGCCCTTCAGATGTTTGCCGCCATGGGCAATTGCCCCGATTGCCCTTGCGGTAAAGAAGCTTCTGGCAGCATTTTAACTGTACTACTTTTTCCTGTTTGGTATCGAAATATTTTCATATACGTAGCAAAAACAAATCAGTTTATTTATAAATGAAAAAAAATTTACTGATGGTTCAAAGTATTTTTAAAGTTGCTCCAATCGAAATTTTTTTTATATATATTTTCCAACACTTCATTAGAAAATTATTTAATGTTCGATTAAATTACAACTGAAGCAATGTTATCGTGTGCCATAATTATAATAATAATTTATAATATTAATTTATGATAATAACTTACTATAATGCACAACAATTAATAGCCAATAATAGTACAAAATACATTATACATCATAAAAACAACAAGCTTGTCCTGATACCATACTTCCAGTTAGGTACATTAACAGTGTGTCGCGACTAAAACTTCTACGTTTCATACAAAAAATTTCATTTATTTGTTTTTTCAAACATAATTTAAACATGGTGATATTTATTTTTAATGACTATTTTTCAATGAAAACCGTTTATTTTTTTCTTCGCAATAACAGCTGCAGCCATCAGATAATCTGTATTCATACTTCTGAATCCGTTGAGATCTAGCTACTTACTGTGTATGGTGTTTTTCTGTGGTCAACCTATATTAGCTCATGAAAGTGCTCATAAAGATTTAATTACCCAGTGTTTCTGAGCTGATTTAAATAAGAATGGACTTTTGACATGAGTAAAACATCGAAAAATCAGCACTGTTCAATATTTTTTCAAAGTTTATTTAGATGATATTTAAGTAAACATGGATTAGCACTATAGTTTTAAATCTAAAGTATTTCCGGTTTCCTCAAAAAATTTATACAATATGCATACAATTCCGATTAAAAACAGGTTCTTCCAAAACTTAAAAAGCACATTTCATTTTTCAATCTGAAGAATGATTCTATTCTGGCTGCATTGACATTGTTCCCGAAAATTACTATCGGGCATAACAAATCTTGAAAAACTCCAATATTGGTTTGTACTAAATCTCAATTTGAAATAAAATTCTTTGCGATTTCATCACAATCACATGACACATGAGCTGTTGAAAATAAAACCATTTTTATAGATTCGACTAATGACATACTGAGCTTATTCAATATGAGAAGTCATTAAGTTAACTTGTGCAAACTCCGAAAAGTTTCAGGACCCAAAGAACCATAGTTCGATATAATTTTTCTGTGAATTAAAAAAAAAAATATTCACTTGGCCGGCTATTTTTTTTGCATGGAATCGAATCTCGAATCTTGAGCACAATTGAAAATGACTCTAGGCTGAGTGGAAGAACGGTTTCTAAAACGCATGTGCGTTCGGGAGCAAACAGAATGTACGCTAACAGCCAAAATTTAATGTATTCCGCGTTGTCCGAAGAATCACTTTCAACTATCACTCAATTCGAAATTATACAATAATATGCTGTTGACACGGACTTCATCTTAATTGGGATAACCTGTAACACTTTTGTTTCCTAATTCCTCTCTCGACCAATCATCAACCAATACGTTACTTCTAAAATCCACCAAAACTTCCAAACTCAAACTCACAGAACCTTTGCAACATTGGACCATTCGAAAAGCACCATTCCAAATTTTTCACAAATGTATTTGACCGCACCAGCCACTCTTGCAACGATCACTTGACCCATAATCAGGTTAAAACAAAGATTATGAAAATGAAAATTACTAAAGACTTAAACATTGTAAAGACAATTATCGAGACATGCTCAGAATAATACTGAGCTCAAAACAATACGTGTAGTGATTATGATTGTTACGTAAGCGCCGCTTCAGATGCGATTGGAGAAGTCGCCGATGCGGCTGGAGCTCAGCCAAGAAGCACCAAATCTGGATACTTGAGCATGCCTTCCGTGAACACAGGCGCTCTGCCAACAGTGGTCGTGCTGTGGACGCGTGCAATGTGACGCCTGGCTGGTGAGTATGATGTGCAATGGTACTGTCGAGTAATGAAGTAATGAGTAATGTACAATACATTGGATATTCCCCCAAACGCTTTCGTTTTCGTTAGTTTCTTACATCGGTAATAGATGTTGAATGGGCCGAAGAAAGCATTTCTCATGGTATCGACAAAGAAGAGGTGAATCTTCTTCACCGTAGGTCATTTTCGGAATTCACTATAAAAAGCTGAGTTCCTGACTAGGCTGGTTATCAGTTGTCGTTATTTCTTGTATGGATTAGCAGCGACGAGATGAAGGTTCGTGTCCAGGATTACTCAAATAGATCGAACATCGATGTAAATAATATTGTGGATATTTTTTAGGGTTTCCTGTGTTTGTGTTTATTGTCCCTGTGCGCTATTGCATCAGCAACCTTTGGAGGATTAGGCGGAGGCGGAGGTGGAGGCCTCGGTGGTAAATTCGGTGGAAGCGGAGGCGGTGGACTCGGCGCTAAATTTGGAGGAGGTGGAGGTGGTGGACACGGAGGTGGTGGCGGTTACGGTGGAGGAGGTCATGGCGGAGGTCATGGTGGTGGCGGCGGAGGATCTGTGCACATTGTGAAAGTAATTAGCAGTGGAGGAGGAGGGGGCGGTGGTGGCCACGGTGGCTGGTCAGGTGGAGGTGGTGGCGGCGGTGGATGGTCAGGCGGTGGCGGCGGTGGTGGACACGGTGGCTGGTCCGGCGGCGGTGGTGGAGGAGGATATGGTGGTGGCAGTGGCGGTGTCAAAGTTTACAAGGTTATCACCCAGTCTAGCGGTGGCGGAGGAGGAGGTCACGGTGGTTGGTCCGGCGGCGGTGGAGGCGGTGGATGGTCTAGTGGAGGTGGGGGTGGCGGTGGATACAGTTACGGTGGAGGCCATGGAGGCGGTGGCGGCAGTGGTGGATCAGTGAAAATTATTAAAATCATTGATGGTGGATCTAGCGGAGGAGGTGGTGGTGGCCACGGTGGATGGTCTGGTGGCGGTGGAGGCGGCGGCGGTGGCGGATGGTCTTCTGGAGGTGGTGGTGGCGCTAGCGGAGGCTGGCAACCACAAGGCGGATGGGCGAAATAAACAAAGACGTACAGTGTTTTAACTGCGACGGGAAATCCTAGATTTATTGAATTATGTTTCGATGACACATTCTTCAACGTTTTCGTTGATAGTCATATTTTGTACACGAAATGTACCTGTTGATATTGTTATTGTTTAAATATAACAATAAATTAATAAATATCATTAAACCAAAACTGGTGTGATTTATTTTATTTATAGGTAAGCCTAAAATCTTAATATTGTTTTTTTTTAATGAAATAAAAGTCACATTAATGAACATGGAAATTGCAGATTGGTTAAGGGTATTTTATTACAACTTTTTGCTTTCAGGTTCAGGCTGATATTTCAGTTATGGTATCAGCCATAAACACGAATGTTAAATCGATGCGAATGCTGGATGTTTCAAAAACTTGCTGCTTCAAATTGCTATAAGAAGCCAAGAAGGATTAGTTTTTAGAAGGATTTTTAGCGCACGTTTTCCAAGTTTCTTTCAACCAGATTATCTAATAGTAAAGATTGCTAACATAATTACGATTTACCCATATTTAACAACTTTGTTCAAAGGACACCAAAGAGAGTTATACCAGGGATATGAGAGCCTGACGATCTAATTTTCTGTGAAAAGCTTACCATATATTGACAAATATGAGAAGTAGGTCTGTAGCATGTAAAATTTAGGATATCTTCAACTCTTTGACGATAGCAGGTAGACTAATACATTTTCAGGGGTAGACCTTTATTCCTCTGGAAAGAAGAAATTCCAAAAATAGAAGTATGAAGAATGAAAACTGATAGTGTTTTAAGTTTGGCTACGATAACGCTCTTGAAAGTTTTGACCTTATGTAGCTTAAAGTGCAAATTTCCATTGATGATTACTTCGAACAAAAAAATCACATCGTTACAAAATTTTAACAGAAAATATTATTGTTGACCAGAGGTAAACAAGTACGATTTTCGATGAGTGCGGAGGTAACTCTGCAGCCAAAGCAGACATGGGAAATTTTCTCATTATCATCGAAGCTCCTGAAAAGTGGTATGTATCGATGCTATGCATCGTGCTCTCCCATTGTTCACTGTGGGACTAGTAAAATTTACTAGCGTGGTTTGCCAAGTAAGCTTCCTCTTTCAGTCAAAATTTATATAGCATGATATTATTTGAAATTTTTTCAAATTTGGATCCGCTCATAGTTCTATTTTGATACGAAAGCAAAAATATTTGTGTAGTGACTCATTTTGCATTTAAAGAAAAGTATGTTCAGAAGTTTAGGCTGCACATATAATTTGGGTCCTTTTTGGCCATCATGTCGTGTATTATTTTGTGTAGCTGTTTCTACTTGATGGTTAAGAACTGGTTCATAATGTTAAGGTAAAAAAAGGCCATTAATTTTAAAAATACATAATTCCTGTATTGAAACATAAAGGAACTATGTATTATTAAATTTTAACTAAACAACAACGATTTAAAATATTAAATTTAAGATATTCAAGTGATTATTGCTTAATTTTGTAGCTTAAGATATGCAATTATGTTTTGAATAAAACATCATTTGAATAACCACATGGACTAAATTTATACTGATGAATTCAATCGGTTCAATTCTTGATGACTCGGTTCACTATATTCAGGTGTTTTTTTTCGCAATAACGATGAATTTTGTTTTCTAATGGTTTGTTGACCTTTGATTTCACATATTCTAAGAAAACAATCAAGCAGGGTGAGATCACATGGCCTGGGTGGCCAATTAACAAAACCATTGTTTAAGATATTCCACCACAGATATAAGAGAGAATGGATTAGAAATCGACCGAGAGAAATGTGCCAATCTTCGACTTTTTGCTGACTGGTGTCGAATGAGGTACTGGTGTGTGCTCTACACAGTTCGTATGATAACGCTCATGTAGAAACCACGAGAAATCGCCATTTTGAACGTCGTTTGCCATTTCTTTCCCCGAACCGGCTAGTGGAGATTAAAGTGCTTTATGTGAATGAAATTAATTATGACTTCACACAAAAACAAAACGAATTTGATGCCAAAGGTTAATTTTGCCTATTTGAAATACAATATCCCCTGCGAAGCACTTTGGTAGCTACTTTTGCAGCCTGGAACGCGACACTTCATTATCGCACTATTTCATAATTTTTGACTGCTAATTTATTCGCGAAACTGACACAAATTATTGCGCACAAACGTAGATGTACGTTTCCACCGAATACGCCGAAAAATTTTCAAATTTTATTTAACAAATTTTGACTGAAATTCAATGTTTTCAGTCCCCGACACAAATCAAACTGACATTGACGTTTCTTTCCGTGTTGCCCGTTGCATGCTTTTACACCGATCTGGTGTTCACAGCATTAAGGCCTATTGGTTGTGAGTGCGGTAGAAAGGGGCGCACTGAGCGGAATTTTTGTGAGAGAGCAATGTTGTGCGTGTATTAAATATTCTTTCATATCTGTGTATTCTGCTCACCAAATTTCTCCTTCAAAACCTCGAGTGTTTCATTGGAGCAGTAGCATGTCGCTCTAGCTTTCACAAGCTTACACTTCTCTGCAATCAACCCGATACCAGTCTCAAAATTGACCTTGAAATCGCTAAGCTAGCAACAGTCACGACTCATCTCCATCCTCGTGATTTTTACACTAGTGCAGAAACAAGATCCAACTTCAAAAGTTTGGAATTAAAATCTGCCCCTGGTGATCACGGCTTGCCGAATGTCATGTTTGAAATCATTCCTAGCAAGGCAATCATTTTAGCTACTTTTATTTTTGACTGCTGCCTAAAGGTACGCTAATTTCGTTCCAAGCTCCACAGCAACTACCGTCCTATTAGCTTACTTCCTTCCTTTAGGAAACTTTTCGAAAAAATAATCCTCTTCCGAAAAATAATCCTCTTCGACCTGGTATGTCTACCACTCATCAGCTACTCAAGGTTGTTTGTCATATCAATAATAATTTCATATCAAAACACTTAACTGGTTTCATTCGTTCGGCAATCGGGGGGTCGGTAGCTTAGCTCGCTAACGCGTCAGTCCGAAGCAGCGATCTACTGCCCGCGGGGTCGAATCCCGCCGTGCCCATGGCTGTATTTGTTCGTCTTGTGTTGTCTTAACAGTCGACGACTGGGCATAATACCAGCGCTCCATTAATTAAGTGCCACATTTAAAGTTATAGTAGCGACTAGGCATAGCACTAGCGCTTTAGAAAATAAGAAATAAATGTGGCACTTAAAAGAATAATGGAATAATTGATATCGGCTTCTCCCATATGTGTCTCCCTTCCGCCATCGCTAAGCATTCGCTTCAAAGCGCATCCCCTGAGCTTTGGCATTATCATAGAAAAAAAAATAGTGGTTGATATCGAAAAAGCTTTTAACACGATATGGCATGACTCAAACTTGTTAAATACTCACTGCCCACCTACTTGTATTAAATTGTCGATTCCTTTTTAGACTCGTGCATTTTTAATGTAAAGATAGAAAGTATATCTAAAAAATGTGATTTGCCCGTTGGCCTTCCTCATGGCTCGGTATTAAGCCCACTCTGTAAAATGTTTACATGTCTGACTTCGAAAAATCTCCACGCTGTAACACTTCTATGTATGCTGATGACACTGCAGTTTTCGCCAGCAAAGCTGACCCTGCGAGAGCAATAAATCCAAAATATTGAAAAGCATGCGATCCTTATATCCACTTATCAACAGGAAGTTTAAGCTCTCTCTAAACAATAAATTGCTCATAAGAAATCTGCGATGCAACCTATCAGTCTATACGGTTTTCCAAAATGGAATAGCTACGCAGCATCACATATTAAATAGCTTCAAATTCTCCAAAATAAACGCCTAAAAGTTATAATGAACAAACCCTACTATTTATGCACTACTCGCCAGCACAATTTGGCAAAAATCAATAAAAAAGCTAATTCATAAATGAACATGTTCTTCTAACCCACTAATTGCATCCTTCAATCTGGCGTAAGGTAGCATATTTTCTTATACATTCCTCTTCCTAGTTTGTAGTGTTTGGATGTAAAAACTATCCTAAGTTTGTTTAAGTGTTTCAGTAAGCTAATTTTGCCTAATCTGATATAACATGTAAGACCTTATACAAATAATGGTATCTACATTTATATTTATTAACAACATAGTTGTACAGATCTTGTCTAAACTCTAGATTTAACTCATTCACTGTAATTATTTCAAACCTTTCGATCTACTAAATAAAGCTATTCTTATTCATTATTATTATTAAGGATTACTGATCCCATGCGTAGACCCCATAAATCCTAGCGGCAATTTCAGTATTTAATGGCTTACATAAATTCAAAAACCAATAAAATATTGTTCCTTGTCATCAACTACACACAAAAAATCTATGATTTTTTAGTCGTACATTACTTTACATGATCGATTTTCGAAAATTGCATAGCACGAGAAATATTTTAGACACCGTCGCCATGCATAAGTGGGTACTTATGATCGCTGAATCAAATCGGACAAACTGCAGGGACAAAAAGTCATACAAACTACCACTCGAAACATGAATTCATGCTATGCATAGAAAATTGAAAAATAATTGAGATTCGAACAATGGCCAATTTCGTACAGACACCAACGTAATCCATGATTTGTAGTTGAGAAATTTGGAAAAGCCACACATGAGCTCAGACTACATATCGACCATGTAGCGAAGAAAATGCTGAATAGAAACATAAGCACCCGCTGTTTCGTCTCGGTGTCCGGTCAATATGATGCTCCATGAATACAGAGATGCGATAACTGATTGTGCATACCTACGTATGCAAAGTGCTTGTCAGATAACTGTCATTGATCAGGAAGTAAGTAAAATATTTGAAATATCACTTGGAAAGATGAAATATAATTGATTGACAGTTTTCTGGTTTTACAACGTAGTAAAACACTGTTACATACGTCAGACATTCAATCACGTTTATATTTATATATTTGAGTAGTTTTGAGTGCTGGTTTCCCCGTTTTTCCTTTAATTTTCTTCCCGTATTCAAATTTCATTTCTTTCAATTAGCAGTGACTTATACTGTTGAATGTCCTGTAACATCTATTGATGGTTTCTTATACCCATAGTCTGTGTGGCGCTGGTATTCCTGAATGAGAGTTGTATGCCTAGTCCATCTTGTTAGATTGTTTAATGTGATTTTGTTAGAAAGAGAGAGAGAGAGAGAGAGAGAGAGCTCCTGTCCTAAATGGTCCATTAATGATGTCAAAGGTTAGGCATGTGCTAACAAAGGTTCTTCTTCGTAAAAGAGTAATTAAGTTTAAAGGATTAAGTCTGTATTCGTAAGAGGGAAGATTATTAAATTTGCATGAATTATAGAGTTGCCTCAAGGCGAAAAGTAAAACTTGCCTCTGAACCAATTCGCGTGTGTCGCTGTATACTTCAAAAACTGGGCTTCAGATTGTGCAAACGTATTTCAGTAGAGACTTCACTAGTGAAGTATATAGAGACCTAGTAACCCAAATGTTTTAGAACTCTCTTGCGCGCTTCAAAATGAAACCTTGTTGTTTGCTGGCCTTCTATAAATTTTTGTCGTACTGCAAATTAAAGCATACATATTTTAACGTCTAGGGTTACAGTTAGTTCTATGATATATTCTACATTATTAAGCCAATTGTTGTCGAGATAGTATGAGTTGGCTCTGACTATAATTTTTTGGAAAAAACTTATCACTTGACACTTGTCGACGTTGAGATTTAGTTTATTCAGGTGGCACTGCTGTTCGGGAGATTAAAATATTCATTGGAGAAAAACCATGTTGGACTACATTTTAATAGTGTGGTATTTCAAGTCATCAGCGTAGAAGAGACGTTGGGTACCAAAACAAACTCTCAGATAGATCCAAAATGAAAATATTGAAAAGAAAAGGGCCCAAACGACTGTCTTGTGTCATCCCACACAACGAGAAACTGTTTTTGAAAATTTTCCTTGGAATTTGACAATCTGAATTCTGCCACAAAGATAAGCCAGCTAAGTAAGCAGCCAAATATACCAAAATCGAATAATTTTTGGGTCAAAATTTGATGATCGACTCTGTTAAAGGCCTTGTTGAAACCAATATAAATCGAATCAACCTGGTTTCCTTTTTGAGAAGGTTGATTTCGTAGCTCAGTTGATTGCATATGAGCTTTCCAAACAGTTTAAGAATTACTGAGAGTATAGCGATACCTCGACAGTGTTCAACCGATAGTTCAATACTGCTTTTGAAAATAGGTGTAAGATGGGAAGATTTCCAGAAGGATGGAATGACACCGACTTATTTCAAACTATATGCAGAGGACTTATCAATTTACTGATACACCGCATCACAAAGTAAGGAGGTAATTGGTCAGAGCCAGGACTTTTTTGATGTTTAGCTCTTGGATAGTATAGGCAACTGCCTCCTTTGTTAGAATGATTCTGTCAATGAGGGGTGTTGATACAGTTTGCATAGACGAGACCGTAAAATTTATTGTTGGGATCAAAGGACAACAGAAAGAAGGCTGAAAGTGATCTGTAAGTAAATTAAAGATTTCTTGTGAGAGAAAAGATATAGAGTTCCCTCTAAATTTAGAAACCAGAAAGCCAGTCGTTTTTCGTTTCATTTTAACGAAATTAAAAAAACATTTCAGGTCATGAACAACTTCTTTCCCATTAAAGTCACATAAAGTTCATATGCTTAACGAGAATTTGTCGAGAATTTTTTAGAAAAAAGACTAACTTTCTTTAAGACCTGCACTGATAATGCGATCGTTTTTAATTACCTTATTTAGTTTGGCTCGTTGCTAGCTCAGTTGTCTCAAATTGCCATCTACTTTATCAGAGCATTTATCTTTGGTACATACGTAAATAAAAATTGTCAAATACGAGGTCTGTTTAAAAATCATCGGACCTCAATTTTTATTTGCCAGGCGATTGAAGCTAGAGGAACGGGGCTTGATGTGGAAGTGTGCCCGTTTCTAGTGCGCATGTTTGATTTTTTATAGGTGTCTATCTCAAGCCAGTCTTTGGTAGTATGTTCATGACTGATCATGACACGCCCTCGTCGGATTTTTCTTTTTTACAAAATGACCGAAAAAGCGTTACTGCATTAAATTTTGTTTAAAGCTTGGAGATTCACAAGTAGAAACAATACGTAAGATCCAATAAGTGGTTAGAAATGGTGCAATGGGTAGCACTCGAGTATAGGAGTGGTATAACCGCTAAAAAGATGGCTGGTCTTCAGTGGAGAGTGAAGCACGTTCTGGGAGGCTCCCAACATCCAGAAATGATTCTGTCATCGATCGAACAAGGACGCTGGTGATGCAGACTCGTTGAATCACAATCAGAAAACTTGGACAAGAGGTGGGCATTAGTATTGCATCCTAACATTCTATTTTGACTGAAGATTTGGTTCTCAAAAGGGTGTCAGCAAAATTCGTGCCAAAACGGCTAACAATTGAGCAAAAACAACTTCGTCTTGAGATCGCACAGGATAAGCCGAAGACTGTAAGCAATGAACTAAGCTATCTGAACATTCTGAACTCATCACTAGAGTCCTGGGTCTATGGGTATGTCCCAGAAACTAAGTTCCAGTCAAGACAATGGAATCATTCGTCATCCCCGAGACCCCAAAATGACAGGTTCGCAGCAATGTCATGATCATGCTGACCGTCTTTTTTGACTCTATTGGGGTGGTACATCACAAGTTTGCAACCTTTGACACTGCAATCACCGAGGAATACTACCAAGAGATTCTGAACCGTCTTCCTGATGAAATGGGCAGCTCCATCACGATAACGCTCCCGCCCATTCTTTACACTTGACTCAGAGCTTCTTGGCAAAACACAACACACTAATGGTTTGACATGACTTCCTGTGACTTCTGGTATTTCTTCAAGCTGAAAATGCCTCTGAAAGGGATCAGATTTCTGACCAAAGAGGATATCGTGGAGAACGTGGTGAGCCAACTCCATGCCATACCAAAGAAGAAGTTCCAACGATGTTTCCAACGGTGGCAGAAGCGTTGGGAGAAGTGTGTGGCAGCCCAAAAGGACTATTTTGAAGGGGATTACTGTTAAAATATTATATCTCAATAAAAGTTGATTTTATGAATAAGCGGATACTTTCAAATTGGTTAGAAGTCAAGATAAGCTACTGTAAATCATTACCATAAAACGAACTGATAAGGTTATAGAGAATTATAAACTCTATTAAAGGCAAGGACTTCAAATTTTCCAAAAAATTATCACATTCTTGCTTGCTTGAATTAGTAGGCTTAGTTTTTACGACTGTACTTTTTTTGAATGTCTTTGCGCACGAAGGTTGGTGTTGACTAGAATGCTTAATAGGCTCAACATCGGCACGCGGTCGAAACCAGTGGAAAAATTTGTTGAAGAAGGTTAGAGCTGGATCCCACTTGTAGCGCCGATGATTACGATGATGATTTCTTCACAGAATCAAAAAGGTACTGAAAATATAACTAAAATGCCCACTAGTGCAAAAAAATTAAAGATAATTAAGTTTTGCGGAAATCTGAGCCTGTTTTTTCAATACATCCTAAAAATTTCTTCTTGATCCTGGGACACAATTATGAGATGTGGGCACCGATTTTTTTTCAACAGTGGGTGAAAATGAAGTTTCTTGAATTCACTAATCCACAGAATTTCAAACCAGATTATGTTAGTCAGGTAATCAATTGAAAACACTCAAATATTTCCATTGATTTTGTTTTTTCTCAAAGTCAAACATAGCTTGTAAACATTTAAGTAATGATTATTTCAAGTAAATAATACCATTATTTGTTTTGAAGAACTACTTGTTTCTTATTTATGCCATTCAAGATTAAATACATTACAATGAATATATAAAAATTATTGAATGCACTATACAAATTTTCGAAATGAATTCTTGGTTCGTTTAACGCAAATCAATAGTCCATAAGTTAATTAAGTTGTCTTCTCATCCAGTTCTATCCCATTTGTGATCTTTTCATCCTTTAACATCCAAGGAGTTCCTATAGGTTTATATGTATAAGCCGTCTAGGGTGATGACGAAAAATAGTAGACAGTATTGCTGGAGAATCGCTCCTTCGGCCTGTTTGATATTGGCTAGGATGGCCGGCATCAGGACTCTTTGGACGACCAGGTGGACCTGCTTTCGGTTTGGATCCTTTTCGTCCTTTCTCAGGTTTTTCACCGGAGCCAACTTTAGAGCTGCCGGAAACACGAAGTCCGCCAAGGCCTTTTGGTTTGTTAGGATGGTGTGGTTCTCTAGAGTTTTTTTCTTCAGATTCACTTGAATCTGTGCTTTTTGATTCATTAGAGTCTGGTTTTGATTTAACAGCGTCTTCTTCTTCTTCTGGTTCAATAGAATTTTCTCTTCCCGATCGAGCAGGGTCTTCATTTGATTTACTAGAAAATCCATCAGAGTCTTCGTCGGATTCACCAGAATATTTTTTCCCCGATCCATTAGAAACTTCTTCTGATTTACTACGATTTTGTTTTTCTGACTCATCAGAGTCTTCATCTGGTTTGCTAGAGTCTTTATTCTTTGATCCATCAAAGCCATCTTCTGGTTTACTAGAGTCTTCATTTTCTGATCCGTTAGAGTCTTCTTTTAACTCATCAGAGCTTTTTGCTCTGTCTAAAATTTTTAAGTTTTTACGATCAGCATAGTCAGGTTGTCTCTTGACATGGAGTTTAAGATTCACTGCATCATTTGCGTCCTAATGAAATTACAAAAGTCAGAAAATTGCATAAGTAAACAGAAAAAAATTAAAATAAAACCAACCGACTTTACTGGAACTGAGGCACTGGAGGACACAATAGCCAAAACGGCCAGTAAAATTAAAATGTTCATGGCTATAGTTGTATCTACAAAAAATATTAAGTTCCTTTTCTTCAGGCAAAATAATTTCTGGAAGCAAACGAAACCGAAAATTACTGTTTTTGCAATTGATGGTAATTATTTATTTTTTACTTATATTTGATTGTAAAGTATAATTTTTTTTAATATATTATTTTCTTTAAAATAATATCCGTGTTAAAAATGAATCTAGATCAAAATACAGACCAAGAAGTTTTTTAAAGAATACTAATTAAATCCAGGAACTTGCCACTGCTTTTATAGATATTGGAACAAGCAGACAATTACAAAAAAAAAGTAATTTCTGAAGATGATCTTCATACTGGTGGAAAATAATGTAAAAATTTATCATTTATTTACACATCATCAGAAAATTTAACCAGACAACCTTGAAATTGCAGACTCTGTTGTATGATCAGTTGCTAAACTCAAACATTTTAATATTCTACAATTTTCTCTGAAACAAAAATAAGTGTTCATTTACCTCTTATTATTTGACAGTTTAAAAATTAAAGAAATTCAAGTTCAAATAAAAGTGTCATTTCGAATGGCTGATGATTTTTTATTCATTTTGCTTAGCAGATGGTGTGCCAAATATTTACCTCTGAAATAAGTTCATTTTCATTTTGTGTAACGTAGGCTGTACGATATTTGTACATATTTATATAAACCATTACTAAATGTCAACTCAATGGCATTCATCTTTCAACTAAGGAAGAAAATGGTGAACATTTATTTACTATTTAGTATCCATCGTAAATATGTATCGCGTTTTATTGATGCTATTGCCATGACAACAATGGAAAGCTAAGAAAAATTAAAAGGTTGTCATCACGTTGGCTTGGCACCGGTTGTCATCGTTTTGCTTAGCTACTAACCTTGTCATTTTCAATTCGCAATAACGGTAGGTTTGGTCGTGACTTCATCAATAACGAAGCTTTAGCTTTAAGCACAATGTGCAAGTAAAGGTTTGGACAGCTTGAGTTGCGTGAATAATAATTCAAACACTCTCCGATGTAGACAAATTTTCAGCTAAACCATAACAAGAGCACCTGATCAATCTCAACGAAAATGTGTTCCTCGATCAGTGTGGCCAGATATTTGCGAGAAAATATAGCCCAATTTCAAATTTTCATAGCCCAAAATAGCCAAAATTTCTTATTTGTAGCCCAAAAACCGCCACACGAGATTTATAACTAAATTAATTCACTTAAGCTGATTAAACTATAATATTTAAATCCGTAAAATTCGTTCGAAGTAACACATAAATGCTCCAATTGTTGCACAGAAGTCGTTTGAAACAGTAAACATTTTCGATACCATATACAGATAAAATTTTATTCACAAAGTATTTGAAAAGGGGGAAATGTGAATAAATTGCAGGAACTGTGTGGAAATTTTAGAAAAGATCTAAAATGTTCACACAGAATTAAAGCTTGCTAGAACAACTTGCAAATTTGTGTGGCACAAAAATTCAATTAGTGTAAGAAACAGTCTTAATGGCTAGAAAGGCTGAATATTTTATTATATATTTATTATATAATGTAAATATTTTATCCGATTTCATACATTGAAAACTATGAATTCAAGTTTTGAAATAAATTATTTTTTCGGTTAGACGATCATATTTGAACATTATGTTTAGACGTTTAAATACTTTCAGAAAGAGATATACGTCAAACAATTTCACTTGCGGGTCTCCAAATGACGTTTCGCGAAAAAATTGAAGTGTGCTTTGAAATAATACAATTCATTTCAATTTTTAAACATTGAATTTTGAATGACTGCGATTTGAATTCACTATCGGAATTAGCAAAAGCTGCTATGGCTTCTTGGGTTTAAAATTAAAAAAGACATAATCATCCTTTAAAAAAGACATCTACTCAATCTTTCGGGAGAGATTCGTTTGTGGTCGTACATTGATCGTATCCGGCAAAATTTTGAATGTCTGCTGGAATATTTGAATTCCAATCACTTTGAATTTGAACTTTCTTCACGATTCCGCTTTCGACCCTCAGATTTGGAGGGAACTCACATTTCCAAAAACACTTTTGTAGTTGTAAGTGGAGACACTTTACTCCAAATAGATCGTAACCAGCAGAGAGTTTCAAATACAGAAGCTAATTTTATTGGGTCTGAAGAACATTCAGTATTTTGCAGAGCTCCCAATATTAGATACATCATGTAAGTGCAGTAATTTAGTTTTTTGTTTGGTTTAATCCTCTGATCTAAGGGCTGTAAATAAGGAGTGCAAGTAGGTGGGAAAAATTGTAGCTTGATGTCTTCCAGATTATCAATGCTATCACATCTAGCTTTATAAAAAAAAATGGTGATGTTTCGGTTTTGTGTTTCATTTCAATATCAAGTGTGCATCCATTCTTTAAAAATAGCACCCGTCATCTAAGATTTTGTGTTAGCTCGCCAAGTTGTGCCAAAACTTCGCCTAATGTCAATTCTTCCCAAAAATCTTGATCTTTCGGTTTTTCCTATGCAGCTTCCATTGCAACTGCCACGCGTTTTTTTCAAGGTTTTCCATAAGTACATTTTTTCTATTAAAGACGTAGTGGTTTTTGAAGTGTTGCTCTAAAAAATACTCCTGTCTCATCAAGATTATAGATATTTAAAGCATCATAGCCATCACATAATATTCTTAGCTGTGACTGAAATGCCTGAACTGTGTCTAAATCAACATCAGTTTCTTCGCCACAAAGCGTGCCGTAGTGAATTTTTGAAGTCCTTTTTAGTGGATTTTAGCTTTCTGTTTGATGCCTCGAAATCACAAAGTTTTAATTTTGTAGTGATTTGACGGGCTTTACTGTGAAGTATCTGGCCGGATATTGGCAAATTTTTGGAGCGTGTCTTAGAAGACCATTAATACAATAATTTATCTTCAACCACTTTCTCACAGTGTCTTCAAAATTTTCCAACGTAATTTAATTTCCGTTTTAGTTGGTTTTTGTTTTTTTAAATACGGTGCACCTGACTCTTACTAATTTTAAAGCTATCGGCAGTTTTTCTTTGGATGAGCAATTGTTTGTCGGATGACTGTATTACTTCTAACTTATTGCGAATACTTAGAGCGTTGTATTTTGCACTCATAGTCGATTTTTTCAGTTGTTTTGGCTTTACCTGAACAAACGCTCAAATATTTACATTATAATTATTAAATGAATTACATTCATACTTGCTTAAAGGGAAAACATACACACACCAATACTCAAATAAATCAATATTTTATTATTATCAGAATACTAATAAAATTCAAGCTATCTATAACGTACCGAATTCTACACATAAAATAATTTTTCAGCAGAAAGTTATGCAGAAATTATACGAAAAATGTTCTGGACCTTGAACAGATATTTTTCTGGAAAACTCATTTTTGCACCATTTTTCATGCTGGTCTTAAACCCGTTTTTGGCCCGATTACCAAGTACTATCAATCACATTTTTGTGTAACTAATCTGGTCCACGGTCCAATTCTAAAGGTTGCCCGATTACAGAGTGAGTTTTCTTCAAGAAATAGTATGTGCGGTGATGTTATAATTCAATTGTTCAGGTGGTTCCAATTATAGTGTCCCAACTAGTAGGTTTTACTGTATAGCCCAAATATAGTTTTTCATAAAAATAGATAGCCCAAAAACCGCCAACCCGCGAAATGAAAAAACGTCCCGCGAATTCAAATTTTAGATAGCCCAATTGGCGGGAAATCGCCCAATCTGGCCACAGTGTCCTCGATGGATGTGCCAACCGCGTTTGACAAATAGCTGAAACATTTTTGCTGGAGATTGGTAGAACTACTATTGGCTCTAATGTCAATTTTTAACGCGATCTGGTAGGTATCTTTTTTTTGTTATTGCTGTGTAAATAAGCTGAATTTGAGTCTTTTCTACCAATCGTATAATAGAAAGAAAAAAAACTCTAGCGCACCTGAACCGCTAGAAATACTAATGTTCGATGAACAATAGAATAACCGTGCAGATTTTGATTGCATATTCTATTCTACACATGCTTCAATCTGTTTCGAGAGCAAAACCGCTTTGATCTCACCAGTGCATTTAAACATATAGGGTGGAAAAGTCTTCAGGGTTACCGTTTGCATGAATTTCAAGATTTAGGAAAGTCAAACACTACAAAACTTTGAAAACAGCATCCCCTGTAACACAAATAAAGAAAATGATCAGTGTTTGCAGCACCTTGCCAGCACTGTAACTAAAAGTATCTCACAACTGCCTCTAGTCAAAATCAAATTACTCTATCAATCTCGATTTTATCCAGTAACTTCGTCGAAAATTACAGGGAAAGAAAAATATTTGGGATCACAATCCCAACAATCTCCAGAGCTTAGAAAATTTAAACATTGGTAACTTATTTTCATTGTAAATGTTCGCGATATGAATACTTAAGTTAAGCCTTTATTGATACGATAATAGCAAAAACGCCTCGCGCTGGCAACCCTTTGCTAGCATCTAAGCCAGAAATATATCACGCCTGCCTCACCTGGAAATCAACATACAGTACGAATTTCGTTCCGATTCAATGACTGCATTAAAAATTATAGGGGTACAAAAAAATTTAGGGTTATCACCCGCGAAAAATTTCAAATATAATTTTTGTTGTTGATTGTCACTACAAAATCATTACCGTTTGAAAATTTTACGATAAAATCGTTTAACAAAGATATGGCAAAAAAATACAAAACCAACTGTAGCTGGTAATCCTATCATGGTTTTTCAACCTGATTCTTCTTGAATATTGCTTACAATAAATTTCATTTACCATATTAATTTTGTGTTGATTTCATGACTGTAGGGGAGACCGAGGAAGGTTGTGACAATTTTTACGTTAACTAACGTACGTCATCTAATATTACTCGTACGTCTATGAGCTCTTTTATGGAAGTAAGCTAATTTAATACACTACTTTAATTAAATATAAAAAGAAACAAAAATAGTAAGATCCATGAGTAAATTGACATTAAATGAAGAAGTCCTCAATGTCATTCCATAACATCATTTAACAGTATGGACGGACTTGTAGAATTGTTCTTCTGCAACAACAATTGTATTTGGAGTAAATGTTCTTCCTTGTTGATCTGCAGTTAATTCTCGGCCTGACATTGGATCAGTCCAAACTCGATCAGTAAATTGATTTGGTAGGAAGTCAGCTTCGGAAAAAATATTTATATTGATAGGCTAAGTTTCTGTGGCTGCAAAACCAACGCTGACATTCCTTGCCGTGATCAGTACGCCAAATGCAGTTGTTGCTATTGAAAGAATGTCATGCATGGACATAATTTTCCAGCATTTTTTCTTGCATTATTAATAGCCTTTTTCAGAGGACCTTAAATAGCACGATCCATTGGCTGTAGTTTGTGAGTACAGTACGGGGGAAACGTGAGTAAGATTATGCCATTTTCTCTGCAAATCTCGATATTTTTTTAAGCCATGTGTGACGAATGGTTTTCTAGTAATAACAAAGCTTTTTGTTCTTTTGACAGTCTGACATGGTTTTTGAAGTGTTCCAGAAACGTATGAAAATCATTTTCTTGCATCCACCCTGAGCCGTTAGCTGTTCCTATGTATCCAGTTGGGCCATCTTGAGCAAAATGATCTTGATATCTTTTGCGAGGGAAGATATTTTTGGTGGTATGTAGTTTCGTATAGCGTTTCCAGCTAAGGCCAGCGCTATGGGAGTTCCTCTCTCCGCAAATGTCATAGCACTAACTTGTTTTTCTCCACGTCGCGCAATAACTCTATCAGGTTTTTGGACGGTCGATATGCCTGTCTCGTCAACGTTCCAAATATCTTTTTCCGGAAAGTTTATGCTTGCTTAAGATACATGTATAATTGAAGAAAAATATAGCCACATTTGTTTGATTGAAGCTCGTTGCCCGAGCTTTACTTGTTGCTTCAGTCAATCTTAGTGATAAATTTGGATGTCGCTCCATAAATAGCTTAAGCCATACCTCTCCAGTCATTTTCTTCTCTTCCCAAGACGCCAAAACTTCTTATTATGCTTATATGCTAATTAGTACGCCAATTTTTTCGTTTCTTTACTAGTAAAGCCATAATTTGAAGCCACACAAGTCAACAAACAATCGCATAATATATTTTCTTCACCTTTGGTGAAGACTGTTGGACAAGCATACCCAATAGATGGTGGTTTTTCCGTTTTATTGGCCTCGTAAGCTTTTTCCTTCTTAATATATCTTTGGCGCGATATGTAGCTCAAACCGTACGAAGAGACATTATTTCTAAGTTTGTTTCCACCTAATGTAACCTCCTCATAAGCTAATTCATATATTTCGATACTAGACATCGCTCTCTAAGTTTTTTTTGTATATTTATTTAGCATTCTGAAACAATACATAAAAATTAAAATAGGTGAGAAATCGAGTATGTCATAACTCTCCTCTGTAACAACCCTCCTCGGTCTCCCCTACTGGAAGCTATGGGGCAAAATTCTTTTCTTAGAGAAAATTTTCAAAATCCAAGACACCAAATATACCATAGCTGCTAGTTTCAACTGAATTTTTCAACCAAATTTCTACCACACGTGGCTTAGAGTAAAGTTGTGTGGTCTGGTCACCGAATCAGAGTTTTCAAGATCGCATCACTGGCACAGAGTTGCAAACATTTGCCAATTCGCTTCTACCAGATCTGGTCCTATTTAATACCAATAAATTCTGAGAATTTCAGATGTATCTGATTATTGGGTCATGAGTTCTCGTGAACAGAAGTTTCGGATGCTTAAAATATAGGTGATTTGGAGGAGGGTTACCGTTCTTATCCAAAATTAAATTTCAAATGTTTTGCTTTGATTGTCTAAATAAAGCCTAAGATCTACACATAAGCCGCTTTTTATTGTAAAAGACGACTATTTTTCAGGAGAGTCGATGATTTGAGGGTTTTCACTTTCAATGCCTGCCGTAGCTGCAGAGTTGCCAGCACATTCATAAAAAAACTACAAAAGTTTACTACTTAATAGCATCAATATGTCCTTTGAGTTTCGTAATGGTTTGATAATCTGGTTAAAAGTTATCGTGATTCAAAAATTTTCAAATTTTCCTTATCTCATTTTAGGCACCTAGCGCACACATAGTGTTAAAAATTTCAAAAATATTATCATAATAACATTTAAAACACGTTTATACTTTATTGTATAAACTTTATTTTTGCAAAAGTTATTTGTTGACAGAATAAAAAGTATATTCAAAATATCACAGAAATGGCCGGCGGCGTCAAAGGGTTAAAGATGATTACCTTTTTGTGAGATTTGGCACTATTCTGCATAGATCCATGTATCCGGAAAATGTCAGTTCAATCGGATGGCGCGTTCCTGATTTTTTTGATTATATATATATATATATATATATATATATATATATATATATATATATATATATATATATATATATCAGTGGCAGCTCCTTAGAGGAGGCAAAGGAGGCAGTGCCTCCTCGGTAAAATTTGGGAAAAATAAGCCAAATTTATCATTAAATTATATTTTGCTCATTGCAAAAACATCACTTTGGTTCCCAGTATCCTATACTTTTCTATCTGTGTTTATTTACATAGTCAAAACTAACATTCAAAACACGGCCTCAATGCGGAAACTAAAACAAAAATCACCAAAATCGATTCCATTATCCAGAGCTCTGCCTCAACGAAAAAAAGTCAAAAAAAATGTGGTATTATACCTACTTACCCATAAAGTGGTACAAACAGTTCACGCACAATTCAAACAAAGAAAGAAAAACGTAAATGAGGCAAAATCAAATCTGCCTCACCACTGACAATTTTATCAATGAAACCGTCTCAAGTTGTGCTTTCCCGTCATTGCCAAATTTTTTATTTTTTTTATTTATTCGCATGTCCAGTGTCGAGTACGCGGAGGATCGTAGAGGCAAGCCTCTACAGCTACTGAAAGAAAACCGCGAGTAGTCACGTCGTTTTTTTTTTCGTTTTCTTTGAATATTAGGAAGGTAATTTTAAGGCAGAGAAGGGCAATAATTAACAAATTAAGAACTGTGCACATTGAAATATCTGGGTTTTTGGATTTGCACTTGTTGTTTAGAGACGATATACGTTGTCTAAGCTTTAGAGACGATATACGTTGTCTATGCGATTATAGACAAGAAGGGAACCGTGATCACAAATCAATAACCTTTATGAGTAAATTATTTCCATGGATATAAGTCGGAGATGTTAAAATTTGTCACAACCAGCGTAAATAACAATTAATGATTTCCAACTGCAAGTGGTCACACCAGTCAAGTATGCACTGTGTGCTGGTGTCTGATGAGAATCAGTGCATGCTTTCGAAACCACTTTGTCAAAAT
Organism: Nemotelus pantherinus; assembly: GCA_963978885.1. Classification (NCBI taxonomy): domain Eukaryota; kingdom Metazoa; phylum Arthropoda; class Insecta; order Diptera; family Stratiomyidae; genus Nemotelus; species Nemotelus pantherinus. The sequence goes on along the minus strand of OZ022265.1, from coordinate 115,890,031 downwards.
AAAAATTTTCAAGATAAATAAAAAATTTTTCAATTTCAATCATCCCGCAAAAAACAATTCCAATTTGTTTTATATGTTTTTTAATGTTTTATATCCGGTTAATGAAAAGTTTATATGCTGACAAATACGCGCATATAAATTAAAATATAATGAGAATGATTTATAATTTCATAGATTTTTTGTTTTTTTAAGGAAAATTTCTTATGTTTTCACTTTTATATGTCTGTTAATTAAGGATTTGGTGATGTAGTTGATTAGCGACAGTATTTCAGCTTACTGACAGTTTGAAACGTATGTATTTACATGTGCCAAAATTGTTTTATTGTGAGAATTGAGTGGCATGGGATAGAGATATGCTCATATTATTGTTTTATTATTGATTTGTATTATTTTCATATTAATTGTCGTTTCAATCAACTTTTGTTTGATAATTGTTCAAAGTAAATATAATTGATCGGTTATTAGTAAGGCAATTTTCTCGAAGATGCCCTGAGAAGACATTAAAAATTAAAATCATCAGAGCTATAATATAAGATACCATTAGAGCTGCCGGGAGAGTTAATCATTCCTTCATGTAGAATGGTATTATAAAAATTGTTGGCATTGCGTTAGTTATACAGTTGAGAAACTATTTTGCTTGCCATGCATATTTCTTCCTTCTATTCCTAATAACTATTAGTGGCATAAGCAAATTTCATTTAATTGAAAAACCTATATGGTACGCTTCCGTCATAATCGATGTCATAATCACATAATCTTGCAATTAAGCTTACTATTGTGAAGCGCGCTAGGACTTGCTATTCAGAAGCCACTGAAAAACAAAAGATTTTTTCAATATAATGAACCATCAATTAACATTTGATGTTAGGAATATGTATAATTTAGTGCTTAAATCAAACACCAATTCAAAAAATTCCACTCGTATATTTAAACCGAGTCAAAACAAAATTATAAGGGCGGCCTTGTTTTTTTCACAAGTATTTTTTTTAAGGCGACATAGCACCTTCAAATTGAAAAAAAAATGTTATTTTCAAAGGCTTGTTTTTAATTGAATAAAAAAACATATCTTAATGAAACTTTTTACACATACTTTATATGTCTTAGACTACATAAACAAAATTGTTAAAAATGTTTTGTGGCCCCCTGTCGCCTGTTACAATTTTTTGGAAAATACACCAAAAAAACCTGGCGTGCATGATAACTGCCCTCAGAAAAGTTTGAAAAAAAAACAAAAACGAAGTTTTGACCAACATCAACGCGGCCTTGGAATGAACTAAAAAAAAAAAATTTGGTTGAAAAATAACAAAATGGCGGCGTTTTTTCGAAAATCGAGGTTTTTTTCCCCAAAAATCGGCTATAACTAAAAAAGTTTAATGCCGATTTTTTCATCCGAGGTTCATTCTGAGCATTAACATGTGCAGATTAACGTGTTAAAATTTCAAAACGATTGGATAATATTGTTTTTCTTAATCATGCACGCCAACTTGAAAAACGTTGTTTCGTGAAAATCGCGTTTCAAGTTAAAATTCAATATTTTTTGCAATAAATCTTATCGAAAATTAATCTGCGATGCTTGGACCATACAATACACCTTCTTCTTGCTCATACTCCTCCTCTTCTAAAGATTTTTGCTCCCTTCGAGCAGTTCTGGCCTCTTTAGATGCCTCAGTCGAGTGTTTTTCCGCCTGGTTAATTCTTGCAGCATCTCTATGCTCTGCATGTTCCAGCGCACATTGGCCAATTGTAATTCCCATGACTTGCATTTTTTTCAACATAGCCATAAATCCTTCATTAAATGTACATACAGAAATATTTGCAGCCATATTTAGTACGTTTTTCCCACAAAAAGTATGTTTGGGGGCCAAATTCCAAACACAAGAATTATAGCTTTCGTTATTATTCTGCGCAAAATTGCACAAGCAACGCTTTAATAATGATAAGTCATCATAGATAGGCTTTAAAATTTCTTGTACCTCATCATCTAAAGGTGGAGGATGCTTGAAATTGTTTAATGCATTATCACCCGCTGCCTCCGCCTTGCGCCAGTTACACTAAGTCGTTTCTCCAACAGGACAATAACAGTGTTGAGGGTTCTCATCAGTTGAAATTTTGTGGTAATATGCTGCCCAAATTTCCTTGCGCATATATTCAACTGAATCAGGATTTCGTCGTATAGCTAGGCCATAATGCGTGGCTAAATTGTTCATTAATTTTAGTGTCAGGTGAACTTTTTTCGGACCTTTTTTTGGAGATTCTACTCTTTTTTTAGAAACATCTTTTACAGCTATTTATTTTATTTTTTTGCCAAGGCTAGCTTATTTTTTGCTTTTTTTAAAGGAGATGACTCATTTATCTTGGTCTACACTTTGGCTTAAGTCGATGTAGCGATATAGCGAAGTGAACGAAAATCATAGAAAAAATGATCTTGGAGCGCTTCGCTATATATACTCATAAAATTTTTTTGTTTTAGAATTTCAATTTTATATTATTAAAATCATGTTTTAAAACCTTCATTCTAACATATTCAATCAAAAAACAAAAATCGATTTTTTAAAAATTTGGAGGTGCTACGTTGCCTTAACACAGCAAAAATCTGTTTATAATTTTTTCGGTTGAGAAATGGGTGAAACTACTGGGCAAACGTTGAAATTCGTTATTTTGAGGTAGTTAACCAGTTTATGAATTGTATAAATGGATTTCATAAACCTTATGGGCATAGCTAAGTTTTTCATTTTCCAAAATATGATTTCTCAACCTTTGCTTTTCACATACATAGGTATGGCCGTTGATTCAACTGAGAAAAATACATCTGAAAAAAAGATATGGAATATAGTTATACGATACGTTGTCTTTTAAAATTTGTACATTTAAATGAAATTCATGATGTTATGGCAGAAATCACAAAATTCATAGAACTGCTCAGAAAGAATAAAAACTTAAAATGAATGAAAACTTAATATTGGACAAACATTGTTATCGGATATTGATTTTTCAATAAATTAGAGAACAAAAACAGCTAGTATAACTACAGCTGCGTCAATAATACCGCATTCTAACTGTGAAATGGACACGTTTAAACTACTTGTCGAAACCAATTTCAATCCCAAATCAATCCGGCATTGTATACATATGTGGCTAATATTATTCTACATTGCGCTACCGCGGAAAAAAGATGTCTGGAGTTTATTTTCAAGTAAAATGTTTCCATAGCGTCATTCGTAGCAATAATTCGTCATATTTCCTTTCTTCGAATAATATTTGAATTAACCTGCCTCCCTGGTTGATGATATATATATTTATATATATATATATATATATATATATATATATATATATATATATATATATATATATATATATATATATATATATGTATATACATATATATATATATATATATATATATATATATATATATATATATATATTATATATATATACATATATATATACATATATGTATATGTATATATATATATATATATATATATATATATTATATATATATATATATATACTTCGAAAAAAAGTTGAGCGAGAAGAGCCTTCGAATTTATTTTTACCAAAGGAGTTTTTTGTTCGGATGCTGTGGAAATGTTATAGTTAACTGTAAAGCGTTCTGGTCTATGACGCACGCAAACATTTGAGTGGGACTAGTAATTCAAAGAGGATCGTATATCAGTTGACAGCTAGCCCAAATCTTTTCGTCCAACAACATAAATAAACGACTAAAACGTCGAAAAAATGAAGAAAATTGTTTTCGAAAATTGTATGGTAACTGTAACTAACAGGCTTTATATATTGACTAGATCCACACACAGGTTTTTGCATGATATTTTGGGCATTCGACGAGTTGAAGCGCAGCTTGTACCAAAAATATTGAATTTTCGCTGAGATGATGGTCTGTAAGGACAAGATTATTATATTTGCCTCATATTTACTGGAGAAGAGACTTGCGTGCACATTGTGATATCTTTGGGTACGTTATCTTGTATTATAATATACCGTTAACAAAATTTCGATTACATAGTCCCGTATTACAAAATCCCCTGCCACAAAATCTCGTATTACAAAATCCTGTAATACAAAATACCGTAGTTTTGCATAATATAGAGTCATAGTTTATTTAAATCGTAATACAATTATTTTATTATAAGAATAGGTTTCATGCGGGATTTCATTCCACGGGATTCTAAATTTCGAGATTTTGAATTTCAGGATTTTGAAACACGGGAATTTCGAAATACATAGGATTTAATTAATTCGAGATTTTATGATTCGGGATTTTGATACGATCCGCATCAAAATAGCTAAACAATGTACATAGCAGAGAAAAAACCCAAAAAAATTACACTTAAAAATCGTCCTCAAATTAAAGTGATTCAATATTACTTCAATATTACTTAAGTATTTCACAGCGTTTGCAGGAGAATATTCGTCGAAAAAGGCCAAAATTATGGAAGGACAACTCATGATTCTTGCACCACGATAATGCACCGGTTGACACCTCGCAGCTTGTACGCGAGTATTTGAAGAAAAACAACGTCAATATCGTCAATTCGTCAAATATGGCCTCGCGTGTCTTTTCATTATTTCCTATACAATAATTGCGACTCCGTGAAGAATATTTTGAAAAGATTGAAGCTATAAAAGAGATCTGACAGGGAGAGCCGAAGGACACTTTAGAATTGACCTACCGAAATGTTTTGAAGATTGGAAAAATTGTTGCCAAATGTGCCTCCGATGGGCCTCCGATGAAGATTACTTACAAAAAAATTAAAATAAATTTAATTAATAATTAATCATTATTCTTTTTTATATTCAATTTAAAGATTGTTTTTTTTTTTCAAACAAAACTCAACAAAAGATATTTGTAGTGAAATAAATAAGGCAAAAAAAGTTGGAAGAGAAGTCAGTTAAAGCAGAGGATATGCTATAGGAGACAGGAGCTAACTAAACTTTATGTACCTTTTTGCATTCAAATTCTTTTTTTTTACTCTTTTTCCCATATCCTTATTATGTGGAATAACTTAAAATGGTCACAAAATATAAATAAACAAATAATAAGCAAATTAAACAAAAAGTCTACTCCAGATGCGCTTTTATTGCAAATTCATGATCTGTTTTGTCCACAATTTAACCGCGTTGCCTTCTTCCTCCTCGCCCGGCACTGCGAGCAGCAGGTCTTCTCTGTGCCACACGGGCACCACCAGCACGAGCACCCCCACGAGCACCGCCAGCACGAGCACCCCCACGAGCACCACCAGCGCGAGCACCACCGCGAGGACCGCCACGTCCACCACCCCGTGCACCGCCACGAGGACCACCACCTTGACCGCCACGAGGACCACCACCTTGACCACCACCTTGACCTCCACCACGTCCACCACCACTTGGGCCACCTGCAGATCCTCCAGGCGGGCCACGTTGACCACCGCCTCCAGCTCCACCAACATCGCCTGGACCGCCTTCTCCGCCACGATCGCATCCAGGACCACCTTCACCTTCAGGCCCACCGCCTGGAGGCCCATAGTCACCATAATCGCCATAGTCGGGCGCTTGTCTTTTGACAAGAGACTCAACCTTAGCAACATCAAGAGTATCCTAAAGTAAATGCGAAGTTCAGGTAATCACAATGTCAAACAGAAATCAAGTAATGTTAGGCTTACCAAATCTACTGGAACTGATGCAGTGAGGGCTACAAGGGCCAAAACAGCGAATGGAATAAAGACTTTCATGTTGGTTTAGACCTACGTAAAAGTATGAAATTAAATTCTGTTCTCACAGCAATCTACTCAGGTAGATAAAATAAGAAATTAAAATTTTTACAGTTTTTCGGCTATTTAACTGACTCAATTTTATAAAATGTCTTGAACAATTTAATCAAACTTTGTGAAAAAAGAATACTCACCAGGATATCACTAACCAAGCAGTATTGCCAAGAATACTGATCAGTCTGTAAAATCGATTTAGTTTTTATAGGAACGAGGAAGAGTAAACACTTCAAATAATTAGTAAATGATAAGCTACATTTCTTTGTACAAGTAAGAAAAAAATTATACACTTGGTTTAATTAGCACCATTATATCCAGTAGCTATATCAAAAAAATATAAACCAGACAAAGACTTTGAAATTTCAATTAAATAGTTCAAATAGGCACATGTTTTACTGTTTTTTCACAAACACTAATTAAATGTTTGCTTACCTCCCGTTATTTGAAAGAATGTGGATGTATGCAAAAGTGTCGTTTATGTCAGCTGATAATAATTTGTTAGTTTCATCTGGCAAGTGCTATTGTGATATTGCGCAGCTCAACAAATCGCAAATATTATCTTTCAAATTTCGTCAGCTCAGCTCACATTATATAAGAATATCACTTAAATAAATATAACAAAATCGTTAAAATTAAAATTTTGCTTTTGCTATAGCAACCAAGTCGATAAGACACTGGCTGATAGCATGCGTCGTCCTTGATTTGACCCCAGCACTCTTGAAGCTGTAAGTAGGCACCAAATTCAAATTAACGATAAAATGGGTAAAATTTTGGATACTTTATTTTGGAATTATCTTTACTTTGAAACAACGTGTTAGAAGTGCATGTGCACATTAAGAGGAAGCAACAAATATACTCCTTGCAGATTGGAAGATATTCAATCACGATCGATCATCTTATGTTTAATGTCTTCTTGAACTCAGATTGCATAAATTGTGCCAAATTTCATTGTACTATCAAAAGATAACGGAAGGAGCTAGTAAGTTGTTGATTCTAGGTTACATATTATTTTGGCAGTTAAATGCTCAATGGCCAGCTAAAACCGAGTATCAAACCAACAGAAATGGGATTGCTCTAAGAAAGGATTCTCATTCGTTTGTCACAAGATCAACTTTACATTACAACTATAATTAGTACCGATTCTAAACCTAATTATTTGATTTGCTTCGAAATTTATCGGAAACTCTGTTCTATCCCTAAGAGCCAAATGGTAACAGAGAAAGTAAATTACTTTCTCAATAGATATCATGAGTCACAGTGCACATTTTCATCCAAAAATCATTCGGATTATTCGCGAAAGGCAGATGACCAGTTTCACTTTCTTAAAGCAAATACTTGATGCAACTGCTACTTGGTAAACAAATCAAGAAGTCTTCTGGGCACGATGGAATGTCTCAATTCATGATTAAACATCTATCGCTTTCAACCCTTAGAATTTTTTCCATTGCTTTTAGTTAATCCCTAAACATTGGTTACATTTCGGACTCTTTAAAAAGCCCGCAAAATTAGGAGTTCCGCAAGGTTCTATTACTGGGCCGTATCTTTATATTGTATGTACTCCAGTAGGCCAAGAGCAAGTCATAATTCTTAGTCCGGGGAAATTTAACATGGTGCTTCGGAAAAATTAGGGGAAAGCTGAATTTTGGTGTGAACCTTGGCACTGGCGTGTTGAACAAAATGTCCAAAGTCTTCGTCGATCCGAGTACTGCGTTACTTTTTATACGCGGTCAAAAGTCACGAAATGTGACCTTTCCTAAATATCTCAGTAACGGTCAAGTCTTTAGAAAAACAATGCATGACGAATTTGTAGCTTAGAAAATATCCAACAAAAAATTTTCTTGTAACCATAACCGTTTTTGAGATATATTGATCTAAACATTTGCTATTAACAGCATCCTCTTTCTCAACGACATGTTGATATTATCCGATTTTGATTACGATTTGGATTGTTTGTGAGTTATTGTTTCTATGTTTAAGAGGTGCATAAAAAAACATGTTAACAAACTTATCTACCACCCTCAAGGGTAGATGGAAAAGTGTGCTCCGAAAAGTTAGCCCCCCCCCCAAATCTTCAGAAATGAGCTCGTTGCCTGCTCTTTGCCCACTGTCAATCAAGATAAGATCACTTTTTATCCTGCAAATCGCCTATTGTTTACATGGCAAGACCAGCCCTACACCCACACCCTACGCACACCCTACCCACCCCCGCAAACGAACCACCTCGTAATAACCGGTGTTTTAGTTGTTTTTTTCCATACCGTCTTATCCCATGAAGGATCAGGCCAAGGTCACGTAATTTCAAGTGCAAATTCGTTTCGAGACGTGTCATGTCCCTTTGGCGCTATGTAGTCATCACCGAATTGGTAAAAAAAAACTGATTATTCGAGGATAGTCTGCAGCGAGTTGAGCTCCTTTAATGTCAAGAATGAGCGTTTACAGAATTATGCCATGATATTATCTTGCTTTTCATACTCCTAGGGCCATGATATGTTACAAAACCTATTTTCACCTGCAATGTTGTTGTTTCGTCCTCCTCCTTCGTGGAATATCCCATACATGATGCAGCAATACAGTTTATTTCCGAGAAGAGAATAGCGAGCAGATGTCCCTACAAGTGTTATGGCAAAGGGGGGCGGGGGGAGGTGGTAACTTTTCGGAGCACACTTTTCCACCTACCCTGGAATCTGGTAGATAAGTTTGTTTACATGTTTTTTTTATGCACCTCTTAAACATAGAAAAAAAACTCACCATCATTCCAAGTCGTAATCAAAATCGGATAATATCAACATGCCGTTGAGCTACAAATTCGTCATACATTGTTTTTCAGAAGACGTGACCGTTACTGAAATATTTGGGAAAGGTCACTTTTGGTGATCTTTCACCCCGTATAAAAAGTAACGCAGCACTCGCATTGATGGGGACTTTTGACATTTTGTTCAACACGCCAGTATCAAGGTTCACACCAAAATTCAGCTTTCCCTTAATTTTTCCGAAGTTTCGCATTTTATGTGTCGGATTCCACTGGGCTATTCTCCAATATGCTGATGATAAGCTCTTTTTTCCGTCGAACCACAACCCAGACAAAGCTGCGAAGTGCCTTAAATACTACTGGACAGAACTGAGTTTCGAATTTGACGAATGGAGCATCAAGTTAAATAGCAATAAAACACAATTCGATATATTTCACAAATTTTCTAAGTGTCAGTAATCTCAAACTATTCGTAACAGGACTAAATAACTCATTCAGGACCCCTAAGATTACTCCTAGCTCATCTGGTTGATTTTCACGATTTTCTGAAGCTTAATACTTTTATGTGGCATAAAATCAAAACTACCAAATCTACATTTGAAAACATCAGACGTCTTTTCATCAAAGAGATGAGCATGACCACCAACGCTAAATCCATTCTGGATTACCTGTTCTAAAGCTGCCATGGCAGCAGCAGAAGTATTTGAAAGGAGAACCCTGCACCTCTGCCTTGGCAGGTTCTGCAACCCAATAGCTAGGAGGTGGCCGAAGAACCTTCTCTTGTATCGGGACTCGGAACTGAAACCACTAAGAGATTGAGTTATAGAATTGACAATATTCTACGGACAGGCAATCGCACTAATTTGGTCACGTGAGCGTACAGGTGGCTCCAATGAGCCATTTGTGTGGCCCGCGAAAACCGCTCATGGCTCATGGATAACTACCTGCGAACGAACAGGAAAGGCTAGATTTAAAGCCTAAGCTAAGATTTAGCTCTATCAGGCTAAGTTATTGTGGGGGTCGGTAGCCTAGCTCGCTAATGTGCCAATCCAAAGTAGCATGCTACTGACTGCGAGTTTGAATCCCGCAGTGCTCACGGATATATTTGATCGTCTTGTGTTGCCTTAACAGCCGACGACTGGGCAAAATCACCAGCGCTCAATTAAGTAAGTGTAACATTAAAGCTTTAGAGGCGACTAGGCATAAAACTAGCGCTTCAAAAAATAAGAAAAAATGTGGCACTTAAAAGAATAATGGAATTATTGATATCGGCTTCTACCATATATGTCTCCCTACTGCCATAGCTAAGCAGTTACTTCAAAAGGTAATCCCCTAAGCTTTGGAAAAAAATCAGGTTTAAGTTAGATTTTATTCGTAGCATAAGGTTAGGTTAGGTTTAACTGGCTGGCACGGGGCCACACATAGATTTATTGGTCCGTAGCGATATCAAATAAATGGACCCGGAGAAGGAAAGTTCAGTCCAAACGGCCATCGAAGGCCCCTGACTTTTTTGCGAACTGAAGTATGTCTATCAGCCTCTGTTCTGCGACATGTGAGAGATCCACCAGACAGGGCTCACCGAAGCAGCGTTGCCTGGTTCTCCCCAGTGCCGGGCAGTGGCACAGAAGGTGTTGGATTGTTTTTGAGACTCCCTGCTCTTGACACTTCCTACAGGTGTCACTGGTTAGGAGTCCAATTTTCATGGCATGAGCTGCTACAAGACAGTAGTCAGTAATGATGCCGACTAGCGGCTTGCAGTCAGTCCGCGTTAATTCGCTACGAGATTGTATGACTCCCACATGATTTTGGTTAGCTTGCAGCTCTGAGTTGCACGTCATCTGCACGTTGCTCCTTGCATCATATTGGAGTCGATTGAGTATTTGATTGTTTGGATTGGAGTAGGAATGTCAACCGATCCTGACAGGGGAAGACTAGCCCCGTGCTTAGCTAACGCGTACCGCCTCTCGTTTCCTTCAATGCCCTTGTGACCAGAAATCCAGAAAATTTTGACCCTTCTGTTGTTGGCCAGTCTATTCAGGGCCTGAATGTAGTCAAGTACACACTTCGATTTGTATGTGTAAGATATCAGAGCTCTAACCGCCGCTTGACTATCTGTCAAGATGCTGATTTCCTCACTTGTGGTATCTCTGGTGTATGCTAGGTCTGCGGCTTTACGTATCGAAAAAACATCCGCCTGAAAAATACTACAGTGATTAGGAAGCTTGAAAGCTGCTTCCGTAGTTGAATACGCAGAAAATGTTGCAGCACCCACTCTGGCAGCCGTTTTAGAGCCGTCAGTGTAGATGCTAAGAGTTGCTGCGCCCATTTGCTGCTTCCACTCCTGCCCATCCCCAACAGTCACCCGATATCCCCGCTCGAAGTACAGAGTGGCGAACAAATAGGTGGTGCTACCTGCATACCCCCGCTCAATTCTGCTGTGGCCGATGGATCGTGGTTCGTAGTGTCCCGATTCCCTTAGCCTGACAGCAGCTTTTGCGGCAGCGCCCCTATCGAAGAGGTCAAGCGGAGGGAGATGAAGCTGGACATTCAGAGCAGGCGAAGGAGTCGAGGCTAATGCACCTGTGGTACAGAGAGCCGCCAGCCTCTGAACTTGGTTCGTCATGCTGGCAAAGGTAGTCTTATTTACTGCTGGCCACCAGACCAAGCATCTGTAAGCAAGGATAGTCCTGGCTATCCCCATATAGATCCAGTTCGTGAAAGCAGGGCGTAGCGTAAGGTAGTTTTAAGCAAATATTAGCAAAGTGTCTCCAGCCACGTACAGACTTGTACAAGGGGCTGTAAATTGCAAAAGATAAGATGTTAAAATAGCAAAAAACCTACCACTTGCATGACTTTTATATTTTAAGAAAATCAAATACTCGTTACTTATATTTATTATTGGTTGGTTACCTTACAAAGCTTTGAAAGCATCATCTCCTGTAGCACAAACAATGCAAATGATCAGTGTTTGCAACAAATTGCTAACACTGCAAATAAAAGTCTACCACAACTGCTTAATGACAAAATTAAGCTACCCTATTTATTTCGTTTTTATCTCATGACTTCATCGAAAGTTACATGGATAGAAAGGTGTTTGGAATCGCTATTCCAGGACTAAGAAAATTTTTTCATTGGTTACTATTTTCATTGTAATTTTTGCGATATGAATGCTTAATGAGAGCAATTTTTTTATGCAAAAATAACAAAAAAATCTCATACTAGCAACCCTTTACTAGCACCAAAACCAAAAATAGATCGTATTTACCTATCCTGTGAATTTCTTTTCGATACGGCTTCGATAGCGTATTCAGCGATTAATTTTTGAAAAAATCCGATAAAGACTGGGCACAATTTGATATTTTCAATGACTGCGTCATCAAAAGCCTAGGTGTATGGATTTTCTATCATTAGGTAAAACGGTTCATAATTTTTCAAAATAACCAGGAGATGTGAATGCTTTGCTGACAAAATTGTCCTTTCTAGCTATAAGTGTTATTAACAGAAAACCTGCCAAAAACGATTAAAAATGGTTTTCGAAGGCGTGGATTATATCTTTTTCATCCTGGAGCAGTACATTGCTCAAAATATGTCTAAAAAAAAACTCATAAATGCTGACCATTGGGCACATTGCTGTAGAAAAATGATATATTTGAATTATTGTTGCTTATTACTTTTGTTTTCCTTGTTTATTTAGATTTAAGTCAGGAGAGTATAGTTCTATTTTGCATTAAAATAATGTTTGTAGCTATTTTCTGACATAAATATTAGTGTTTAAATTTGAATTTTTGGTTAAAAGGTTGTCGAATATCACTATCGTATGAAGTTAGAGCAAGTTCAAGACGCAAGTTCAACGACGACAAGTTTCGAAAGAAGACAGTGAAAGCCGAGTATTCATCTGCTCTGGAAATTAAAATAGCTTCCGCGCGTAACACCACATTCATCAACGAAGTCTGTAACATCATCAAAAGCACAAAGACTGCAGCAGCCGAAAAAGTAGTGGGATATACAGCCCGAAAAGGCAGAAACGAATGGTTCGACGATGAATGTGAAGCCCCATTGCACGAAAACAATACGACCTGCGAAATCCACATTGAACGAGCGACAAGAGAAGTTCTTACGAGCTCTCCCACACACGATGAGATTTTGGCCTGGCCTCAGGCTATTTGGACTTCTCGCGAATGGGGGCCTATTCAATTTTAGAATGGGCCAGAGTATTTCCATACAACTGCTAAAATAGAATGCTAAAACTGAAGCTTCTGTCAAACTGAGGGAGTTTTAATTTTGGTGATTTGGAGTTTGGTGTTAGCCTGTAGTATTCTTTTAGTATCTATGTTTTTCTCTTTGTTGACAGATATTAATGTTGTAAATGTTAAATTAAAAAAGACACTCAAGGAATGATTTTGATGCCCATTTTAAAAGTTTTGTGTCTGTATATACGTTTTAGGCTTAGCAATCAGCGACAGCATTTTCTTGCTAAACTAAATCGAAAATGTCATTAAGCTTTGCTAGCCTTAAAACAGAAATAAGTTTTAATTTAAGTTTTAAGTTTCAGCTCCCAGCCGCAGCATACCTTAAGCCACGCAAGCATTGGGAGGATTCGATAGATACTGATAACAGGTCACTTTTTTTATCGGTTATTGAATCGAGACGACTGCAAGTGAAGCATTAAGGTTAAAGCTCGATTCGCGCTGTAGTGCCATGATTATTTTTGACTTATAATATAGTTGACTGCTTAGTTATTGAATGCGTGTAAAGGAAACTATGAGAAAAAGTTTGAGTTCATTAGCAATATGTCATACCATTCCCATCCTATAACTTTGTTTGAGATAACTGGACATATTCTCAACCGACTTCTGCAACCCATATATTCTGCTCCAGCTTAACACATTAGCTCACAAAAAAACACGCAAAATGGGAAATTTTTCAAATTTATTGCCATATATTCCTCGATGTAAACATTAACTTCTAACCGAACCTAGTTCTAACAATTGGTCGTCTACGTGCATTTCCACCACTACGAACTGCACGACGGACAGCAGGTGGTCGACTTCTTACTTGACGATTCGCAACGGGGCGGGCTCGAGGGAGTTGATTGCGACGGACTCCAACGCTAGGAACTCTACTGCGACGGACTGCACTGGGACGGACTCCATTGCGACGGACTCCAGTGCGACGGACTCCATTGCCACGGACTCCACGACGACGGTTCCTACCGCGACGGACTCCACGTCCCCTACTCAATGGCTTTCGTCTCGCTGCGGTTGCACCAGATTCGTCATCACCGTAGTCACCATATAGAGCACCATATTGTCCGTATGTCAGCTGCCTTTTATCACGAGAATCTACAGCCTCAACATCGACGGTATCCTAAAATTGCAATTTCGACTAGTGCAAGTGAAAATCATGAAGAAGTAGTAAATCGAATAGTATCTACTCACCACATCGAGTGGAGCTGAAGCAGTCAAGGCTACGAAAGCCAATACAGCTAAAAGAATAAGGAACTTCATTCTGAGTCCTTGCTAAAACAAATCAAATAATATCAAATCGCCTCTTGTATGAAACTATCCAAAAAAAAATCATCAATCATAAAAAAAAATAGGTCCATTTATCAAGGTTATAACCATCTCCATTAGTGTATTGATAAAACAAAAATTAACATGAATTACAAACCTAACTGACGTACAGGTTAACAGATAACTGATTTTATTTTCAACACTGAAATGTTTTTATAGAAACTGCAAGGACTCAATGTCTAGTTTATTTATTTCTAAGCTTGCTAGCATTTAAACACTTCTGCTACAATACAGAAAATTCAATATTTAAACTCGTTTGCTAACTTCAAATTCCAAACATATGCATGCTAGTTACGTAAGTTAGTGTGCACAGTTTTTATTTAATCAACGTATTGAAAAATGAAAAACAGTTGAGCGCATGTTCTGAAAATTCAATTGCTCAAATAGACACTATTTGCACTTTTTCATTAGTGCTTTAATTTATTTATACATATTTTGGTTTCTCTTTCATCATTTGAAATATTTTGATAGAAAAAGAAAAATAAAGAAAAAAAAAATGATTCATAGTTTATTTGAATATAAAAACGGAATGCTTTTCAAGAAATTTATTTGATTTCAGCGAAAAGGAGCTGATCAAAGTGATATTGAAAACATTTTCTGTCGAAAGCTTCTATCGAATTTCTGAAGGTAAAACAATTAATGACGAAAGTGTATGTACATATGCCGCGTAAATTCGCGATTCGTATATAAGCTTCCGGTGAACGAAAAATGGTACTATATTCTATGGTTTTCGATGCAAGCAAGTCGACACCAAAATGTCTCATTGATTAATAACTCGACTTTCAGAATGAATTGAAACAAACAAATGATTATCCCTAAATCATAAACAATTACATACCAACCAAAGCAGCTAAGCATAAACTGGAAATGAATATACAGTGGCTGAAAAAAGATGTCAGACATATATGTATGTACCTATTTACACATTCAAAGATAGAATAAATATTCCATAAGTACACATCAGAGAAAAGGAAATATGTTATACTGACTCTATATTGTTAATGTTAGGGAACGGACAAGACGGAGCGTCGCGAGCGTCGAGTCAAGCAACGCGCCGAAATCGGTCCTATGCTAATTCAAATGGAAGTGGCCATGTCGAAGCAGCGACCAAAGAGTGAAAATTTGATAGTAGCGACGACATCGATTCGAATCAATTTCGTTGCTCGACTGCTCGCAGCGGTAATGTATGTTGTTGTTGCAAAATGTGTTTCGATGGCATACAGTAAGTAGACGAATTGCGTTAATGGATTTTCCGTGGGTAATTCGAAATTTTGGGTACATTTTTTATGATTGAACGGTGCAGAATTGCACACAGTCAATTAGATTTCTACCAGTGATTAGGAAAATTTATTGATTTATATATATCAGCAGTCTATTGATTTCAATTTGGTGTGTTGTGGTGAGAAAAACTCTTCATCCGACACTGAAGAACTCATTATTTCGACTGCCACTGTAAAATTTCGTTTACAATTTTGCGTCTCGTCGCGTCTACATGAACACAATTCAATGACCTGTTCCATGCTTGACTCGACGCTCTCGTCGCTCCGTCTTGTCCGTACCCTTAGAATGGATCGATGATGCAATTCGTTACTTTTGTTGGTACACTCAGTAGGCTTTATACTCTCTATCAACACCGTTCAGTCAGTTTGTTCACTTTATCCCATTATACCGAAACGATTAACATACCAAAAATACCGGGTGTTTGATACTCGGTGGACACTTTTGTAATGACGCATTCCTTGATATATTTTGAAAGAATATTTGAATATATTTTGAACTGAAAGAATTTAATAATGGTTTTTATGCTTTATTTCAATTTTTTTTAGCTACAGTAATGTTCAAAATGGCCACCTTCATTTTGAATGCACGGTAAAGCTCGTTTCGCAAGCGTTCTTTTCATATTCATACTTCTCAGCTGCTGCCTCACTTCTGTTGCAGCCGCATCGATCCTGGTATTTAGGTCTTCCAATGTTGATACTTCCGTTATGTAAACAAGTTGCTTCATCCGTCTCCATGCAAAAAAATGCATAGCTGTTAGATCAGGAGATCTCGGAGGCCAGTGTGTTGGTCCATTTCTACCGATCCAGCGATTGGTATAATTGGAATTCAACCAATCTCTGACTGGTCGGCCATAGTGAGCTGGAGCACCATGGTGTCGGTAAAACACAGAAGCCAATCGTTGCAGCCGAACATCCTCCAATAAGTCCTGCAGATCATGTCTTAAAAAAAGTAAGTAATTGGTACTATTTAAAGTAGGTGGGAGCCTTATAGGTCCAATTAAATCGTTACCAATCACTCCTGCCCATAAATTTACGCTGAACCTATGCTGAAACGATGAAGTCCTTCTCGTGTGTGGATTGCCCTCAGCCCACGTATGTAAATTGTGAAAGTTTGTGATACCGTCCCGGGTAAATCAGGACTCATCCGTCCAGAGAATGGTGTTCAAAAAATTTTCGTTGTCTAATTGTTTCTCAAGGAGCCAATTGCAGAATTCCATCCTTTTGGGCACATCGATCAGTAGCAGCTCCTGCATTGATGTGTGATGGTAGGGATGTAAACGGGCTGCTTATAAAATACTCCAAACGTTCCACGTAGACACGTTAAACTGCAACGCCAAGCGTCGAATACTGATTGATGGGTCAGTTTCCACTGCATGCCGGTTTTCTTCATCGAACCGTACAGCGATTGCAGGCGCAGAGTTTGCGTTTACTCGGTTCGTCTTAAGGCTTAAATTTTTGAATTTTTGATTGTGTTTAGACATTGGCTAAGGTAATTTTTAGCAAGATCTTGTAAGGTGAAGTGCCAAAATGAGCCAAAATTGTAAAATGGGTCATCGCACCACAATTGAACAGCGTGAATCGGTATTAAACCACTTTAGAAAAGGACAAAGTGTTCGAAAAATTGCTGAAAGTGTGAATTTGAGTGTCTCTACAGTGCAGCACATGATTGAGAGCTTCGAACACGAAAATCGGGTAGAAAATAAGAGGAGAAATGCACCAAGCAATATTTTCACCGTATCCGACGAACGGTACATTGTAAGGAAAGTGAAAGCAAACACGAAGATTTCCGCTCCAAAATTGGTTACTGAGGTTCATCGTGAATCAGGGAAGTCATGTAGTGCTGAAACCGTCTGATGAGCGCTTCGCGACCATGATTTCAACGGGCGAGTAGCTCGTAGGAAGACATTCATTTCCAAAAAAAATACAATAAGCCGATTTGCCTTTGCCAAAGAGCATGTGGGAAAGCCATCCGCGTTCTGGAATACGGTTATTTTTGCGGACGAGTCCAAGTTTAACATTTTTGGCTCCAACGGAATGTCATATGTCTGGCGCAAGGCAAATACTGAGCTAAACAAGGAGAACCTCAAAGCAACTGTGAAGCATGGTGGTGGCAATGTGATAGTTTGGGCCTGCATTTCCGCAGCCGGAGTCAGAAATTTAAAGTTTATTGAGGAAAAAATGGACCAAACAAAGTACCTTGGTGTAATCAGAAACAATTTGCTGCAAAGCACTGAAAAACTGAGTGTTCGCAACCAATTTCGGTTGTACCAAGACAACGATCCAAAGCAGAAGTCGGGAATTGTGCAGTCCTGGCCAATTTGGGTGTGCCCTCATTTGATGTCTCCGCCGGCACAGTCACCAGATGTGAACGTCATTGAGAATCTGTAGACTTTGTTGGATAACAACATTAGAAAACACAATATTTATAATAAACAAGACCTGAAGAAAGCACTGCTAGAGGAATGGTAAAAAATTACTCCTGACATCACAAAAAAAACTCTTTGACTCAATGCCGAATAGGCCCCAGGCTTTGCTTAAGGCTAAGGGATATCAAACGAAGTATTGAAATCAACTGTAAACCTCATAATTCACAGCAATTTAACTGTTTAATCAAACTGTATCAAATAAGCTGTGATATGAAATTTGTTATTACTTTTAGTTTTTTGTTTTTTAAGATGTAAAACAGCAACTTTTTCACAAATATAAACTTGTTTAATAAACAACAAACATTTTTCTTCAAAATGGCAATCAGATTTTTTTTATATTGTTATTATGTTTTGAGTTATTGCAACTTAATTTTTTAAAGAAGCACTGTATCAAATAAGCTGTGAGCCACTGTATATATATATATAGTATATATATCATCAAAAAAAATTCAGTAACTATTTCTCGGGAATGTGCAATCCGATTCAGTTGAAACTTTACATCCAGAATGGGTCCAGGTCTCACTAAAAGTCAATTATCTTTAAATCTTTGGCGCGGCGGCCATTTTAGTGATATTTTTAATATACCTATTATTCCGTCCACAAATAATTTTTGCAAAAATTAAGTTAACGAAAAAAATGTTGAACGTGTTTAAATGTGAATCAGATAGTGTTTTGGAATTTTTTAACCCCATGTGTGCGCTAGCTGCCTAAAAAGAAATCGGGAAAATTTAAAAAAATTTTAAATTGCGATAGCTTTTGATAGAGCTATCAAATCATTCTAAACTTTTCAGAACGTATTGGTATTATTTAGTTGTAAATTTTTGTAGCTTTTAATGAGCATGTTGGCAGCCCTGTAGCTAGGGCAAGCACTGAAAGTGAAAACCTTCAAATCATCGACTCTCCTGAAAAAATGTAGCTTCGTGAAAAAAGCCTTTCATTTATAAATCTTATGCTTTGTCTACATAGCCAAAGTGAAAAATTTGAAATTTTACTACGGGATGGCTTGGTAGCCTTTTTCCAATTTACCTATATTTTCAGCATCAAAAACATCTGTTCACGGAAACTCACGATCCGATAATCAGAATTAGTTGAAATTTACAGAATGTATTGGTCTTAAAAAGGACCAGGTTTGGTAGAAGTGATTTTGAAATGCGGGCGATTTTGTGTCAGTGGTGCCACTTTGAAAAATCACTAAGAAAAATAACTGCTTTTGACCCTATAAATTCGGATTCAGTCATTTGATGTTGACGAAATTCACACAGTAGCTGAACCATACTTTGAACCACTTTTGGTAGAAATTCGGTTGAAAACTTCGGTTGGAGCTGCCAGCTATGGTAATTTTGGTGTCTTAAATTTTGAAAATTCCTGAGGAAAATAAAGCTCTTTGCCCTATTGCTTCCAGTACAATTATTGAATCATAACGAAATTCAAATTGCAAATTAAACTTATTGTAGGCAATATTCAGTAGAAATGTAATCTCAAAACAATGATAGGGTTGCCAGCTATGGTTGTTTTTGTATTTTTTTTTTGGCATACCTTTAGTAAGCGATTTTAGCATAGAATTTTCAAATCGTAGTGGTCTTATAGTGAAAATAAACACCAAATATTAAGACCTAAAAAATTTGAAAACTTTTGCGACTGGTGCCCCTAAATTTCTTTGCATCCCTATAACTTCCAATGCAGTCATCGGATCAATGCGAAATTTGCAGAGCAGGTTGACTTCAACGTAAGGCAGATGCAACATATATTTTACTTCGGTGCTAGCAAAGGGCTGCCAGCGCTAGTCCTTTTTGTTATTTTCGTTCCAATAAATGCTTGCAAACATTTGCAATGAAAATAAGTAAACAATGTTTAAATTTTCTAAGATCTGCACATTTTTCGGATGGCAACTCCAAACAGCTTTCTAACGCTGTTTTTTTCGATGAAGTCACCGAAATTAAAATAAGTTTTAAAATAAGCTGTTAAAATAAGCTTTAAGTAGGAAAAGTAAGAAATGGTAGAATACACACTCAAAATCGGCACAAATCCTCTACTGTTCTTCGAACATTAGTGTTTCTAGCGGTTCTAATGCGCTAAGGTTTTTATCACTTCTCGCAGTCGTTTCAGCATCTTTTTCATAATTTTTTTACAAAAAGTGGGTGACATTTTGGTCCATTCATCAATAATTATTATTATCATATTATAGTTTACCTTCCGCAATGCTACTCTGGTTTTGAGATGATGCCCTAAATGCTCGATCGGGTTTAAGTTCGGTTACTGAGAGGGGGGGGGGTTTTAATAGCATTTGGACGGTTACAAATGGCCCAAAACCGACATTGCTCCGAATTGTGCTACGGATCGTTATCCTGATACAGGCCAAAATTATATAAAATACCTAATTTCTCAGAACTTTGTTTAAATTTTCTTTTAAAAATACCCAGGCTACACGTTTGATTCATCGTACCGTTCACAAAATTTTTATTTCCAGGACCAGATGCCCCCAAACAGCATAATGTTCCCCTCGCTGTGTTTTACTGTGTTAAACAATGTATTATGCTGGAGTTACAAGCAATGCAACACAACATTTATTGCCATGCTTTGTCGGTAGAACGAGTTACAATCAATGCAACACAACATTTACCGTCATCTGTCACTGGCTATATTAACGAAATTGTTGTTCGATAATATGGATATTTAAAAGTATCGGAAAGTGATATCAGTGAGTATTTTATCTTTAAAAGCTGCAGAGTCTATTGCAAAGCAAAAATGAAACAAAAAAAAACAAATTCTGATTTTCATTTGAATATGACATTTCCCATTTCCCGGACGTTCATAGGAACTGGTGGAATTGAATATTTTCAAAAATTTTGTTGCCATGCCAAGTATTGCATTGGTTGTATAAACAAAGCATTAGATTTCTATATGAGCTGTTTTTTATTGTAAAAGACGAACAATTTTCAAGAGAGTCGGTGATTTGAATGTTTTCAATTTCAATGTCTGCCATAACTGCAGGGCTGCCAGCACGTTCACAAAAAACTACACCAGTCTACAACTTAAAAGTGTCAATATATCCTTTATGTTTCGTAATGATCTGATAATATGTTCAAAAGTTATCGCAGTTCAAAAATTTTCCAAATTTCCCAATCTTTTTGTAGGCGCCTAGCGCACACATAGTATTGAAAATTTCAAAAATATTATCATATTTACATTGAAAATACGTTCAAAATTCATTTCATAAACTTTTTTTGCAAAGGTTATTTGTTGACAGAATAATAGGTATATTTAAAATATCACTAAAATGGCCACCCACGCCAAAGGGTTAAAGATTATTAACAATTGGTGAGACTTTTTATTATTTTTTATATGCACAAATGTATTCTGAAAATTTCAGTTCAATCGAATGGCGCATTCCTGAGATTTATTCACTGAAATTTTTTGCTGATGATCTAGATATATATATATATATATATATATATATATATATATATATATATATATATATATATATATATATATATGTATATATAAAATATGAATTTTGGGGCAAAGTGATTTTAATACTAATGTGCTTCTTCGAATATTAGTAAAAATAGCGTAGCTACTTATGCGGAAAGTTCTTATTGGGAAATTGTCTTATTGGAAAATAGTAATATATTATGTGCAGAGAAGAGTGCCAAAAGAGCACTCTTGCCACCAGACCTGCTTTAACTCGACATTTAATTTCAAAAGTGAAATCTATCGGAGACCACATACTAACTACCAGTTACATTAAAATTTTAGCTATACTTTCAATAGCATGCTCGCACACATTATTGAACTGTCATGATTGTGTTTCCATCGCATGTGTGATATTTTCTTCACTTGTGCTACCTTCTTTGTATGTGTTATTTTCTTTTCTTTAAATATCAAAATCTTTGCGGGGAATGTATATTCTGCATTCTGACTCCATGACTTTTCTGGAGAGAATCTCTAAACATATTTAAAATCAAATTCAGAAACTTTTATTCTTTGCAAGAAATCAACTTTTTACCACATGAAACACAAAACTGAATATTCCTCGAATTTATTGCAATTTATTCCCTGATCTGAGCTTTAATGTCTAACCTCGCCTGCCTCTACGTCCTCCTCCAGCCCTGCGAGCAACTTGACGGGCAGCTGGTCGTCGTGCACCACGACGTGCTGCACCTTGCCTACCTCGTCGTCCTCCTCTTGCTGCTGTTGCACCAGTTCCTGCTACAGCTCCGGTACCAGTTCCTCCTACAGTCCCTGTACCAGTTCCTCCTGTGCCAGATCCGTCACATCCACCACCGCCGTAATCGCCATAGTTTGCCAATTGCCTTCTAACACGAGAATCCAAAGCTTCAACATCCACAGTATCCTAAAATCAGACACTCAGCTGGTGAAAATACATCATCAACAAGAAACCAATCGGTCGACAGTATCAAATAAATCGATCTTACAACATCTACTGGAGCTGATGCAGCCAAAGCTAACAAACCGAACGCAACCAATGGAATGTATATCTTCATTTTGAGTCCCTGCCAAAGATAAATAAAAAGCACATACCTCATTATTTTATAGAAACAGAAATCTACCAAAAAAGCAACTAGAAAACAAGGAAACCGTTAACCATATTCATAATCATTTCTAGTGTCTTTTCGGTATAAAGTTAGTAAGATAGATTACTAACCTAAGTAGTGTAGAGATTGAAAGAATACTAATTTGATTGTCACCATTGAAGTGTATTTATAGAACCTTCAAGAAGTCGATTCCTAATTAATTGAGTATTTTTTTCTAATTTTGCAAATAATTTCAATTTCATAAGACTGAAAAAACTCAGGAAATTCAATGTTTAAACTCGGTTACTAATGCCAAATTTGAAACTTGTGCACACTAGTTATATAAAGTTTGCATACAATTTTTCGATTTAAATGTGAAAAACAGTTAAACGCATGCTCTGAAAATTCAATTTTATTCGCAAAAACATGTGTTCAAACAGATTGTTTTTCGCTAGTGTACTTACCTCATTTATTTACCCTTATTTGCTTGCAAAATTGTAAATATATTCTTGAGCGTGCATATGAAAAGACTTTTTAGTTTGTTTTTCAATTTATTAAATAAATACATTTAGATAGATGTTTGAAATGATTCAAAAACAATTGCACAAATTCATGTTGTAGACATTATCTGTTGGCCTTGAAATTAGTTGATGGTGAAATCAGAAAACGCTAAAGCTTATGATTAGCTTTTGTGAAACGAAAAAAAGGAACATTAAAAATGCGTTTTTCCACACATAAGCTCATTTTGCTGATTGTGTATTGTAGACAATATTAACATATATTCATGAACCTCCTAGGACCATAGAATTCTCTCATTCAGCAAATAAAAAAAACCCGTACACATTATTAATAATTAAAAACCACCTAACTCAGATGAGCATAAATCAGCACCAAGCATAAACTAAAAATAGTAGGCTGTTTTTAATTTACAAATTTAATTGCACTAGTTCTCGGTACAAAAATTACGAAATTGGTTCGTGTCGATAGCTCTTGATTAGCACCGCTAAAAAATTAACAGAATTGTTTCACTCTCTCTATTTAGACTACTCTAGCTATTAAATTCATCAGGGGAATTACTGGCACTACCTCCTTTTCGTCCAGGGACTCCTCTTTGATCGTACTATAATCTTAGCATTGGTGTTGATCTTGAATTTTGGTAATGTGGATCTAGTCGTCTTTTGATGTGGTAGCGATAGATTGAAATCTACTCGTGGACGGCTTCAGGTTAATATAATGATCCCCATCTCGATAAAGTTGTAGTGGGTCCCGCGAACTGTTCTTAGTTTCGTAGCTATTAAGTTGGTTTGTTCAGTTGAGTGGAACTCCTGATTAACACCAATCTAGCTCTGAGCACTTGCTCCCATAAGGACTTGTGCAGCCCCCGCATGGCATACAGCTTCGCGTAGTTGGCCATGGGATTATTTAGGTGCGTACACATTGGAGTTAATATAGGTTAGGTTAGGTTAGTGAAGAGGGCTGCCGGGAACGGCCACCAGTTTGGTCCCATTTGCCACCCTCATAGACAATCACACGCATTCACACTTACAGCCATGGCACTGGTGGGATTCGAACCTGCAGACCCCGTAGCACGCCGCTTTTCGGCCTGATGCCTTAGCGAGCAGAGCTACCGGGGCCCCTGGAGTTAATATAACGGACCTTAGTTTGGATCTGACCAAGCTGACGTTTAACAAAAAGAATTATTGGCCAAAAGTCCAACCTTTTGATCAAGGTTTCTGCACTACCTATCTAGAAAGTGGTTGATTGTTTGGCAAGGGTTCCTAAGGAAAGAAGAACCCATGCCAAACAACCCTTGCTGCACTGTCGAAAAGAGGAGAAGTAGCTGCAAAATTGGCTCCAACGTCCACGGGCAACTTTTTTGTACCTCCTAAGTATGTTCCGCTGAGCTTTGGTAATTTGATCTCCTCCTTGGTCTGGGAACTGGAAGATGATGAAACCTGTCGAAGAAGACAGTACTTAGGAGCATCCGTCAGAAATGGCAGCCAACTAGCTCTGGCACCTTTTGCAATAATCCATTTTTACCCTAGAAATTCAACCCACAAGAGAGTCACTCTGTTTGGACTCAATTTACTCTGCTAGGTCTTATAGCATCCAAACAAAAGCCTCACGGATCCTAAGCAAATAAGCAACCGTCTTTCCTAAGACATTATCCGATAAGTACAAAACGCCCCTTAAGTAAACAATACAAAATGGAGAGATTCATCCCCCGACACTGGTTACCCAGAAATGGCAGAGGTTGGCTGAGCTTCCCCGCTAGACTTATCCACAGAAGCCGAATCATTTTCGAATCATTCCGTCGCTCACGTATGTGAACATAACTACTGCGCTATGCTACATTAGTCTATGATTTTTTTTTAGTGTAAAAGCTATAGATAGCTGGTAGATGCACAGCAATCAACCCTTTCGGAATGTCTGAAAAATTCAAAGTTAGACGAGATTTTGAAGAAACTGTTTGCCTGTGACTCACCACTTCTCTCCCAAGACGAAGAAGATGGTGAGCGTGGAGTGGAAGAAATATCAAGAACCTGCACTGGTGAATGCAAAACGTATGTTCTCTGTTGAGAAAGTCTTCACGACTGTCTACTGCGATTACAAATGGCATATTGCTGATCAGTTTTCTTCTCGAGTGGCAAGCTATCAACGCAGCTTATTATGTTAAATGTGCCAATCGACCAAAAAGATGAGGCATGTCCAATTGGAGTGCTAAACTGCATCATTTTAAAGCTCGGTCTCACTTAGATCACGCAACCAAACAGAAATTGGTCAAAATGTACTGGAAACCATTGAAACACTCACGTTACAGCCCGGATTTGCTACCGTGTGACTTCCATTATTTGGCTCTAAGAAAAAACCAGCAAGAAGAAATCATTTCTGCAATGACAAAGACGTAGAATCATTTGTGCGCAATTGGCTGTGGACGTCACCTTCTTTTCTTTTGTAGGAAACACATATTGGCCCAAGCAAGACCAACATAGACTATGGCCAATATGTGTACATCCCGTTGGTGCGAGATGTTCATGACTGGTCGATGTTGGGCTTACTTCCGATTTGAGTGGGATTTTTGGGCACCAACATGCACCAACTAATAAAAATATATTAGTTTTTTTACGTGTGTCTGATCGCCCGGTTAGAACTCAATCGCTATTCCTTACTCCTTATGCGCGTACTCTTGTGTATTTCAACTCACCAATACCTAGGATACTTAGAAGCCATGATGAGCATCAGTTTGGTTCTTTGTCCATGTCTTTTCATTCTTTTAAAAAACATGTTATTGATATGTTAACGTAGTCTCTTAGTTATTTTTATTGTGCATTTTTCTCTTTACTTTTTATTACTATTATTTTTATTCCTGTTTTGCGTTATATTAATGATTTTTCTTATTTTTTGTATCTCATTTTATAATTGGATTTTCTGTTAAATGAGATTTGAATAATAAATAAATAAATAACCAAACCGATTTGACAGGCCGGCGAACGTTATGCACACTGTTGCTTACCAACTCCGGCCATGGTGTGGAGAGCAGCATTTGAACACTCTCGAAGTGGCCTGTTTTGGCCTTAATTCGGTTTATAGTTGAATCCCCTTATTTTAGTAGGAAGAAATCGTTTTTTTATTGGTGACACCTCAAGTTGACGCCATAGCTGCCAGATTATCCACATTTTTAAATAGTTGTTATAAGACTTGCTCCTACTTAAGTCCAATACATCCTTTGAATATCATATTGAGGTAATGATACGATCGTAAGTTCTCGTGAACAGAAGCTTTGGTTTCTGAAAAATAGGTAAAAACAGGTAGATAAGAGTTATATTTTCGTAAGAAGTGGAACTTTGAAAATTTCCAAATTTGAAAAAAAAAGTTTCTAAATTATTCGCCTTTATTGTAAAGAGGGAAAATTTTCAGGAAAATTAACGATTAATGATTTGTCACGTGCCTACTGCAGCGTTTTCAAAAAACCACATAAACGTATTTCTAATCAGCAGCAATACGTTCTGTGAATTTTCTTATGATATGATATCTCTGTTAGAAACTATCGCACATCGAAACTCGAAAAAAAATCTTGGTGTACTTTTAGGCGCTCCGCACCTAGTTATGGCTTAAAATGTATATGGCTCCACAATAGCTAAACACGAAGCATTATTAGTTTTCATTTTGCATGTTTACTTGCTCCCAAATTCTTTATTCCAGGGATATATAATGATAGCTGAAAATTTTCTTAATTTCCCACCATCGTCCCACCTTACACCTGCCTGACTATTCATTTACAAAATACTTGAAAAAACTGACACTGGGACCGACAAATGTTAGACCAATTACTAGATTAATTTGAATTTTGAATGAAAATGTTTGCTCCAAAGCAGTTAGGGGCACCTGCAACTTCTGTTTCGAGCTATATATAGCTGAATCAGCATCTAATACTGCTTCAAACATGTAAATTCATAAAGCTAGAAACGAAGAAAAAAATCAAGCAATATCTGCAGTATCTTCCATTCGAAACATTTCAAGTCCAGGATACAACTCATATATTAGGTGCGTTATTTTGCACACCCGAGCAGATCAAATTTTGTTAAGTATATTGAATACAACAACAAAATCCTACACATGTCGCATCACTGAAGCGGTTGTTTATTGACTTACACGTAGAGTGTGCTGATAAGAGCAAGATTGTTCTAAATGGTTCGCACCACTGCTGTTGACTATTGTGCAACCGACAGTTTGAATTCAATGAATTGGGATAGCACTCCGTAATAGTCAATTATTTTACATCAAATCTTGTAGTGTGCAGACTGTTTTTAAGTGTTTCATTGCACATTACATTGCAGATTATTTCACATGCAAGTTTCATGTTTCAAGATTTCATTCAGCTTTTTTCTATATGTCATTCTAATTTAACAATTGACCTAAGTGGAAGCTCAGCGAATGCAACAAAATTTTCGAACAATGGAATTTTTCTCCTTGGGATCGTTTTTTGCAGCTCTACGTTAATCTGCTCTCCATAGGTGGAAAAAAGCGGTTATTTTAAGAATTTAATAAGACAAATCATCACCTACGTATACTTTGATCACCAAATAAGGATCCTCGGTCCGGTTTGAATTAAGTCTAAATTTGAAAATGACCAGACAAAGATTTGAAAAGAAACTTACTCCGAGCTTACTCGATTTTTTATCTCTTAAGTTAAATGAAAAAAATTTTGTAATAAGCTTAATTAAATTCAAAACAATATCATTAATTAAGCGAAATCAAATGCAACATTGATCTAATTTTTTATATGGGTACACTAATAAGCAAGCAAACAAATTTTAAATCAATTTATTTCTTCATTCAAAATGTATATTCAAAAAGCACTAAAAGATTAAATTAAATAAACCTAGATATATCAGCAATGCGGCATGAAAAGCTTTCCCATATCTGGAGGCATCTGTTCAAAAATGAATCTCTGATTTTAGTTGTTTTCGCAACAAATCTCTTAAAATTATATTTGAAAAAAAAAAAGCATGGACTGCGGAAAGATTGTTGATGAAATATATCAGCAAAGGTATATTGGTTTACCTTTTCAAAATGAGCTCAATCTAATTTGTAGTGTGCAAAAGTTTTAACTATTTTACATGCTGAAATACACGCTAAATCGTAAATCTACCGATTTTCGTTTTCCAAATGAATAATTAAATAAAATATAATAAAAATACAAGCATCAAATTGTTCAACCGAACAAAACACAAAACGTTGAAAGCTCTTCTACTAATCAAACATGGATCTAATTTCATATGATCAACAATCAAATCTTGAAAAAAAAGCTATTGATATACGCACGCTTATCTCCAAACTTGATTATTTTAAATAACAACTCTTAGGCGAAATATTTTTACAAACTACTTTCACCTAAAACTGAGCTTTTCTTGTTGGTGAAATATTCGTAACCAAAATCAAACATCAATAAAATAGTAAATTTCCATTTATTTTGAGATGAGTGTTTTATATTATATCACACTTTGTGAATAAACTCGTAAATACAATTTACACAAGGCTCTTTAATGACATGCAAATAAGTATGATTGTTGCCAGTTCTTCCCTTGTGCCATAACTGGAAAATGTCCACAGCCTAAAATATTCAAGAAGAATTTATCAAATTTCAAAGGGAATAGTTAATATGAAACCTGACTTAGTATTAAAGACATATTAATTAAGATTGTATTCTAATAAATTTTCTGAAATTCTTGAAGGTTAGCCTACGGTAAATGCGGCAATAAAATTTTCACACTCAACATATGGTGAGCTGTCGAGCAGGGGAGACTGGATCATTGGATTTATTTGAAGATTGTAAGCTTTAACTGAATTTCGAAAAAAAATATTAATAAAATCAATCGTATGTATGTATATAAGTTATGTTTTTTAAAATTTGTAAGAAAATATCTTTATCCCTTTGGCGACAAGAGGCGTTTTAGTAAATTTATTTGTCCTTTATTTCTGTGGAGGCAAGATATTTGATCAAAATTAGTAAATTGACCAAAAATCAGTCATGTAACCTTATGCGGACACCTTGAAATAAGTAAAGAGAGTTTGTAAAGTTTCGAAATGCTATGTAAATTTACTGGAAAAACTGACAAGTATAAGAGATATGTTTCTGTGGTTTTTAGTACATGAGGAAGGAACCATGTTACTCTAGCACTGCCCTACTAAGCGCAAAAGCGGTATCTCAACAAAAGCTAGTTTCGAGATAATTGAAGTTTTGTAAAAGTAGTAATATTGATATACCTCTAATTCCGTTAGTGATTTAAGGTAAAATTGAGATAGGCAACGAGGAACTGGGTTCGTTTGGAGCTGGTGGAGGATTCTTCTTACTCCACTTTTCTCGGTGAGCGGTCTTCCGCTCTTGGATACATCGGGTACTTAGATTTAAAAAACTTTCTTACGGTGTTTTCGATATGTTTTAAATAAGATACCATTAAAAGGCTTAGTTCATTAGATGCGTATTGTTTTAAGCTTTCTAATGTTATAAAAATCAACTTTTCGATGTTTTTTGAGATACCGCTTTTGCGCTTAGTAGGGCAGAGCAGCTGTGTGAAAAAAATCCTTCAAACAATCGAGACACCCGTAAAATTTTTGCATTTCAATAAAAATGATAATTTTTATGAAACAAATTTATAAAATGATAAATATTGATTAATAAATTAATAATCAAATCCAAATTTCCGAAATTTGTCATCGGAGGAAAATAGTAACTCTATACAAGATTACTTTTGTAAGGCGTGTTTTTTTTTTGCTCCGATACAGAACAGAATATAACTATGCCGCAAAAACAACGATCTAGTATAAAACAGCAGTGCATTCGCTAAGACTGACATAGGTTGCTGTATACACACAACAGCTGAAAATAAAAGGAGAAAATAACGAATATACACTACCACAATCGATACAAAATACAAAAAGAACTAAAAATCATTTCATTCAACATAACCATAAAAAACCCAAAGCCACCTCACAGAAAAAAAGACAATTTCTCATGAGCTTTTCTTTTTTCTATCAGCACATTCTATAGTTCAGCACGTGAACTACAAATGAGGAATAGGTTAGCTTAGGTTAGTGAAGAGGGCTGCCGGGAACGCGGCCAGCATTAGGCCACCAATTTGGACCCATTTGCCACCCTCATGGACAATCACACGCATTCAAACACAGGATTCGAACCCGCAGGCCCCGTTGCACGCCGCTTTTCGGCCTGTCGCCTTAGCGGGCAGAGCTACTGGGCCCCCACTACGAATGAGGAATATAATTCCTGTACTAGTAAATTCACTGGTACAGGAGTTTTGTTGTTTTCAATGCGTATACTCTATTCTCTGCTCGATAGAGAAGCAAAAAAACACGCCTATTATAGTACCCAATTGATATTTTTTACGATCCAATTGTAATATTCAATTTAAATTTACAGAATATATTATAGAAAACATTATATAACTGTAACTATATAATAGATAGCAGAGAGAAATTTAGGGTCTAAACTCTAACATGGCTAAAGTTGTATGCAATATTATTCTTGCAATTCTATGTTTGAAATTATGAATAAAAAGAATCTTGAATCTTATTATTCTTTAATGAAAATGCTGGCAAAACGAAATTCACAAAGCCTGTTGATCCAAATATTAGTCCGATTCCATTGACGTTCAAAAATTAGGATAGGGCTGCCAGATATAATGATTTTTGTCATTTTTCAACCATTAAATACTACTATTAAATTTTCATTTCCATTTTTATAACTTTCGATGCAATCGAAATTCGCATGGTGAGCTGATATTAGCGTGGACCAGATAGGGTGAGCTTTTGATTTGCAGTGCTAGTAAAATATTAGGAGCCCTGAACATTTTTACCTGCTTTATTATATGAGAACCTGTCATCAAATTTTCATGTGATAAGCATCCTTGAATGAAAATAGATAACAGCTTTTATTAACTTTCCTTAGTTTTTCAATTCTCGCGAGTGGTAACCCTGGAAATCTTTGTACACTATGACTTTTAATACAGTCATCGAATCAAAGTAGTGCGAAATCTTTGATACAGGTGAATCCTAAGAGCACGTTTGGCAAAACATGTATTACAGAAAGTCAAGATAAAAAAGCATTATGTCCTGGCAGTAAATCATATTAAAGACAAGAAAACATCAACTCTTGGAATTGGCTTGTATGGCAGCAGCTAAGCAGAGATAGTTTCCTGCGCCGTAACTGAGAGATCTCGATGATAAGGCCTATTTATCGTTGACCCACGCTCAGCGAAATGGTTTATGCGCCTCATTGTAGTCCCGTCTTTGAGGAATATTGCACAATACAAATTTTTGTAGTAATGTCCCAATCGCCGATTTTTGTTAAATTTCAAGACCAATCTTTTAAATAAAATTGAACCGATCAATTACAGAGAAAAACAGTTATTAAATTTTTTGGCATCGCCTGTCATCAGCCACACTGTATGGCAATTTTTATCAAATGGGGAAATTAACGGTTATATCAAAAATAAACATTGTCAGCAGACGTTGCCAGGAACAGGTGAATGGTCCATCCTAAGATCCAACATTTGAAACGTTTTGTATGAGTCCAGTGAGAACATATATGCCTGTACGAGTATATGGTGACCATTTGGCCGTAACGGTCGCTGCTTGTGACCTATCCTAAGCGCAACTTATACTGAACTGAAAAATGTAGATGATCAGCAGCTAGGTAGTGGAACAAAAACAATCATAAGCGGTAAAGAAAACGAAGGTCGTCGGCGTTTTCAAAAAGAGAATCGCGTCTAATATGCCTGTTACGAGCCAGCAAAAATGTTATTCAAAATAAACCAGCGTAATGGTGGGATGATGATTGACATCAAGCTGAATTTCTTTGAAAAATTAAGGGAAATGGCACAACAAGTACCTAAAAGTGTCACGACATTGAGGAAGCTGATAGTTAATATCGGCGACCCAGTCCATCTTTTCTTACGGGGTGGGCTGATAATTTGAACAAGTAAACATATTTTCAGAAACTCGGACAAGAGCAAATAGGTGAAGCGGATATAGTGATACCCTCTTATCGTTATAGCCAGCATCAACTTTTTTTGTTATCAATGGAGGCATGCCAATCAATTCCCTTGCCAAAGAATGGGTTCGATTTTCCTTCGGAGATATGAAGCCAGCGGTGTACTGGTAACGTAGAAGATATAGTCCACACTGTTTAGGCCTAGCCACATCAAAAACTGAGGGCCTTGGTTGACCAGAAAACGGTAAACGTTTAGGTTGGGCATGCTTCAAAAGCTACGGGCTTTTTTGACCATTTTTAATAGAGATAAGTAAAACCACATCCAACGAGAACCGGGACTTAATGATGACATAGAAATGAGTTGTAGAAGAACTAAATTCATAGAAATAAATGTATGTGGTCTTTTTAGAAACCGATTTCGGTTTGATGTTTGAATCTTCTATTTTACTAAGCAACCCACTGCAGCCAAAACTAAAAATAACCAACGTTCTTTCAATTTACTTTCTTTTTTATGTGAATCTACTGTAAATCTGATGAAGAATCAACAAAGAAACATGATCCAGTACAGATTCCGAGGCTGAGATTATCTGACCATTCTTCACGCTATTGATATGCTAATCACATAATATATTTTCGTTGAACGCAAAGCTCAAGGCAATGAAAAATGCATACTAACCTTGATACAGATTTAACAAATTAAACACAAGTTTTCTTGCAACTAAAACCTCATAGAATTCTAATGAAAATAAGCCAGTATTTTTTCCAAACACTGATCTGAATATCAAATCATTGTATGTGCTTAATAAATGGCCAAATATACGTCTACATTTATTCCCACATATCAGTCAATTTGCATTTATCTAAATATATAGTTATGTTGAGACAAATATGCGATTTTCATTTAAAGGTAGATGGTGAAAATAGATTAAATTAATTAACGAACATGCAAATGACTATTATCTACCGTATCAAAATATCATCTATTCACATGACCGGCCTTAAACCATCGCGAATAATTCACAAGAAACTGGCTTGAAATTCAAATCCTCGGGAATCATCGAAGGAAGCGATTCCAATCTAAGTAGATATGTTCTTCGAAAATCATTAAAAAAAATTGTTTGTCTCGATTCAGTTTTTGTTTTGCTGTTTTTAAAGGAGATATTAGCTCCGTTTAAGAGGATATACAAACAAATTGCTTAAGCATTTTTATAGACTAATTAATCGTATCACTGAAAGTCATTTAATTGCACTGTTCCAGATGGCATCTAAAGCTAAGTGTGCACCATCCGGATTGACTAATGATAGTAGTTACTACTAATTAAGGATTCCGTAAGCTTCTCTACAATTTTCCGGTTTTTCTATGCTTAAAGATTGCGGTATTTAATTCAGATTTCATTTAGATTGTATTTTATTTTATTAATTCAGCATGTTGAAGAGAATAAACTTATTCGTAGCGAATAAGCTTATTCGTAGCAGATAATATCTGATATAATTTTCGAATTATACCTTTTTCATAAATTCGATCGACGTCATCCTGACGTACCAGCCCGTTCCGGTTTAATAGGTGTGTCCCATCGAAATATTTCAGTTCATTCACTGAGTCCGTCAATATCTTAATCAAACAATCGGTTCTGAATTGTCACACTGATGATCTCCATTCTTTGGTTTACCGTTCAACGGTTAACGTCTATAGCTGAGAACCATCTTGGCGACTTTTATTGTACAGGTCACCTTCGCAGGAGGTTCTTTCAGTTTTTTTGCCGTGTTTTTCTTCTAAGATCGCTTTTTTGATACGCCTTGAATGTTTTCTAAAGTTTGTGCTTTTCAAATATTCGTACTCCTAGGGCAACTAACAAACTACTTTTAATTGCTTACGGATGGTCTTATATCAAGTGTTCAAGATTCAATAATCTGCAAAATAAGTTCCACTGCGTTGCCGTGTGCCCTAAAATCCGCCACAAAAAAGTATTCTGAGCAGGCTCTTTTTTGTTTATACGAGCCCAGTGCTCCGTCTACCAAGCTTAGAATGTTATTAGTTTGCATTAGCACTAAAAATTTGTTTCTAAAGCCAAGCAAGTTTATTAAATGACAGAACAGAGTCTTTAATCAAACGGTTTTGCTGTTACTAACTACATTCTAAAAATTGTTAAACTTGAAACTACGATTATTAACCGTTGAATTTAGCTTGCACCCAATGTATTACTATTCAAACTTACCTGATCAACTTTAAAGGTTATCTTAGTGCTGATAATTACCCCGTTTTGATTTTAGAAAGACATTCGCTATTAATTAGTTCATCTAAGAGCTACCGTTTAACTATTGCTGTACTTGATCTGATACATCTTCATTACAGAGAGGCATAGGATCTTCTTGAAACCTTGAAAAAATGGTCCTAAAATGGTTTAAGAGAAAACAATAAGGAAGAGATTTCTATAGCAGAGTTGTAATCTTACCAGTGAAATATCGCATGATTGGCCGTACGAGTATTTCCGCTTTTACCATGAAACTTTTGCAACAGATAATCTTTATAAGAATTCAGATGTGGATTCTGTTCAGAAAACAAATCCGGAGATCGAACCTAACAGGTCTTTGAATTTTATATGCGGCTACTTGACCCACTTCTTCGGAAATACAAACATAGCA
Organism: Nemotelus pantherinus; assembly: GCA_963978885.1. Lineage (NCBI taxonomy): Eukaryota > Metazoa > Arthropoda > Insecta > Diptera > Stratiomyidae > Nemotelus > Nemotelus pantherinus. The sequence continues at coordinate 115,855,537 of OZ022265.1, read as the reverse complement.
ACCTCAACCAAAAGATCTTCATCTCATACCTATCAAGGGTTTTTCCCAATATTTAAAGTACGCATTGTACCATAAGAGTGTTACACGCAATTGAACGCAATACAGTTTGATCGTTCAGGCATGGTCTATTTGAATGCCAAGTGATTAAACTCAAAGCTGAATTGGTTTGCTGGTAATACGTCAGGGAGCTCCTTGTAAAGAGAATCGTCTCTATTTAAATCTTCTCAAAACGCTTTCTTTGCATGGAAAGCAGGAGGTCATGCGAGTATTATCAGCTTCACGAAGAGGAAAACAAAAATGTTATTCATGTGAAAAATTAAGACATCTTAGGTTAGGTATTCTTGGCTAACACAAGCCTGCGCATAAACCTATTGGTACATAGTGATACCAAACAAGAAGGCTTGGAGCTTAAAAGTTCAGTCCAAGTGGCTGTCGAAGGCTCCAGACCTTTTCGCGAATTCAAGGATGCCTTTCAACGTCTCCTACGGACAGTGACACGAAATTGTTTCTGAGACTCCCAGCGCCTGACATGCCATTCATGACATGTCCTGCTACAAGACAATTGCCAGTAATGATCCTGACCAGATACCGACCCTATGCCTCATGAAGTTGGGATACCTGAAGCTCCACTTGGCTTCCCGTTTTTCTAATTAATAGGGTCATTATATACGTCCCAACATTCAACTATTTTGGTTGAACTGAACAATCCCTGCATTTGTGTTCCGACAAGGTGGCTTGAGATTGTACTGAGAACAGACTCTAGGACAGGACCGTTCGAAAACTTTCATGAGTTTTCCCGTGAGTGTATTTACCTCCAGATCTACTACAGTATCAATTCTGGAGGATAATCAAACCATTAACAATATCCCGTTTGAAGATCTTCCATTTTGTATTCTCGGCATAATGTATATATGATCAAAAAATGAAAAATAACTTGTGCAGAGTGATGTCCAGCACTTATTTGCTTAGAAATACTCTGCTGAAAAATGGGGTGTAGCTACATTTTTTGATTTTCTAACACTATAGCTGATAATAAAACTGAGTATAGACTCATTTCTTTCGTTAAAATATGTCTCTCCCTAATGGTGTGAAGAATGAACACCAATGATCACCAGTTTCTTCTTCCTGAACGAATAAGTTGTAACTTGCTCCGCAAGTGTGACCTTGTCATGTGCCAGTAGTAAAGTCAATTTCAAAAACCTTTGTTGGTAGATAGCTTCATTTACAAATTTACAATCAACATGAATACTAGGATGCAGTGGTTAGTTCTACGACTCACTTTACCCCTGATTTAACTCAGATACCTGTGCAGAGCTAAGTGACCTCAATATGCGGTTTGTGGTCTCTCGTTCAAATCTGGATTCGAACCAGAGATGCCACACTCTAGGAGTAGACGAGCTCAGTAGACGAGCTTCGTGTGTCAAGAGTTTTTTCGTCAATCTCATACCCCGTAATTTTTAGATCATCTATGCTGAAAATCAAAGTCGTTATATTTTGTGCCTGCAGTGGAGAAGAAAAGATTGAATTACCATGACTAAAGCTTAGCAGACTGGCATTTGGTAGAGATTTAAAAAATCCTAAACCAGAGCCACGTCAAACTTATCTTCGTGAAGTGTCATCAGTTGCCAATCTACCGTGGTGTAAATTAATCTGCAGGATTTTCGATTTTGGCCGTGAGTTCCTTTTTATCCTTTGTTTATTTTTTTTACACATTATTTATTTATTAACCAAGCAAGGTTTTTATTTAATAAGAACTACATATGTACATATTGTAAAACTAAGTAAAATGAAATTAAAATTATAATGTTTATCTACGATAAGCTAGAAATTTAAGTGATTGTTTATATGAATTTAAGTTGGCAATAAATCATTTTGAATTTTTTTTTTGAATTTATTTACTAATCAAGCAAGTTACATAAACAATACAGAACATAATTGAAAATTAATATGTGTATATACAAATAAAACGAAAAATTAAATAAATTAAATAATTAACAAATAAATAAAACATGGACATATAGCTTAAGATAAGGGGTTACAGATGGCTTGGAAAAGGGAGGATTTGAAGCATGATTTGGAAATCACTGAAGAATACAAATTACTTATGCTATTGAATATCCTGCAGCATCTATTTATCGTGGAAATTCTTCAAGTATACGATTGGACCTGGAGTTCCTTACAGGGATATTTAAAACCATTTTATAATTCAGGAATTCAACTCTGACAACGCCTCTAATGACGTCGAATGTGAAACAGGCTAAAATTACCTTTCTGCTGGATGCAAACTCATAAAGAGGAAGGGTATGAAAATCGTAAGGGGTGTATAGTTCTCTCAAGGTGAAAAGTAAGAACTCCTTCTGTATGGACCTGAGTCTGCTACTGTGGATTCCAAAACGGAATGTGGGTTTCAGCAAATGGAAGCATATTTGAGAATAGGGCGTACAAGTGAGATGTTTAAGGATCTTGTGACCCACAGGCTACGAAATTCCTTAGTACGTCTTTTGATGAAGCCTAGCTGTTTGTTTGCACGGTAAAGTATTTGATCATAATGCAAGGTGAAGCGGAGTTTCTCATCCAAGACAACATCAAAGTCAACAACGTTTTCAACTCGAGCTAACAAATTATTGCCGAGGAGGTACGTGTTATGTGAGACCATGTATTTTCGGGAAAAACTTATAACCTGGCACTTAGCAATGTTGAGAGAAAGCTTGTTTTCATAGCACCAATAAACAAGTGAATAGAAGTCGGATTGGAGGAAGAGTGCATCGGATTTAGATTTAATAAAGTGAACGTCTGCATGAAGTATATTTAATAAATAAATATATTTAAAAAAAAGTGGGCCAAGAGGTACACCAGAGGTAGCAAACAAAAGTCCTTAAAATTTTATCAATTGTGTTTGATTGCGAAGATGCGCTAAGTAAAACTCCAGCAAGTCAGAATTTCTGAAGCTTTAGAATTAAGGTAGGGTGCCCAACTCTGTCAAAATCTTTACTAAAGTCTGTATAGACTGCTTCAATTTGGTATCCTTTCTTCATTTGACACAGAACGTCATTTTGCTGGTGACGGGCAGTTGTTCCCTCTGGGTCAATTTTGTCAGACTCCAGAGTGTTAAAGTTGTCATCTATTTCCTGATACTTCTTGAGGTGCAGTTAAATGCTGTGTACACCCCGCGCCTTTTCGCTTAAACGTGGATAAGGTAGTTCGTCAACTTCTTTGTTTTTCTTGTTCTACTAGCTTCTTTATGTCGAGGATCTTCCAGTCCTGCATTCGAGCTTTAAATTTTATGTTCAACTTTCGGTTTCACCCCCTGCGGTATTACGGCATTTGCTCTGTGCAGTGTTGTTATGCTTCGTTTGTTCACTTTATCTAAACAAACTCCATCACATAGTCCAACTAACTCGTGAGAAACTGCATTAAAATCGTGCAGCACGAAATTCTACTACCTTGCATTTCTCAAAAATAATTGGACATACGAGCTGCTATAATTTACCAGAGCCAGAATTAAATACTCTTTAGCCAGATCGGCTTTGAGCTAGAAGTTGACGACTGTCATTTTTCGACATATTTTTGGTCTCTTGTTTTCATGCAGTTTATTTCGTGCATATATTTATCAGCACTGCTTTAACGGAATTTTATGAATCTAGCATATATTTTACGGTATTTTTCATTGATATTTCGGTGCTCGGTGCCATCTTCTGGCTTCTTTAACAGACTTAAAATCGTGAACAGCCAAACTTTACGCATTTCGTATCTTTGGGTACATTTTTACGCTCCGTACAATCCAGTAGGATATTATGCTCGAAATGGGACAATTAGTTAGAATACTCACCATATCCGGAATCGCCTTAGATCATAGCTTGTTTGCTGGTGACTTTTTGAATTTTATCAGACCACGTTAAAGGTTAAGTTGAGCGTCCAACGTGCATTTTGTCCTTCTTTTCAACTATTTTGCTATATGTGAAGAGCTCTCAGTTACCTGCTGTTTGTTATTTGATTTTTTAAAGTCGCAGTGACTCATCCGCAAGTACTCGTATAGCAAGGGGCAGCAAAATAACATAAGTTATCTCGTAGGATGTGTCCGAAGCACAATAAGTCACAACAATTAACTCAATATGCCGTCTCCATTTTTCCCCGATTTTATTTAAATTGCAAAGTGAATCCCCGCACTGGTGATGCACCAAATAGTGCCAACTTTAGCCGGTTAATATTGGATAGCATTCTTGCAAGTATTGAGCTAACAAGTGATGCCTTCTTGTTTATTTTTGCCAGACGATTTTCCAAAATCTGCTTTTTATTGATAAGTACCATCAGGTATTTTATAACAGACTGCAGGGTGATATTGCAATCTTATCATCAGCAAGCTCATGACTTCATTACACAAATTACTTCAATCATTTATATTTCAACCTGCTCAGGCTGACGAGCTGAGATCACGATACCAAGGTTGTCGATAAGTCCTATTATAGTCTCATTTCTGGGTAGATGTAACCTAAGCATATTATCGTACGTTATGTTTTATCGCACGAGTCTAAGGATGGATTTTTCCGAAATCTTCATTATCGTAAACTTAACATGAACCCAGAGAATCTTTTGATTCGTGAACTCATCAATATGGAGCGGGAAGTTTCTGGTAAACTGTTGCATCTTCCAGCATCTTGATAGTATCAGCACTTTGCCTTCATGAGCATGCATCAGATATTAATTCGAATTTTTTGATTAACCTATCCTACGTCCCGAAAATGCCCAGAATCTTAATCACTAAACTCAAACATGCTCCAATATACAATCCATATGAAATTCACATGGCTAGAGACTGATATTTAGGCAAATTTAATTCCTGCTAGGCAGTATCAGCGACATTTTCGAGCTGGTGGTCCCAATTAAACTTTTCTAGCTGAATTGCGGACAAAGTGATCTGATTGGCAGTCTGAAATCCTAGATGATCGATCAACCAGCTGCACATATTGCGTTTTAGCACATCGAGTCTTGAAAAGTTCTTACACCTTGCATTTGATAAAAGTGTCAACATATTCATCAAAAAATTGAAGCAAAATTTACCCAACCAAAATTTGCCAATCCACACTTCCTCATTATTGGAAAAAAAATTAAAATACAGAATTTCTTTGCGAATATTAAAAATTATTTTTATTGCATTGCCAATTCCATAAAACAGTAACACCAAATCATAACATTCAATGTTTCTTCCAGCCAGCCCATCCTGAGTAGCCGTATCCTGGAGCTGAATATCCTGTCCAACCGGCGTATCCTGGGTCAACCCAGCCTGCTGAGCGGACAAGTGGTAAAGCAGAGTAGCCATGAGCATATCCACCTACTGGCCATCCAGCACCATATCCGGAATATCCCCAGTTAGAGTAACCGAGGCCCAAGACGCCAGCAAGGCAGATAGCCAAGAAACAGAATAAGATCTGTGGAATAAAGTTCAAAATTAGCATTCGCGTTCAGTAGTAAATCATCAATTTTTTTCAATTATTAAATTTCAAATTATTGTTCTCATGCAAACAGTACTTACAAACAATTACGATTACTTACTTTCATGTTGTTTGATTGTTGTTTGTATTACTGATAGACTCAGAATGATGAGTGCACACGAAATTCGTTCAATTTATATAGCGAAAGATCCAAATATTGATTTCGATCATCAACTAAAAAAACAGGACCTGTGAAAAATATTGACTAATAACCAAACGGAGTCCGCTGAAATAGGTTAATTTTTTCTTGACATACCAAACTGATCCACCATATTTCAAATAGAGTTTTTTTTAACCTTGAAAGACTGCAAACGCATCAACCGATTTTTTTGCTTGCAAAACGTCTGTGTCTAGCAGGATTATTTCATTGCCACAAAAAATTCTGACGTATTTATGGTAACTCAGATAGTGTCTAGTTTCAAAGACCAATCTATAACATTTTCTGGGTATGCTATAATATTGAGAGGGAAAGTTTGAGTTCTTTCTCAAAATTCAACGAATCAATTGACCAATTCATTTTATAGCTTACATATATCGACCAAACCAATAAATTTCAATTAGTAACAAATGAAAACCAGTTTATAGGTAAGGATCGCATTTTTTTGATGGTATAAAATAACGAAACTTTTGACATTTTCTGTTCAAAGTCACGGAAAGACATTTCTGGATATATTCTATCTTAATTTGCATATTGGCTCAGTTAAGATTCAAATGTGCTCCAATACATTACCTGAGATAATTTTTTTTATCACTTTCAATTGTTAAAGCATTAAACTGATCTAATATGTGTTGTATACAAAAAAAACATTTTGTTTTATACACTAATGAGTGAAACATTTAACCGCATATTTGACTGACTGTGAACATTAAGAGCTGACCACGTCAAGGAAAAAAATACTTTGACTAAATGCCGTGGCTGTATCAATAATATGCATAATATTAGCGTATTCTACATATAAAAAAGTATCTTAAAACAATCGAGGATTTTGTATATTCTACTTTTTGGACGTTTTTGGAAACAAGTGCCGAAGGGAAGATTACTTTTAGGTTTTAGGTTTCTTAAACTTGCTTTTACTTAGCAAGATCACTTATGCCCACATTTTTTACGCTACAACAATTAAAATTAAAATAAATTAAAATAAAAAACAAAAACAACAAATAAAATACGGAAAAGCAATATCCGGTAAAGCTGTATAAAAGATACTAGAATGATGGATTTTTATTTTAAAGCACCTATTTGTTGGTTTATTCATGGCATATGCTGTGCTCTACTAATGCTCAGTAAGCAATCGTCGATATCTAGCGACTCCCACGGACTGATTATGCATAAACTGGTCCGTTAAGTAGTTAAGTTGTTAATTAACAGTGCGTCTGCTAATATCGAAACTGAAGCAAACACTGAATGCAACTGGTCTACCAGACGCAAAAAAAAATTAAGTAGTCTAACTCGAGATTCACATGGTAGTAATTTGGTGAAATAACAAGGGTGACAACCATGTCTTACGGCAATAAGAAAGAACTGTTTTTGAATATATCTAGTTTTTTAGCATTGAATTTTCCAAATTTCAGATACTGCACAGATACTCAAGATGATGGTAGAAGACTAAAACGTATAAAATTTTTGCAATCCGAAGGTTCGGAAAATCTTTGGAAAATGAAACCGATTCGTTTACTCGCTTGAGAACTGACTATGTCATAATGTAAGAGCCTCATGCCTTTTCACTATAGGTACACCGATGCTATCGGTCAAACTAGCCACTAGGTACACTAGATACCTCGAGGACGCAAAAAAAGTCCTAGAATGAAGAATCATCCTGTGGGATTGCAAAACAGCCCTGGATCTCTATGGACGCTAGTGATGGGCTCAAAAGCGCCAAACAGTTTGCAAAAAACGTTTGGCTGCAAAAAACGTACGAACAGTTTTTCCAAATAGTGACAAATAGTTTTTCTAAAACGAACAGCATTTCTAAAACGAACCGTTTTTCTACAGCGAATAGTTTTTCTAAAACCAATCGATTTTCTAAAATGAACCGTTTTTCTACAGCGAATAGTTTTTCTAAAACCAATCGATTTTCTAAAATGAACCGTTTTTCTACAACGAATAGTTTTTCAAAACCAATAATTTTTCTAAAACGAACCGTTTTCTCAAACGAATAATTTTCTAAAGCCAATCGTTTCCTAAAACGGACCGTTTTTCTACAGCGAATAGTATTTCTAAAACAAATCGTTTTTCTAAAATGAATCTTTTTTGTAAAACGTATCATTCTTCGTTTTTCTGAAATGAATCATTTTTCTAAAACGAATCGTTTTTCCTTTTTTTAAAACGAACCGTTTTTCGTTTGTGAAAACGAACAGTTTGGCAGTGGAAAATGGTTTAGCTGCAGAAAACAGATTTTCAGAGGCAAACTATGTATGTATGTATATATAATACGCAGTTGTCAGACTTATTAGGTGCGAATTTTTGCATCTCGATCAAAAGCTGGTGAAGGTAGGTAGCATTGGAAACAACAACAATTGCAGTTGCTTTGAATGATGCTTACCAAAACCAGCTATGGATGGCACACGACCATGTATGTTGATTCTTTACAACCATGTGTACTGATCTATGTATGATCATGCGGTTGATCAAGCGCTTAGTCCTAGCAATGAATTTTTACGATACGATGGTGGAAGACATAATACATAAAATATATTTAAGAAAAAACATAATACGTAAAAATTTATTGTACTGAATTAATTGGAGATTATTCAAACTATGAACGATGTTTCTGAATTGAACTACATACGAGTATGTTACATTTCAAATATTTATTTTGTCGCACAGCATAACATTTTTTCTTGTCGTTAGCAAACTGTTTTTTTTTTAACAATTTTACGAAACGGTGCATTAAATGTATTGAAATAACTGAAACTATGTTCTACAAAGCTGAAAAATGCCTTCACGCGATTATTCTGCATTATTTCGTAACAATATTTTGCTTTTGGCCGTTCTGACTTACTTTTTGTTGAAAACCGCTAATCAGATGTCTTGAGAAGCGATTTTTGTTCATTTTATCTTAGGTTTTAACTGAAATGTAAGAATACATGAAGAAATGTTAACTTTGCCTGGATTGTTTAAATTCTTTCTCAAATATATTTGGTGGAAATTTTACGAAAGTGTTTTATTTCATTTAAACCATTTCTCCCACGATTTTGTTCAATGAGCAGCACTTTTTCCCTTTTCCCTTTTTCAAGTTTTAGAGGGCGAAAATTCCCATAAAAAGGGAAAATTCCCACAATATCACAACACTGCTCCTGACTGATATATCTCTTACCAAACTAAGTGGTGCTGTATAGTTAAATAGATGAGCGTACAGTGGCTATAAGAGAGGATTCCGTGGTATCACACGGGCCTCTAATGCGGCTATGTGTGTGTGTGTTTCGATAAGACTCTGCGATTGATAGCCACTTAACCTGTCTAACCTGACCTAATTTAACCTCATAGCGAATTTGAAGAAGTTTTTTGCTTTGCCTGCTCAGAGTTTACTGCCCGATAGCTCTCACACTCAGAAAAATTTCACCCCTGAAAATTTAATAGAATCAAATTTAAATCAAAAGTTGAAACACTTTTAAATAAAAAAAAAAAAACAAATCTTATTTGAATTAAATAATCCCCCACATTCAATAAATTTTATGAAAATTTTGAAGTTATGAAAATTTTGATATGAAAATAACATTTTTATAATAAAGTGGAATCATTTTTATTGAATGTGGGGGATTATTTAATTCAAATAAGATTCGTTTTTTGTTTAAAAGTGTTTCAACTTTTGATTTAAATTTGATTCTATAAAATTTTAAGTGGTGAAATTTTTCAGAGTGTACAAGAAACCTTATCAAGAACCACATACCATGAATATATATAAATATTATTTGCAATTTGTTATTCTAAAAACTATTAACATACCAAAAGCGAAGGATCCAAATTTGAATTAAAGCCAACAATATTATGAGAACTACAATTGCACCCAAGAAACATCAGCTTCAACTAGCACGCGTAACAGTAATTCTAGTAAATTTGAGGCTAATTTAACCTCAAATCCAACAGCGGATCGAAATTGTATAATTGGTCTTAGATCGATAGTACTATAAGACATTTGATGATATTAACATAAAATCAAAGCAACATTTTCAGGGCGAAAGTCACGCAATGCAGAAATATCATTTTGCAGTTGGAAGCAGTCACTCAAAGATTAAATATTCTGAGCTCCACAACAAATAAAGGAAGGAAGATCATTGATAGATACTAGAAATAATAATGGACCGAGTATCGAATCCTGGGTAACGCCAAAAAGAGTACAGAAAGGAGGAAAGGTTGTGGAATCAATAGTTACAGAGCATAGGCCAAATGACAGAAAAAAGTAGGCTAGGTATCCTATACCTGCAAAGCTTTATAAGAAGAATCAGAATCAAAAGCCTCAGAAAAGTTTAAGTATACTATATCCACTTATTTCATTTTAGCGAAGACTTTAAAATAAGATGTAGAAGATCTGCCTTTGATGAAACCATGTCGTGCAGAGGCAAAAAATTCATGGAGGATAGGTACCAGCCTATTGTAAACGATTGTTTGGAGCTGGTTTTTTCATGTAGTTACTTCTGTTTTAGACAGTCATCATCAAGTTGACATCATATACACCGAACTATCCAAGGTCTTTGACTCAATCAATCATGAGCAACTCCTACGCAAAAATAGAGCATTATGGCATATCTGAGCCACCGCTCCCATGGATATTGTCATTTTTATTGCTACGACTACCTCCGTGATTCCTCGTCTTCTTCTTAATCTGCTTTCTACGGTGTTGCTCAAAGATCCATTCATCGACCTTTAATCTCTTTGTCAGTGATCTTCCTAGCGTGATTGCTTTTCCCTGTCTAATGAACGCGAATTACTCGAAAGCTTTCACAGCACCAAAACTCTTTCTGATCATCTTGCTCTTCAAAGTGATTTAAAATGTCTTGTTTCTCGGTGTGACTGCAATTACTTGTCCTTGAATGTTTCCAAATATTTCTCTATGTATTTTACTTTAAAACCTCGCACTTTTGGATTCTTTTTGTGTGAGTGATGTGGCGGATTCAACTATCTGCTACATCAGTCTTTCAAATTTAGTTCATTTTACTTCGCTCGAAAGATTGATTTTGGTATTTAGATTCGTATTATCACTTAACAGGCTTCCCTAATCGTAAATTTTATTTTACGTATTTGCCACAATTCCTTTGACAATTTCACTTGTGTGGTTCTTTTTCATTGCCAATTTTTTTCTATTCTTGAGTATTGCTCGGTAGTATGGGGTCTTCATTTCTGTTATTTATCTGAGGTGGCTGAATCTGTTTAGAAACGATTCCCGAGCTGCTATCTTTTAAATAAAACGTACCATATCGTATTATCAATCCTCAATATTCCTCCACTTGATCGACACAAAACCTACTTTCATTAATGTTTTCTTTTGAAAATTTTTCGCGGCTAATTGTCTTCATCTTTTGTGTGTTTTCTGTGGAACACGATCATGTCAGGCTTATTAAGCTAACAACACTGTTTAACGTACCTTTTGCGCGTTCGGAAGTTTATTTTTGCTAGCATTTTTTGTACTTAATGAGGACGAATAGCAATAAATCAGCTTGTTTCTCTCCCAGAGTCTTTGGAATTTTCAACAGTTTATATTGCTGTGTATTTTTTTCACCAACATGATCCTATTAATTTCTATTTAGTTTTTATTTCACTTTATTGGATCTTTAATACTTTGCATTTTACTGCTTTTTAATTTTTTACTTATTTGTTTATATATTTTGCAAATAAGTATATAGTCTGTTAAATGAATGTTCGGAATAAATTACACAAGCTACTAACTTTACCCAAGCAAGCAAAGAGAAAAATTGGTCATCGGATAGGTGAAAAAGAAATAAATTTCCACCTAGACGGGAAGGAGCCACAAGAGTAGGAAGCTTAAAAATACCAGACAAAGAAACTTCTAAGTACGATGAAAGTGACTTTGCTAGCAGGATCATAGCCTACATTACCATCAAAACACATGAGTAAGGACTCGATTTTCAGAGGGTTATTGTGATTTATAACATGAGATTGGGTTGAGCTGCAAGAAAAAGGAAGAAAAATATTTTGCAAACTTCTCGTATATTTGAGGGGGTAGCAACATTGAGAAGCATGGAGTCGAAGAAATGATGGAATTTTGGGAGTGGGCATCAAACCAAAACAATTTTTTGTTGATCTCAATAGAAAAAGAACTCGGCGCTTGCATGGCTGACGGAAATTTTTGCAACATAATATAACCTTGAGTTGAGGTCATCATGAGAACAACATGCATCTTCTGCCTTGAGGGTGGACTGCACATCATTTCAAAACCAACGAGAGCCATTAGCCTTGCATGGACGACTGGAAGCAGTGAAGTGGGAGATCAGTTTTGAGACGAACTGTGAAATTCGAGAACAAGTTCATTTGCAGCAAAGCCACGAAAAAAGGAGAACCAGTTTACCGAATTGATTTCCTTTACCATATCAGCAAAGTTAACTTTACGGTAATTAAAGCGTAAGGCTTGAGAAGAACCTTTACTAAAAGAAACATCATATAAGTCAGATTGAACGCAAAGAACGGGAGCAATGTGTACAGTAATATTGCAGGAAGGAATATTAGATTCTAGAATTTTATTGTTAATGTCAGGAATGGGGTGGAATTGAGAAAATGAACACCGATACGGAAAGAATGAGGACTTTTAGTTTTTATGTTTTACTTCGAATCGTAGCATTTTGAGATAGCTCATTGTTTATTTTCACTTTGACATTGGGCTCAAAAACTTAAATGAAAACGTTTCTGGCCTTGAAATTCATAAATTGATTAGCGTAATATTTCCCAAGTTGGGAATCGAAAGAGTTAGTGGTTCTTTCAGATATGAATCCATAACATATCAATATATAAATTTTAGCTTCGTCTCTCTCAGCAGCAGCAATCCCACGACGACCCTCGTACGGGTCTAAGGGTTGAAGCTGGTAGAGAGCTTCATTACAATTTTTTAATCATTGTGGATACGAGTGTGGAGTGATTAGTTCCACGACTCACTTTAGTGTGGAGTGATTAGTTCCACTCACTTTACAATAAAAAAAGATGAATGAAAGACACACACATTCCTCGTGAATATTTATTGTTAGCATTATTACTTTATCAATGTAGCATTTAGATAGTATAGCGAAATTAAAGCATTCAATGTTTCTTCCAGCCAGCCCATCCTGAGTATCCGTATCCTGGAGCTGCATATCCACCCCAACCGCCATATCCAGCACCAGCCCAGCCAGCTGAGCGAACAACAGGTACACCAGCATATCCACCACCATATCCACCAGCATATCCGCCAGCATATCCACCATTCCACCCCCAATTCGAGCGGGCTACTGGCCATCCGGCACCATATCCGGCATATCCCCAGTTAGAGTAACCGACGGCAAAGACGCCAGCAAGGCAGATAGCCAGGAAACAGAATAAGGTCTGAAAGATTAAAATTGTTAATCAGCAATAGAGTTAAAAAAAATTTGGAATTTACTGAAATCTTTTATGCAATTTTTCGCAAACATTACTTGCAGACAATACCAATTACTTACTTTCATGTTGATTGATTGTTGTTTCTATTACTGATCAGCTCAGAATGTGGATTTCAAAGAAAATTCGCTCAATTTATATAGTCAGCAAAGGAAGTGATGATTTCAATTCAGAATCTAACAAAATAACAGCCTATACGAAAAAAATTCTATTTAGAAATAAGTAACATCGAGAGAACTAGCTTTAATTTTGTATTCATTTAAAAACGTTTCATTTACGTCATCTAGAACATTATGCGCCTTGAACACTGCAAAGCATTTGCTTTTTTACCCCGAACATTCGTATCTTCTGCAAATAATCTCGTTTCAATGCGGAGCTCCGTTTTTCATGAAATTAACATATCGTTTTTTTAGCACATTAGTCTGCGCATTTTATATCGATCGATATGCAAACTAAAGATTTGTGAAGCTTTACGTAAATCTCCTAAATCTGGAGCTTAGCATCTTAAAATCTGTTTTTTTCTAAGATTTTATTTGTTAGATAAGCTTTGATATCATTAATCTTGACCATCTCGACGCTTTCAAGTGCACTTTTTGCAGTTTTAAATGGAAAACTTTGAATTCAAATTAAATCAGTCGTTGTTGTAAGCTAAAAAATATCATACAACTATTAACAATGTTTCTTGCTATCATTTAAAATTCTTAGGTATTGAGTGCAAAATTGTTTTAGGGACTTAGTACATAGTTGCTGCATGATTTAAGCCTAGCACGCTACTGTGCCGGAATTTCATTCCCATGTAACATTTGTGGGAAAAACTGTGACGGAATTCCGGTACGGCAATTTTTTCCAGTTAAAGCTTAGTACTGTCTTCGATTTCATGTGAAATTTTCGTACAAAATTTCACGTGAAATCGAAGACAGTAGTAAGCTTTAATCAAAAGTGAGCGTCGTCAGAAAAGATTACTTTTCATCGAAAGTTTGGATCTTTGGGCTTCAAATGTTGAGTCAACCTAATTTTGTAAGAGTATAAATTCAAATCCCATCGCGAAATTTGCCAAGCTAATAAATTGATAAAATTAAGCTATTTATTTATTTATTCATTCATTCAATTAAATAGTAAATAAATAATAATAATAAATATATTTATAAATATAAATAATAAATAAATACACAGTAGCTTATGTTTATATTAACGCTAGAACCGTACCCTGGGGTACAAATAAAAAATAAAAAAGTAAATCTGCGATAACTTTTTGATAAAGCAATGAAATTTTTCACTCTCCCGTCTATTTGTTCAGAGCGCGAAATAGCGTTGAGTCAGTCGCACGCGAGAGCTGTTGGTGTGTGGCTGTGTTATTTGGTTAGTGTAGAATACTGCAAGTGTATAAGTTCTTCCATATTTAAATGTTGTTTTTATTTTTACTTTTGGTTCACATTTGTTGTTTTGCGTTTTATTGAATTTGTCTTGAAACAAAATTTTTTTTAGATGACTTAAAAAACTATCGGACAACGAAATTCAAAATCTTCTTTTGGAGCCTGTTGAAAATGAAGAGCTTGTAGTTGGGGATGAAATGGATGATGAGCCAGATGATATTATTCCCGACATCCGACTTCCGCAGAAAATTGCCGAAGATGATAGCTCTGATCATGAAGAAGCTCTTCAAAGCTCAAAACAAGAACTTGAAGAGAATAATCTCAAGGTGAGAATCACAAACCCACTTGTAGAAGTAATTACTGTACCCAAAATTTTGTTGGATAGAGGCACAAGAAAGCAAAAAAATAACGACAAATTTTTATGATATAACTGTAATCCTCGTTCATCGCGTACTATCCGAAGAAATATAATATTTCATCACCAGGAAACAAAGGTCTCGCCAAATTCGTTACAATTGCTTTAGATATGTAGGTGAACATTATTTTTTATGGATGAAATTATGCGGATTATTGTAACCAACATCAATAAAGAAATTTCTAAACACCGCAAGAAATATACGCCAGACAGACCAATTGCATAAAAAAAAATGAAGATGATGACTTTCTTCTTACATATGTAAGGCCCACATTTGTTCAAGATACAACAGTTATAAGTAATAAGTTTTTACAACCACAACAAATAAATAATAAATTTTTACAGCCACGCAAAAAATAGTGTGGATTTTTTTGATCAACTTTGTCATATCTACAGTGTTTAGGCCCAACCAGTCATAAGTCTGCTTACGCGGCGATGCATATGCGCTGAGGCAAACCACGCAAAGCATATGTTGCACCTAAACATAACTTTACGCAGTACCAGAAAAGTGGCATGCACATTGGGCAACTTTTTGCTCAATTGTTGCTATGAGCTGTCCGTATGTAAAGTGGTGATCAGATACGATTTGGCATATGCTCGCTCATGCACTGAAAGGCCATTTATGTTAACACGTGTTTGCGAATGTAAAAAAATGCCCTTTTTGCTCATGAACCGGTCGGTTTTGGCATTTGCTTAAGTTCGCAGACTCATGTTTGGTTGGGGCTTTTCTCGTAAAATTCGTCGCTAGAGCCTTTGCGTCTTCTATGAAATTAAGAATATTTTGAGAATCATTTCTATGATATTACTACACTCATCCAACGCCTCAGGGAAACAAATTTTGAAAAACAGACGAACTTGTTAATTGAAATAAGTTTTATATAGTTTTTTTGTACTCAATGGGAGTAATTTTTTTTTTTGAAAACTTGATTAATGTTCATTATCAATAAATGTATTTCAATTCGTAAAAAAAGTTGATTTATTTGCTGAAGTACTTCAGTACCCCTGGATATTGTTAATTGCAATTTTTTATGGGTATGGTTTTAGGGTTAAAATAATCAATAATCAGCCCCTGGACACGGACGGTATAACTTTCCACCATTAACCCCTTCAATCCTCTCGCACACAAAGCATGTTAGAGCTGCCTTTCCGCCATTTCGCTCTTATTGTCAAATTGGAGGCGAACTACTTGGATTTGATCCGATTTGACAATGAGCAGATAAAAAATTAATACCATCCCCTTGAATATAAATCTTATGGGCATGTCCACTCCATTTCTACTACCTCACTAGAAATAATGATCAAATAATAGAAGCATAAATACTTACTACATTAATCATAAAGAGAAAAATCGTTTAGTTGAGCAAACTCATTAAAATTTTGTTTTAATTTACTCTTATTTATATTAAATGCATCCAGATAAAGAACAACAACATTTCCTATAGATTTCAACCGTTAAATTGGTGAATGTTGTACATAGTTGGTTCTACATATCTGTATGAGGAAGAGATCATTATTTTTTGTACTCCTTGCTGCAACCATAAGTGAGATTTTCTGCAAGATATCTGAAGCAACCCCGTTGACTATGTTTAGCAAAAATGACTTATCATAGTAACATCTACGAGCCTCAAGTATTTCCATTTTTAAAATAGACAAGATTTTGGGATACTCAATGACCTCAGAAGAGATGTGAAGCTTATTCCCAATGTAACGTAAAAATTTGCGTTGAACCTTTTCAGTTAATAGCGAACGAATTTTATTGTAAGGGTTTCATGCGACAGAATTACACTCCAATTTACAACGAACAAGCGAAAAGTATAAAGATTTTAATGCATGGATATTTTTAAAATTATGTGTATTCTAAATCATGCCCTTGTGCCGTGACATCAGTAATATGATCCATTAAACTCAAAAGGAGAATCCATTAGATCCCCTTACTCTTTAATCAATGTGATGGTATAAGCGTGTAGAAACGAAGATCAAGTTTTTTGAAAGACAATGTATTGACATTTGGTTGGATTGAAACAGTACGTATCGAAACTATCCAAATCACCCTCCAGGATCATTATTTCGATCATCAAAAATCAGGAATTAAATATCCTGGGAAACTATATGTACAGGGTGGGCCATCTAGTGGTTTCTTTTTAAATCATAGGTTATTTTGACACTGAAAGCTGTTTCCGGCTCGACATATTGACAAAAAGTCCCTCCACGTACCTCCACGGAACAAAATGAGTCGCTTAACGCTTGAACAACGTTGGGAAATATTGAAAACTTATTTCTAAAGTGAGTGCTTTGTAGCCCAAACAGTGCGTTTTTTGAAAATTAGTTTTGGCTGAAATGAAGCACCCACCGCGCCTGCTGTACGCAAGTTTGTGCAAAAAGTTCGTGAGACTGGCATGCTAGTAGACAACAATAATGACCCCCGTCGTCGTACGGTGCGTACAGACGAGAATGTGGCTGCTGTAGCCGAGAGTGTGAGACTCACTCCACGAACATCAACTCGCCGTCGATCTCAACAGCTCAACATTTCACGCACTAGCCTGAAGAGAATTCTGCACAAAGATCTCGGATTATTCGCTTACAAGATCCAATTGACTCAGCAATTGAAGATCGCACAACCATCCGCTTCGCAATTTGGGCCTTAGAGCAGCTTGAATTGGACAACGATTTTGGGCGAAAAATCATATTTTCTGACGAAACGCATTTTCATCTCGGCGGCTACGTTAACAAACTTAATTGCCACATCTAGGACTCGGAAAACCCGCACGTTATTATCGAAAAGCCAATGCATCCACAGAGAGTGACAGTTTGGTGCGGATTGTGGAGTGGTGGCATCATTGGACCATTTTTCTTCGAAAATCAGGCTGCGAACAACGTTTCGGTCAACGGTGAACGTTACAGAGCCATGTTATCCGGCTTTTTTTTAATTAAATTGAAGACATGGATTTGGCCATGCCACAATCGATCTTTTACGCACCAAATTCCCAAATCGTGTTAACAGCCGTCTTGGCGATGTCAATTGGTCGCCTCGGAGCTGCGATTTCACCCCTTTGGACTTTTTTTTGTGGGGAACCGTAAAAAACCGATGTTATGATTGAGTTACAATCAATGCAACCAACATTTGCTGCCATGTTTTGTTGGTGGAACGAGTTACAATCAATGCAACACAACATTTACCGTCATCTGTCACTGGCTATATTAACGAAATTGTTGTTTGATAATATGGATCCTTTACATTCTCGGAAAGTGATATCAATGAGTATTTGATCCTTTAAAAGCTGCAGCGTATATTGCAGAGCAAAAATGAGCAAAAGAAAAACAAATTCTGATTGTCATTTACATATGACATTTCCCATTTCCCGGACTCTCATAGGAACAGGTGGAATTGGATATTTCCAAAAATGTTGCCATGCCAAGTTACAGGTATGAGCAAACTTTGCTGCGCAACAAAATTGTGTTGCATAATTGTAACTGCTCTCATACGTTCTCATGGGTTCAAACTCATTTTGTTGTGCAACAAAGTTGTGTTGCATTGATTGTAACTGCAGCTTTATGCCAACAATCCAGAAACGATTTAGGTACTTAAGGCCAATACCATCCAAGCAATCCGTGAGCTACAGCCCGAAGCCATCAACAAGGTCTTGGAAAATTGAAGTGACCAGATGCGCTACTGCGAAGCCAGCCGAGGCAGCCACTTGAACGAAATTGTGTTCCATCATTAATGGGAATGTTTACTTTTACTAATAAAGCCATAATACATGGAAAAAAAATTAAATTTGGTTCATTTTATTGCATTTTGAAAAAGAAACTTGTATTTGGCCCACCCTTTATGTCATTGATAAATATCAAGAATAAAAGCGGCCCCATTGATGAGCCTTCTGAAACACCTGATGTAGGAAAAATGTTGCGAGAGAAATTATTATTGATATTTTTTATTATAATTATATAATTCTTCCCGTACACGGCGTATAGTCTGTCTATAAAACCAATAATGACGACTACATTGTAGAGTAAACGAACATTGAGTAGACTCTAATTAACATAAAATTGCGTAGAATTTTTGGAAAATTTTCAAACGATCAGAAAGCATCAAACATTGCATGATGTAACTGCAAAGTATCCAAAATATTTGGACAGTTTAATGTCATAAAATGTCACTGGTTTGCTGGGGATTACTAGCAAAAATTAATCAAAGGAATCAAAAATTGAATAAAAATTAATCACCCCTATTGAATGACGCTGTTCATATATGTGCATTCATATTTCATATTTTAGTAAAATAGCTTAGTACTAGATTTCACGAGCGATTGACACCTTTGAAATTATCTTTGAGCTAAGAATTTTTAATTGTTTAAATTAAAGCAAAAAAACGCTTTTTCTATCGCTTTCGCTCAGATAACAAGTGATAGTATGAAATATAATAACTTTTGTACTTAAATCGGCGTAGATTTACATTGGAGAAATGTTCAAGAAATTTAAAACAAATTAACACGCCGAAAAATGTGCGTGGACATTTTCGACCCAATGCTACCGTGGAAGCAGCAAAATTACAATGCGACCGCGGAAGGTTAAACAACATCAAATGAAAGTTTCAAGTTCAAAATACGATGAACTTTGAAAGTATTTCCGTCCACATTCAAACCAAATTACACTTCTCTAGACAAATACATTTTTGTGTAGAAATAAATAGCAGAAGTGTGTGCCAGAAATCTGTCACAGCAGAGTACTAGGCTTAAGAGTATTTATAGCATGTTAAGCATTTCAATTTCCTTTAATTAATATTTAAGTTCGTTTGTAGTTTGTTTCACTATATGAGCTAAACGAGCTTTTTTCTATTCCTATTTAAGAAGACAGACTAAATCAGCTAAATTGTGTTTCATTGCGAACGCTAATTTTATTGTTAATTTCTACAAATGATGAATGTTTAGCATTTGTGAAAATATCGTTGCATTTAAAGCTGATCAAAAGATGTATGCAATGAATCATCTTATTATCAACAACAGACAATGCAGGATCTACGTCACTTCACCGGTTCTTTGAGCAATTCTGATATCATTTTAACCTCAAGGATTCCTTATGTAAATTCATAGAAAGCGCCTGTGCACTCAAATGTCTTCAAATGCCAAAAGTTAATAATGCAGCACATTTTATTCCAAAAACGTCAACAGCTGAAATTTTAATCACGAAGAAACACAAATCCTTCCAGTAATTTCTTCGAGTCAAACTACTTCCATTAATAAAAACTTTCGCTCTGGAATTTACTACCAATACGTTTAAAACCAATTTAATTTATGTTATGTGATGTGATTATAGCTGCAAAAATAAACGGATTTAGAATATTTTTGTCGACTTCGTTTTTCTATCAACAAAGCCGTTTTAAGTCCCACATCGAAACATTTATTTTTTCATTGTGTTTAGATTTTGCAGAAAAAAACTCTTGATCTGTCGAAATTTATTCACGATTCGGCATTTTTTCTCTTGGCTAAAACGGCATCACGTTTGAAACTGGATCGCATTAAGAATAGAAAGATATGCGAGCGTTACAAATTAGAAAACGGACAATTTTTGGTAGGCAATCTTCTACGATCTTCCAAGGTCAGTCAATCGAATCGGGTGAGTGAAAGGAAAAATTCTCAGAGTGTCGGCGTTTTCATCCCCCTTTTGGAATTTGTTTCAATTAGATTTTCATAAAGAACTGGTTTACTTGATATCTAGGTGTATGAAATAGTTTTTATTTCGATTTGGAATTGTATTAGTGTCGTAAGCCCAGACTATATAAAACGGAAGCATCTTAGGATATGGATATCATCTGAGTTAATCAGTGAAACACACATCTAGCAACCAAAATGAAGGCATGTATCAGAACTATCTAGAAAGTGTCATTCGACGACAATTATTAGATTTTTACTTAAAAAACTATTAGATTACTTCAATTTTAGCTTCACATCATCATTGAATCTTCTACATTGCAGGTCTTATTCTGTTTCGTGGCTATCTGCCTTGCTTCCGTCCTTGCTACTGGATTACTTGACTGGGGATATGGAGGATATGGTGCTGGATGGCCAGTAAATTCCTACGCTGCTTTACCAGTTGTCCGTACAGCTGGCTGGGGTGATGCTGGATATGGTGTTTGGGATGGATATGGTGATTATCCTGCATTTGGATACAATGACTGGGGTGCCTGGAAGAAGAAGTAAATTAATGTTTACAATGCACAGGTTATGAAAATTATGGAATAAAGTGATTATTGATAATGAAAATGCTTTGTTTTATTTGTTAAGATGGGTAATGGTAAACAATTAGAAATCACAACTGATGTTGTTGATAATATGGAAGATGTTGTTGATATTATGGATTATTCACTTTCTTCTTTTCCATCTGGCTGTAATCGAAATAACAGTTTTTTATATATTACATATAAACTTTTCAACTTCATACATGAGCCAACAATGAGATATGAGTCTATTGAAAATTAGTCTTACCACTGCAATAGAAGGATGACTTTACTGTGATCATTTTTACAAAGTTCGAATCTAAGTTTCACTTGATTAGATGTAAACCTCAGAAGACAGAGATATAAGGAAATGAAAATGGCAGTGAGAAGTGAAGCAATTTGCCTAGGCTGAGCGTTAGTAGTAGTAAGCGAATTTGACATTCACTTACTGTGCCGAACAGAAAGATAGAGTGAGATAGATAGAGAAAAATAGTTGGCCAGGTGCACGCGAATTTGACAATTACTAATTCTAACGCGAATTTGACAATTACTAACAACAAAAGCTAAGGTATCGGGGAAACCAAGGGGAATATCTGCGGTAGCAATTCTCTCGATTTGTTCTATTTATAGATTTTACCTTTTTTGTAAAATTGCTTCACTAAATTTCGTATATGTATACGCTTGTTTCATTTCCTTAGATCTCTATGTTCTGCGATGTAAACACACAAAAATTAGTAGCAATGTATCGATTTTACTCATTCTATATGAAACTTAATAGAAACATCTAACCGAATACAACTGCAAAACACAAAGTCCTCATTCAACAGCAAAACGCAAAGCTCTCATACTTTATTAAAAAGTCCACTTAAGTGATAAAGAGATAAAAAAAACTTTCGACTGACACATTTAGCGGGGAAATTGTTGCGAATCTGAAGATATGAACTGAAGTGGCTTCCGAAACATAACATATGAAGATTTGACCTACTATATACTAGGTGTTGGAATTCGTAACTCTTTTACCGAAAGGAACATATTTAAATAAATAATTCAGATACCAGTAAATAGTATGAAAATATAGATGAGAGCGCTTGTTTAATAAAGCTGTGTGCATGACTACAATTTTGATAAAACAAAAAATAAAGGCACTAGTCAGTGTTTCTGGGGGAAGTAACATATAGTATATAAAAATATGTATCTGCCATATGTATTCAGACTGAAGGCAGTCTGATCATTATACTCTCTTGCTGACTGCGGTAAACACTCTTTCCTAAACGAAGGGTTGGCAAATATATAAGGCTTGAGTGTGTTTGCCCCTGATAGATAAATCCCCAAGCCAGTGATGAAACAGCATATGCTTAAGGCTAAATGGCTGGCTTAGCAGTCACTAGTAAACGATTCCAGGTGCTGGATGGCAGAAACCTGTCAAACACGTTGCCTAAACTGAGCAAAGGATAACAGGGCTGTTCTAAACTAAATACAGAGGATAACACGGCTGGTTTTTACAATACCTTCCAAATTTCAAGTAAAAATAAATTATGGACCGAAGAGCTGCCTCAAGTGTCCCGTACCTTAAAGCTTTAGGGTCTTTAAATTATCGAGCTCCGTTTCTCTTCAATCAAACAACTATCCGACCATTAAAGGCCTAAATTCAATGGTGGACTTAAAAACACCGCACTAAACAAACCGGAAACCTTAAAAAGACAAAAAAGACAGAAGTAAAACTTAGCTCTACACCAAAAACTAAAAATGGAGTTAGCAGGGATAAGAGTCCCCGCCCAAATCCCTTGTGACAAGAAATAAACTGAAAGAATGAAAATAGACAGAGTCTTCTGAAGCCTCCTCCTGTACTCGATGAGACAAAGCAAAACATGAAGCCACTCAGCATGGCTTTGAAGGAACTATCGAAGGTTCCAAAAACGAAGCACATGGCTGGTCAGCCTGAAAGCGAATGAAGTACTTCATGATAAGCGGCATGTCCAAAAATTTGTTCAGAGAAAAGGCACTTCTACCATTGGCAACAGAACTCAGCAATAAAAGGTCCAGACACATGAATGATATTCCAGAGGACAGGCCTCCAAAGAAGCTATGAAACACGGACGAGACCCCTAAACATCTGAAGCATCTTTAATCCAGTTAAAAGGAGTGACAAGTAACCCATAGCGGAGCCTTACAGGGTATTAAAATGGCGATCATTGAGAAGAGTTTTCCTGAAGGACTTCTTACGGGCATCCAAATGTGCAAATGGCTCTGGCGGCAAGAGTGCTAGATAAAGCTGTGGTAAGGACCAAACCTGTGGGTCACATAGAAATCTCTGATTCCCAATTCCAAGACTCGTGTTGGCTACTTCTCCTAACTGAGAAAACCTAGCAACTGATGAGATCCGTGTATTAAAAGACTGCCAAAAAAAGGATTTCAGTATCAAGTCCTGGAAAACGTTATTTAGCTTCAAAAATAACTTTGAAACGTTCGCTTCCACTATCAAAAATGCAGGTGGAAAAGTATCAGAGTCGACGATCGAAGACGGAATGCAAGGCCCTGCCGGCTTCTAAACCACTAAAAAGAAAGCCAAATATCTCCTTGAAAGTAAGTAGCAGATTTGCCTCGGGCTCCTATAACATGGAGCCAATACAAGAGTTTTGGGTAAATAAAGGTAGAATATGTAGCTGACATACAAAAAAGCTAGTTAATCAGGGCCACAGTGGAAGCATATCTGAAAGTGCCAATAGTAATTACCACAAATCTTAGCTTTCTTCTAATCCCAGAATACATTACCAGTTGTATATTGACAGTTCAAGTACAAATGCGGATTAAATGATGTATAATAGAGAAGGAATATCCCACATTCTACTTGAGGACCAAGTCCTAAATAATAAAATTCTGGTGGGCCACTGTAGAAAAGAGATTTAAATGCTAAAAATTGGCTGTGATGCTAATTCACATTACATAGTAGAGTTTAATCAATCTTAAAATGTTTGCTACCCAGAAATTTTGCTGTAGCTAACTAGAGCAAGATGCCAATGTTTCTGACAGCCAACAGACAAGAAGTAATAGACTTGTTGGTTTCGAAAAGTGCAACGCATCTAGTAAAAATTTGAAATGTCTGGACGTTGGTTTCGTTTTCTCATCCTAGACATAAAATCTTGGCTGAAGAAAATGAGGAGAAGAAAGCGTAATATGCTTCAAGTAAAAGCAACCAAAGTGCATGGACTGGAAAACCTATCAAAATGGTCTTACAGTGGAACTCTATGGCTTGCATCCGAAGTTCACTACGAAGTTGGGATTGGAATATACGGTGGGCAAGGTAACCCAAAACAAACCTCGAATCTTATCATAACAACTCTCCTGAAAAAAACTAAAACTAACAAAAACGGAGGTGCCATGGCGGAACAAGGAACATAGCTTAACAGGGCCCAAAGCAAATTGAGCCGGGAAGCTTATAAAAAATATTCGGATTACAACAAAGAACTAAATACATCCAAACGGAAGGTTTGGATTTAATGACAAACCAATGACAGCACGGATGCAGATAACTTTGTTCAAAGACCAAGCAGGGTATTTAGCAACCTTAGCTATATGATTGCATGTAGGGAATCCGAATTTGGACGTAGAACGAAGCTTTCACAGAGACTTTCTGCACTAGATACGACTCGCTCCATTATGCATTCCAGGTAAAAGGAGCTCTTCAAAAGGTAGTGAAATTGTATAGTAAAGTGCTAAGGTTCAGAGCCATATTCGTAGAGTCGTAAAGCATAGGATCGAACACTAAGAGAAGATGCCTGTATGGAGGAATTTTATACCCCTGTTATGGTCTGTACTGTATGATGACTTTCTTGAGAACCTCAACAGTAAGGGCTTAATAGCTCTCAAATACATGGATGACTTCTCGGTTTTAGTAAGAAGCTCATACTTAGATTCTTTATACTTTAAATGAAATAACGTAATAGTGCGATGAGGTGAGCTTATCCATAAATCCTTGAAAATCTAAAATATCACTTTTTATGAGGAAAAGAAAAATCAAAAGAGGGGCGCTCAAAATTAGAGGTACAGAGAAGTATCTACAGGAAGAGCTAAAATGTTTAGGAATACACTTAGGTAGGAAACTTACCTGGGGCAGTCATCTAAAAATAAAGGGCACTGAGAGCTACTAAGACACTTTGGCCAACAAAACAAAAGCAAACTATCTCAAAGGCCGACACTCTAGGCATACAATGAAACGGAAATGAACCCTATATAAATCGTCTTACCGCACACTGGTGGAAAAAAAACACACAGAAAACTGCTATTAACAGAATCAACAAGCTTTAAAGCAGGCTGTGATCAATATTTATTGCTTCTAAAGATAAACGTGACACTAAAATTACAATAATTGATGTTGCTTGAACTCATTAAGAATAGAAGAAGAAAAATATAAGAAAAAATTGTTTAGACAGTAATTTTTCTTCTCTTGTAAATTAATCGAGTCTACGCAAATTTTTCGAACCAGCTTCAGTTTTCTTAATGATTACAATGCAATTTGTTTCAAATTATGGTGATTATGATCGATCATTATAGTAATTATACTAAGAAGATCAGGTATCACTGTTCACAAGCAGACAAACTCCTGCTTGTCTGACCGATAGAAAGTCCTTCACTTTTCTACCATAAATCAGCACTTCAATGCACTCAACATACACATGATCGTCCGCGTCACGTAATTGAAATAGCGTCAGGCTGCAAGATTGCACTTGACTGTCATGTGATGTTTGAAATCGAAAGCTGCTAAATAACCATGTTAAAATCACTTTTGAATTACTTCCAAACTCTCCGAACATTTCAATTAGCCTTATATATGTATATTAAGACTTAGCATTCGGATATTCGTACATTCGTTTACGCTTATTAAACGCTTTTTAGCACATATTTGCATTCGGTATGAATTTAACACTTGTATGTAAATTCAAAGTGTGATAATTGGAATCACTAATGATGTGTTTTGTAATTCAATTTGTGATTTAAATAGAAAAACGATTTGATATATTGGTCGAATGTTTCCGAATATAATGTAAGTAATTTCGCGAAATGTAAAGTTATGATAGAAATATTTAATTTTACTTTTGTATTTAAAAAAATCGAAAGTGCCCCAGCGAAATTCACAAAAGTTTTTAATACAAATCGAGCACTAGTTCGCATTATGGTATCATCTATTTATCTAGATAAACTGTGCACATTTATAATAGGTGCGTTTTCTTGCACACCCGAGCAGATCAAATTTTGTTGAGTATATTGAATACAACAACAAAATTGATTTTCTATTCAATATACTTAACAAAATTTGATCAGCTCGGGTGTGCAAAAAAACGCACCTAATAAAATTGTGTAAGCTTGTAAGCAGTGGCGAAAATCAGGTTATATGCATACTATGTAAAATATGTTTGAATTTAGATTAAGCATGTAGAAATGTGGTTTGATATATTTCTTTTGTGGTAGTTTAATTCTCCTTGAGTAGAGTATCCTCCTCAGGGAACACAGCAATATCACAGTAATAAATATTAAAAACTGTAACTTCTTTTACATATAATCATTCCGCTTAAAGAAAACACCCGTCGAAATTTCCACGTGTATGATTTCCCACATTTGCAACCAGATAAGATTAATCCAAGCTGGGTACAAAATCTCGTATTAAAAAATCCTGTAACATAAAATCCCATAAGACAAAATCCCGTATTACAAAACACCGTAAAACAAAATCCCGTATTACAAAATCCCGACGTAATACACTTCTTTATAGTATCATATCAACCATTTCTTATTCAAAGGAACAAATATCATTTTCTGACAGCATTTCCTATAACACAAAGGATGAAAATGTTCAGTACTGACAACACAGCAGCAATAAGTCTACCATAACATGGTCGAGCTTAATCAACCTATCCTTTGAATTTCGTTTTCATCCAAGGATATCATCGAAAGTTTCAGCGATTAAACTATGTCTAGGGCTGCCATCCGAAAAATTTCCAGAACTCGGAAAATTTAAATATCGGTTGCTTATTTTATTGTAAATGCTTTGCTTATGAATACAAAATGGAAGCATCTGCTGGTACAATATTTACGAAATTGTCTGGTGCTGGCAATCATGCGTTAGCACCATAGCTACTTCACGTTGAGTTCATTCCACCCTGTGAATTTGCTGCGCTCGAAGTTATAGGAGTGAATAGAATTTTATGTAAACATCCTCAAAGCTTTTCAAATTTTCGAAACCTAAATATTTGTTGTTATCTGTCATTGCAGAATCATTCCCATTTGGAAATTTTATGACAACATCGCTCGATAAAGAAATGCCAATAAATTACGAAATTCATCATAGCTGGCAACCCTTTCATGATTTTTCAACGCTATTCCTTCAGAATTAGAAATGCAGCAAGATTCACTTCTGACATGAATTTCGTTTTGATTTCGTTACTGCATCGGAAGTTATAGGGAAAAAACCTTTATTTTCCTAAACAAATTTACAATATTTAGGAGACAAAAATTGCCATAGCTGGCAACTCAACAAAATTTAGATGAAATCTATCTTAGAGTAAGTTTCATCTACTGCGTGAATTTCGTTAAAATCAAGTGGCTAAATCAGAAGCTATAGGCCAAAAACCAGTTTTTTTCTCGGCGATTTTTCAAAATGGCACCACATTCATAGCATTGACCGTATCTCAAAATCACTTCTATCAAATCTGGTCCTAGCTAATTTCAATATGTCCTGTAAATTTCGTATGGATCGCATTATCCGATCATCAGTTTTCGTGAACAGAAGTTTTGAGTGCCGAAAATAGAGGTAATTTGATCATGGGCTGCCGTTCTTGTTTAACGCGGAATTTTGAAAATGGTTATTTGACTTGGTGGACAAAAGTCAAAACTTGTCAATAATTAGAATTTGTTTTCAAAAATCAAAAAATTTTCAGGAGGGTCGATGATTTTAAGGGTTTTTTTGCAGGTGCCTGCTGTAGCTACAAAAAAGCTTCCATTTTCCTGAGTGGATTTTCAAGAATCAAAAAACGAAAATTCCCATGTTTGGCAGCTCTGACCTAAGTTTTCAAAGTTTGATTTTCTACCAAATTTAACATTTGTACACGGAATTGGAATTCATAAGGCACACAACAGTTTTTTTTCCTAATGATTTTTCAAGATGACACCACTGCCCCAGGATTATCTACATTTGAAAATCACTAATAACATAATACTGTTCATGAAAAAAATAGACAACATTAGGATACTTTAAATGGGCGATAACTGGAATATTTTTAAAGTTCTGGTTCTATAAGACAATAACTACCGAAATTATTACGAAATGTAATTATATCATTGATGGTTACAAAAGATGTAATTTATTTCTCTATTTTCTCAAAGACATATTTTTCAAAGTCTCAATAACAATTTATTTATCTTGCTTAAAATAGCAAAATATTCAACAATAAAATTATTTACAAAGTCACATGCAACTCAGTCGTACAATTTAACAATTTCATAACTCTTTCAGTCCCATCCTCCACTTGACTGCCAACCACCTCCACCGCCTCCTGACTGCCATCCATCACCTCCGCTCTGCCAACCACCTCCACTGCTACCTCCTGATTGCCAGCCACCTCCGCTTGGTTGCCATCCTGATGAACCACTTGATGCACCACTATTGATCACTTTGATTATTTTCACCTCACCACCTCCATGACCACCTCCGTGTCCACCACCACCATAACCACCGCCGCCAGATCCTCCATATCCGCCACCGCCTCCGACTTCTTGATGAATAATTTTGAAAACTCGCACTTCACCTCCTCCTGAGCCACCACCGTGCCCATGTCCGCCTCCTCCTGAGCTTCCTGCGTCATGGTGAATCACTTTGATGATTTTCACGTCACCACTTCCGCCACTGCTACCACCGCCATATCCACCACCATATCCACCACCGTGTCCGCCGCCTATGCTGCCTCCATCTTGCTGAATAACCTTAATGATTTGTACATCTCCTCCAGATCCACCACCTCCTGAAGCCCATGGACCTCCTGCGCCTCCACCAGATGACCATGGTCCTCCTCCACCTCCACCAGATGACCAGGGTCCTCCACCACCTCCACTAGATGCCCATGGACCTCCACCGCCTCCACTAGATGCCCAAGGACCTCCGCTACTTCCGCCAGATGCCCAAAGGCCTCCGCTACTTCCGCCAGATGCCCAAGGGCCTCCGCTACTTCCGCCAGATGCCCAAGGACCTCCGCTACCTCCACCAGATGACCAAGGACCTCCTGATGACGATCCACCACCATGTCCACCACCTCCTCCTCCGCCTAATCCAAGAAACCCAGCCGAAGCATAGCCAGTGCAAACCAGCAGCAAGCAAGCAAAAGTCTGAAAAAAAATACCAAATTAAATTAAATCGCTCGATACAAAGCGTTTCACATAATTTGGAATATGATTACTTCAAATATAATTTGAAAAAACACCAATTTATCAATTAGCATTTACGAGATTGTCATGGAATGACATTATATGCAAATGCAAAAATTTGTAATCCTTATTGCTATCCTTCATTTTAATCCTTCTTCCTACCTTCATTTCACTGGTATTCCTCTATGTGGCTGTATAATAGATTTGAAACGAATTCGCTGACTGATGTAGGTGATGATCACACGAAAACATTTATATAGTTGCCAGTTGTACCACAAATTCAATCCAACCATAATTGCAACTTCCACAATTTCTCTGTGAACGGGATGGGTAAGTGTAAAACGAAAGTACTGAAGCATAGCTACGGGTCAAGCTGCTGCAGCTATTACTTCAGATCTTCACATAATACAATATGTATATTCGCGTCTATTCACCACCGGCGAATCGCAACTATGGCAGATGCCATTGATACAGGCTCCGCGCTTGCAGTCCAATCGTGCATGATGCCTTAGATGCTACGGAAATAAGAGGCAATTACGTGTAGTCGTCCAAGTCGAACTGAAAGATTTGTGTACACTAACCTATAGCCATACTAACACCTTTTACTTTAACTGCAATGCGTTCGAGCCGCATTGTTCGAATTAGGCATCTGTTGACGGTGTAATCTTCCCGATGAAGATATTGTATGAGATAACGACAAAAACTATTAAGCTGTCTGGTGTCATTATACTGAGCCTACCGAATGAAGTAACATTTGTGATAATTAAAATCCAGGTTAGCATTTCAAAGCGAATATGAAAAAAATTAGGCAGTCAAAATTGTTTTTATAACACCTCAAAACACCAGATCAGAGTGCTCATGAAAAGGGCAATGGTGGTCGGTATGTGTGAGAAATAACCTGTAGGCTTTTAAACTTTTATGAAAGCTCAATCAAAATTTCAAACTTGGCCAGAAGCTATGACAATATTGTCTCTTAACATTTCAGATGCCGCAATCAATGTTATCACCATTCTTATCAAATGAAAGTATCTTCTGGTCGTTCTGAAATCAGTAAAGGCATTATGTGGCTCAGCATCAAAAGAAAGTGCAAGTATCTTTAGCATAAAGATGTTTCGCAATGATTGCTGTGTTACAGACTCAAGCTAAAAGCGCGCCTGAGGTGCCATCAGATTGCTTCAGAAAAGCAAAATCAAATCTGATTCCATCGGAAAATTTACCAGTAATTTCCTTGTTATTTGTGAATCGCTTCGAATTTCAATTGAAGCAAATCGATATTTTGCAATTGTATTAATTCGGTGCTCAGAGCTAGGTTACGTGGAAATTGCATGCGCACACTGTTCATCTATTTGTAGCACCTGCAGAGCACTGCTTGATATTAATGTGGATACCATTAACAAATACCGTCACGGTAAAATCGAGGAAATTTCAGGACAACATGAACACTATGTATCATACTCTTGCTTTCTTTGTGCCGAGACCCACGATAATATCATTTGGAGCTCAGATGCTGTACATATAATTTGGACGATTCTGGCATTTGATGAAAAGGGCATATTATCGGGCAAAAAATGAACCCGAAATAAAACGGCAAAATAGATAGAAAAAGAAGAGAATAACAACCTTTAAGCATACCTAGTACTACCATCAGCAAAATATTGAAAAATTAGTACATTCCTAGTGAATACTCAATTTCAATCCATTTTATAACTTGTTTATGTCGGTCATATAAAAAAATTCCGGTGGATAATAATCACATTTTGTTGACAGCAATCACATGTGACTGGAGGGTATATTGAAAAATTCAGCATGTGAATGAAATTTTAATTTTAATTGCATATTATCTTTGAACCGGCTTTTTAACCAAATTTGTTCAAATGTTTATCTTGAATGTTTATGTGAATATTTAAATAACGAACTTCTTGACTTTAACGCACAAAGCAATTTTCGTTTTGTTGCGAAGGGCGACAGAAACAATTTTTGGTTATGTGCACTTTTTTCTTTAGAAACCATTGGGACTAAAGGATGTGATTGAAACATTTTGAAACATGCCGTCTATATTTTCATGAGATTTATGAAACACAGGATTCACAATGGCCCATTAGTGTGATTAAATATATTTTTCAATTGTGTGATTAAATATATTTTTCAAGACTCCGGGGACACTAAACTATACTATAACTCAGACTTGGCGGAAGGAAAGTTTAATAAAAGGTTAGAGGAACGGTCAAGATTACATTTAAATGATTTGCTGACATACGAGGGCAAGAAGGGATGTTAGTGCTTGTCCAAAGAATATTTATCACATATGACAGGAACATTTAATTAATTATCCTTTAACATTTAATCGCTTAAAAGCCTGATGCATATTATCCCACCCATGCTCCTTATGACAATCAAACTATATCCATAATAATGTACCCCTTTGATTCGATGACTACATCGGAAGCCATAGCGCAGAAAAATGTCCTGGGTTACCACTATAAAGAGTTTCAAAATTTTGAAAAGTAAAGCGTTTATTACTTATTTTTATAATAGAATGCTTATAATATAAAAATTTGATGGCAGCATGTCCTATAGAGATGAAGCGTATATATTGGAACAGGTATATGGAACACGTATTTTTTGGAACAGCCAGTACCTAGTACGAAATTCAAAAATACTACGTACGAGTATTTTTATGATCTATACATGTAATCACGAATTTACCCAATAAATTTCCTCCATTTGATTAATTTCAATCAAACGGTGACGTAATAGTATCCTAATATTAATACTCACTCGTATTTCATACTTGAAAGTGCTTTCATACTCGTATTTCATACTTTCATACTCACGAGTATTTCGTACTTGCTAGTATTTTCGTACCTAGTATTTTCGTACTTGCAAGTATTTTCGTACTTTGAAGTATTTTCGTATCGAGTATTTTCGTACTTGCAAGCATTTTCGTACTTGCAAGTATTTTCGTATCGAGTATTTTCGTTCCTGCAAGTATTTTCGTACTTGTAAGTATTTTCATATCGAGTATTTTCGCACTTGGAAATATTTTCGTACTTGCTGGTATTTCGTACGTGCGAGCATTTAATACTAGCGTACTTGTTAGAATTTGATATTTGTGAGTATGTAACACTTGCTGATATGAATATTGTACTTGAAAAAAGATTGTATTTAAGTACTCATACTTAGACTGATTTGCTTTGGGACTAATATTGTATTTGTTTCGAGTGTTTTGGGAATGGTGAAAAAAATTAAAAATTTATGTAATTTTTGATTTTCGGCATTGATGCCATTACCGACTGTTTAAGATTAGCCAAGAAAACTTTGGTATCAGAAACCGATCGACGAAAAGTCACATAGTTCGCAACAGGATTAGTTACTTTTATCTTAGTAAATTTTTCGACATTGGTAGTTTTAACGAATACGGGAGGTGTTTTGTGAATATAATAAATTGAAAATCAAATTAAATTGATTGAATTTGATTGTTTTCCCTTAGATTGCTCCCAGATTGGAGAAAGGCCTGCCAAATAAATGACCGACCATTGGAAAGTTACGGACAAGCTGCACAGACTAATGACTCGGTATCCTTTGAAGGTAATCTTGCACTATCACCATTTTAGCTTGGGAGCTTTGTGTCTGAAGGGTGGGGTAGGGCATATCATAGCGTTTCATTACATCACTGTAAATTATATGTATTGTATGTATATATGTACATACTTCAAAAAATACTTGCTAGTATTTTTGGAACAAGTATTCGGAACTGGTATTTTTTTGTACTCATACAAGTTATACCTAGTATGCGAAAATCCTAGTACGACCCAACTCTAATGTCCTAGTACAAAAATGATGAAAACGCTCAGTACCGGCAGCACACTTTTAGAACTATAACCAAAAATCCTTACAAAACTAGTAAATTCTTTTCATTAATTTTTATTATAGATGTTTATCATATGAAGATTAAGGGCTACATCTGTTGTTATTAAAATAACAACGCCTCATGCTGGCAATCATTTTTTTTATGCCACAGTCAAACGAACACCAAATCTGCATAGCGTCTAGACCCATCCTCTTCATAAATTTCCTTTTGATGACTGATGACTTCGTTGGAAGTTACAGAGGTGGAACAAATTTTAAGGTTACCATCTGCGAAAATTTTAAAATTTTTCAAACTGAAACGTTTGTGCTTATTTTCAATACAAGATGATTATTACTATCTAGAAGATGATCATCATTTCAAAATTTAATGGTAGCACTTCTTAGTAAAAAAAAATAGGTTACCGTAGCTAGTAGCCCTTTCCAAATTTTGTTGCCAAAATTTCATCAAATTTGATTTACATTAAGGTCCACCTACTGTTAATTGTAAGAAAAAAAGTTTTAATTCTTCTTAGATATATTTTCAAGATGTCACCAGTGCTACATTTGAAAATAACTTCTATCAAACCCGATCCTACTAAAGACCAAACAAGCTGTAAATTTCAATTTGATGTGATTATCATTTGATGTTTTTTTTGTGCAAACACAGCTCATAGGTAATTTAACATATAGGTCATTTTTTGGCGAAGGTTTACCGTTTTTCCGCAACAAGAAATTCCAAAAATCTTAATTTGGCTATGTAGAAAAAACGTCCAAATTATATTGGTGGCATATTTTTCTTTGTTTTTTTTTTTTTGTTCGTTGATTTGAAGGATTTAAGTTCACTTGCCTGCCGTAGATACATATTAACCCGTAAATTAACCAAAAAGAACATATATGAAAGCACATTTCTTCTGCTAATCAATATGTCCTGTGTAAATTTCTTAATAATCTAATATTTTTTATAGCAATTTGAAATATTACAAATTTCCTATGCCTGCTTTTAGGCACTAAGAGCATGTAAGGGGGCTAAAAAAAAATAAAACAGTTTAATAATCATGCTAATACCATGACCCATTGTCATTTTCTTCACTCATATTTTTCAAATATTTTGTTTCCATAGAAATATAGGAGTCACTAAAACGACCAATATCTGCTGGAAAATTTATCTCAATCGGATTAAAAAAACCGAAGAAAGCCCTACTGAAGTTTTGTGGATTTTTTTCGCGAATGTCCCGACCCGAAAAGCTCCAAAATTTAGGGAAAAACAACGATTGCTGCTGAGATCTATCGTAAGATGCTTGTCATAAAAAATTTGACAAAAATAATATCATTACAAAAATAATGATGCCTCGAGCTAGCAAAATTTTGGCCGGGCCGCAAACATACATTTATCAAACATACTTCGTATTTAGATCAATTAGCTTGGCGAATTTCGTTTCAATGTGATGACTGAGATCGAAAGATTTTTCGGTCGCTGCCCAAAAAAATAATAGTAATTCTATTCTTTGTGCATTCAAAAATCTGTTAAGTTTGGCTTATGTTAGGATAAACGTACCATAAAAATTTCACTTCAGTCTGATAAATGTACCAAATTTCAGCTTGTTGAAAAATTTCAATTTAATTACCAAAAACAAATTACGGGTGCTCCAAAAAAGTTGCTGAAGGGTAACCGCACTTATGAGCTGAGAAATTTAAAAATTTTGGTTTGATTATATGTACAAAACATTGAATTCATCAATTGATTGAATCTTTCCTAAAAAAGTGAAAAAAATTATTCGTATCATGTTATTGCACATATTTATTTTCGGTTAACAAAAAACCGTCTTGTAATTTTCTTAATAAACTATTCTTAGGCATTTTTTTTATTGTGAACCAATATTTTCAAAGGATGCAAAAAATGGTTTATTTTGAAAACCAATTTTTCCTTTAGAGGCTAGATATATTTTAATATCTAGACGATACTGATATTTTGAGTGTAATTTGGTCTCTTTTTCAGTGTCTATTGGGTTAATGTAACTTAAGTATCTTACTTAACCATAAACTGCCTGTTCAAATCAACCCCAGCAAAAAGTATGCACTGTTTCCTTGGTCTATGTTTAATCGTCTTTCCAACGGAATTTTCCCTATGTTCAGGCTCTCGTACGCATATAGTTTTCGTACTCTCTGTACTTCCTTCCTTAATCACCCCCACGTTGTCCCACGTAATATTGTGCTCCTCTTTCAGAATGTGTTTTGCAATTGCTGATCGTACTGACGTTGCGTTACTTTTTATCGCTTAGGCTGCTTCTCGCTTATATTCCGTTAGTCTTATACCAACTAACCGTTTCGTTTGACCAATGTATACTTTTACGCATTTTGCGCTAGTAATATATTTCATATTTTACTTTTTATCTTTTTTGTCCTTTCCGTGATATAATTTAGCACTTGATTTGTAAGCGTTACTGGTCGGAACTGCCTTTACATCAAAGCGTTTAAGAATTTCGCGAACTAGTTTGAATATTGACGAAAAAATTATTGGAACTCTTATGGCTGTTTTTTTTTATTTTCCTGTATAATAAGCATCGTTAACACATCACACTGTATTCTTTCCTTCTTCTTTTTGATAAATATATAATATTTTTCAAGCTAGAAAAAATTGGTTCACATCATTAAAATTTTACTTTCAAAAATAATTGCAAACGAAAAATAAAAATTATTAATCGATATGTAAGAAAACAGATAGAGCAGACTGGCTTAACTATGAAATCCATATTGAAAAACAAACTTCGCATACAAACTTTGCAGGACATGAGCAATTATTATTATTTTTGCTCATAACAAATCAATACAAATTACACCGTCTAGAAAATCTATATTTTTAAAATCAAGCACTTGAGCTCAAAATTTATTCCCAAAAATCTGGATACTCACCTCCATTTCCCGATTTTACATTCGTATCCGTAAAAGATTCATGATGTTGATGCCGTAGAAAGGCGGAAATGTTAGTGCATCAGCAAATTCAAAACAAATGCCGTCGGAAAAGATCTCAATCGAAAATGAAAATAATAAAACTCATTCCCATCAATATGCTACAAAATGCATTTGGTCTCCAGGTGCATCTCAACAGCACATCAAAAGCTGGTTTCTTCGCACGTCTATTATTCATGTCATCAGTTCCAGCTAATGGCGTTCGCGAAAACTGGTTGCAAAATTTCAGAATTGCACCCAGCCATCGACAGGTTCACCGATCTTACCGGTCTTTTTCGAATCATGTATTTATGCCGTTTTTCGCTTCTCTTCAAAAGATTTTCATTTTGTTGTGCTCTCGTAGTTTATTGATGACTAAGCACGCGAAATTCATGATTGGACAGCAAATGGATATTGTGCTACGTAGTGATGATGCTTCTTCACCGGCAAAATGGTTAATTTGGATTATATAACACAGACTGCCTGCAGAACAAGTTACGGTGGTTTTACAAGTTTAGAGTGCGTTGGTGGGATATTTATGTTTTGATAATAATTTTTTTCTTATGTGTTGTTTGGAATATGGACAGGAATTTGTCGCCTAGTTGGCATTTGAATTAGTATAGAATTGTGGCAATAACCGTTGATGATTTTGTTTTATGCAGGATTTTAGTCTGACTGGAAGGAGCTCGAAACTATTTAGCATCATGCGAATAGAAATTTGCAATTAATGATGCGAAAACCGATCTAGAACTTATGATCTAATTTACAAGTCGAGAATACAGGAGACGGTTTTGATTATCTTTTCAGTTTGTCCTTGGGATCGAGCAATGGCTTGAAGCACCCACGGGTATTCCAAATCAACTAAACTCGACTACAGAAACTAATAAGGTAGTGCTTAATGATCGAACTCATCAATCTGGGGATATCAAACTACAAATCTTACTTTATTTTCACAAAACTGAAATAAGGTTAACAACAACATTTCTTTAACAAGCTTGCATATGATACTTTGGTTGAAGACATGATCGATGCAAAATATTTACTGTTTTTAATCATATTGTAATTAGTCCAAAAGACATCAGCATGGATGCAAATGATAATTTT
Source organism: Nemotelus pantherinus (assembly GCA_963978885.1). NCBI lineage: Eukaryota > Metazoa > Arthropoda > Insecta > Diptera > Stratiomyidae > Nemotelus > Nemotelus pantherinus. The sequence goes on along the minus strand of OZ022265.1, from coordinate 115,818,159 downwards.
GTTAAGTTAGTGGAAAAAAGTGTTAGCATCAATATTGATAGAAGGTACAGATAAAATTCAGATAGTTTTTGTTTTTTAATTTTTTTGGTGATGAACATGATTAGAAGATTGTGATTGGTGAGTCTTTGAAAGGAAATGTCTACATTGTGAAAAGTACTAGTTGAAGTCCTTAAGGAACTTTCCAATCAATTGCTAATTTTCAAAGTCTTGCAGAAATTATGAAGGGGTACTGTTACAGCACGATGACTGTTTCTCAGAGAAAAATTAAACGAATGATTTTTAATTCTGCTCCGATGGTATCAAAAATATTGTATTTATTTATTTATTTATTAGATGCGTATTCGATGCAACAGGCCAAACTGTCCAATTACAGATTGCATACAATGAAAAAATAAAATAACAAGAACTAAATCAAAATATATAAATATAAGTATGTATGTAAAATAATTAAAGTTAGAATAAAATAAAGTAAAATTAACTAAAGCAAAAAAGAAAAAAAAACCCATTACAAACACGAATAATCAATTCAACAAGAAATGAGCCCAAAAACAGATAAGATACAATGAAAAAAATAAAAATAATTAGAAGTAAATGAGTAAATATAAATATATAAAAAATAATTAAAGTGGTAAATGAAATGAAGTAGAAATAAGTCGAACAAAAAAAGAATCCATTAAAAAGAATAGAAAATAAAATTAATTAAAAAGAAAAACAAAAACCAAAACCAAATTAGGATCTGAAAAGCAAACATATATGTAAGTATATATAAAATTAAAAATATACAAAAAAATCTTACAGTATTAAATAATAAAGTAAAATTAAGTAGAGCAAAGAAGAAAAGAAAGAATCCATTATAAACAAGAATAGAAAATAAAATTAATTAGAATCAAAAAATTTTACTTCGAACCATATTTTTGAAAATGGCAATAGATTGTGGAAGAGGACCAAATTGAAGACTATTGTGAGTGCGTAAGAGTCGTAAAACGGGAGAGTAGAAGAAAGTGTCAGTACGAGCATACGGCACTTCAAATAGAATGGAGGACCTGATTGGCCATACGGATTCCCGCTCAATGAACAAAAATGCTAATGACGAAGATAGGTAGCCGCGACAGATTTTGAAAAGGAAACTCTCATCCAAGTAAACTCTGCGCTGCTCAAGGAGAGGAATGTTAAGAAGAGATATACGTTCACTATAGGGTAAATACGGCATACTATATTTAAAAAGTAAAGTACGAGTAAGCCTGCGCTGAACTGATTCAACAGCGTCAGGTAGGTATTTGAAACGAGGACACCACACTTGACTGCAGTATTCAAGTACAGAACGGACTAGGGTAATAAATAGGTGGACACAAGTAGAAACACTAAATGAAATGTGGCAGGAACGAATCACGAAGCCAGCAATCCGAGAAGCTTTTCTAGTGATAGCAAGGACATGAACGTCGAATTTCAGTTTGCGATCAAAAGTGACCCCAAGATCTGAGAAATGATCGACACAAGAGAGGATAGTGCCATCAATAGCATAAGGAAAGACATGAGCGTGAAGCTTAAGGGAAAAGGACATAGAAAAACACTTGGAAACATTAAGGGACAAACAGTTCAAGTTACACCAACCAGAGAGAGCATACAAGCTGCAACTTCTATTAACAAGTCTAAAAATGTCCGCTAATGTCAAGAAATTAGTGCAATTTTGCTCTTATCTCGAGTAGCAGCAGTTCAAAGTTAGAACAACACTGCTCAAAAATTTCAATTTACAATCCGGTAACTAAACTGTGACCGAGAAACTCTCTCTTATAGCAGGAGACAAGCCACTTAGGGACCGGGCTCTGGAACTGAAGACAAAATTTTACGCGCAAGAAAACGAGCATGAAAACGGACTGATCCGGGGTATCGGACACACGAGAGGCTCTAATGAGCCATTTACTTTAGTCCGGGGAAATTTAACATGGTGCTTCGGAAAAATTAGGGGAAAGCTGAATTTTGGTGTGAACCTTTCCAAAAAAAAAGATTTTATGAGTTTTTCTTGTAGCCAAAACCGTTTTTGAGACATATTGATCTAAACATTTGCTACTAACAGCATCCTCTTTCTCAACGACATATTGATATTATCCGATTTTGATTACGACTTGGAATGTTTGTGAGTTTGTTTTTTTATGTTTAAGAGGCGCATGAAAAAAAAATGTAAACAAACTTATCTACCACACTCCAGGGTAGATGGAAAAGTGTGCTCCAAAAAGTTATCCCCCCCCCCTTTTCCAAATTATTTTACGATAAAATTCCTGGAAATTTTTCAAATTGTGTTCGATCGCGAAGGTAAGGAGTGAATCAGCTAAGTTAAAATCCAGTGAGTCTGAATTTCTGAAACTTAAGAATAAAAATAGAATGATCAGCTCTGTTATATGTACTTACTAAAGTCAGCGTAGACGGCGTTAATTTGGTATTTTTTCTCAATTTTACACATAACGTCTTAGATCAAGACTTTTTGAGTTTTGGAATTGAAGATAAAATTCGAAGGAAAAAGATCAGACCCAGGATTTTTGTTGCAATGGAGTTCCAAAATAGCTTTACGTGTTTCTTTACATACAACGTCTAAGTGGTTGACAAAAGGTATTGGAGCTGAATAAGAGAAAGAAAGTTGTAAATTTGATGGGTCTGGTTTCAAGACTGTGCAGGCAATCCTGTAGCTACGGCAGGCAAATGAATAAAAATCCTTCAAATCATCGACCCTGAAAAAATGATGAAAAATGTTTACTTTTTAACAAAAAAATCAAATTATTGATAAATTTTAACCTTTATCTACGATGTCAATCCGAAATTTTCAAAATTCCGTGTTGCGCAAGAATGGCAACCCATCGCCAAATTACCTCTATTTTCAGCACTCGAAACTTCTGTTCACGAGAGTTGAGGAACGGATGATTTTTGCTGCTTTGTGCAAAAGATGGTTGATGTAATACTACAAAGAAGTGATTTTTAAGCCACTCAAATATAATTTCTTTGAAAATCTAATTTCTAATCAAATTTCTTTCGGTTCTGATGCGCTAGATTTTTTTTTATCTTAGGTACATGTCTTTCAACAGCGTCAAATATTTTACTGTACAAAGAAGAAGTGGCTTCCTCGATACTGGCGGCAATCGGTAAAGTCAAGACAATTTTTTGCAATCATAGTCAGCGTTACGGAAATCAAATACAATTGAGATATTGTACGTTTTTAAGTCAATGGAATCAGGAGGTTCAACTGCTGTAAACTGTTGCATAAAAGATGCTCAGCGTCGTTAACTGGACTTATCACTACTTTGTTATAAGCATTTGTGAAGGTTAGTTCAAACAAACCACCATTTTGGTTAGGGATGTGGAAATCCTGCTGCAAATCGTTACCATAAAGATCCTCGAAAGATTAAAACCATTGGTGTCTAAAAGGCGTACAGGCAGAAGGTGGAGTAATTTTCATTGAGAACAAAACACAGATTCGGGCGACTAAAATCTCTCAAAAATAGTATTATATCTTTTTCGTTAGGCGATGCTGGTAAAATAGATACTGTAGCAAATAAAAAGCTGTGGTTGTTTTGGTCAGATCTAGGCAGGATATAAACTCCAATGTAAAATGAGCTGTTATTAAAAAGGATCCGAACAATTAAGTGCTAGGAAAAATCCTTTGGGGTGATATCTAAGAGATGCCTCGAGAGTGTGTTGCTAACAGCAAAGAAGAGCGAAGTTACCACCACCTTGCAACTGGCCCGTAGAGCAATAGTAACGATCGCATCTGTAAATTGTTTGCAACTACCAAGGCTTCCCTCATGCTTATGAGAGGCATTTAGCAAGTTTGAAGAGAGGCAGATGTCATGTTGCTAGCTTTGGCGGTAGAATTCATATTTGCTCTAGTAGAAACGTCTGACTGGAAACCTTGGAGAATATCTTATTAACCATGTTGGCATGTCTGAAGATGGCATTTTGAATGCTGGGGCATCAGTGCATTATTATTACGAATAAAAACATTAGAAGAGCTACTTAAGGAAGAAACACTTGCTGTCCCGGGAGGCTCAGACTGAAAATCATTCAGTGAATGAGTGTTCAAATTGGATAATGAGTGAGTTTTTACATGGAAGGTAAGAAGGTAAGAGTGATTAGGGGTAGTACACTTTCGTCTTACGATTTCGCGTTAGCATCGAGAATTCTTTCCAACCAACTTTCATCAGCAGAATAAGAAAATCTTTTCACGAAGAATGCGCATTTGTTTTTTAAGGTAAATAATTTGAAGTCCATGCTCCTATCATGAAGGATTTCATTCGATATTTTTATTTTTTGCAAATAATCCTGCAATCGTTTCGGGACCAAAAAGTGTCATATTTGTAAATTGGGTTTTGAATTTGAAGTTTGAAGATTTTAACAATTCGGTTTGCTGAGTTGATGGAATGATGCTGTCAGTAGGTGGTGTGACTTTGTCCTGCGTCTTCATACTCCTACTCATCATCTCCATCGCTATGTCGAGGAACTCGTTCAATAATAAATTTTGAACAGTGTCTTTTGTCGAAGTTTTACAAAGACGGTCTAAATATTCCACTTTGTGGCTAATTTCAATAGTTGTTCAGAAAAATTGAGTCAGTCGGTTTGCATTTTCAACATTCTTAAACATTATTCAAAATGGAAAGGTAAAAAATATTTAACACTTTAAAAAATATTTAACACTGTAAAATTGAAAAATAATGCTAATTTCAGATTGATTTAAAATATATACATTGTTTATTCAGAAAATTTTTAATATTAAATCCTTAAAGTACATGTCTCAAAGTAAATACAAATATTTTTGTAATAATTTTTCAACACAAAATGGCGGCGATGCGACCGATTGAAAAAAACACATCAAAAACTGCCTCGTACAACCTAACGCCTTTTCCGGGGAACTTGCAACATTCATAGAAAAACAATGCTAACGAGATTTATAGTTCATAGGTTAACCAATAAAATTTATAAAAAAAATTACATTTTTACATTAATTTTAGATTAAACAAAAAAATGTATTATTTTTCAAAAATATCACATTTTAAACATTCATAAACAAATTATTTTTCCGAAATTACAAAAACATGTAAATTCAACGAGTAGATAATAATTTTTTGTAGATGTGGTATAAGTTTGAGCAGAATCGGATCAATATTTTTTGAGATATTTTGTACAGAAGTTGAAAAAGTACTACTTTGAGAAAAACGCGTTTAAAGTTTGCGGTAGATAAAAATCATTGATTATTAGTTTTTATTATAACTTATTCGTTAGTCAGCGATTCCAGGTTCATACAGATGCCCTTCAGCCTTCTCATGCAAATCATTTTGGTGCATTAGAAGGTCACGTCGAGCATTTCGGGCTTCTTTTGAGCTGAAAAGACTTCGACGGTTCTATCGTTCTATCCTGTCGTTGTCGGCTCTCTTGGCATAAATAACTAAGCTAGGGCTTATTTCGATACCTAAATCATTCACTAGGTGCAAGAGGAATGTATGTTGTTGAACATCCCAGAGGCTACGTAAGCTGATATTTCAACTATTTTCAAGCAGGCAATCTAACGGTTTTTACTACAAGGATCACAAATAGAGGCCTCTTTGTATACTATAAAAATAAACAAGTGTAAATGTACATCTGTATCTAGATTTCCTTAGAATTTCAGATTTATAAGAGTGTAGTAGGGATACACAATTAAAGAGCCGTCCATAGTGCCGAAGAGAAGTAGGCAGGGACGCGCTGCAGGTATGCTCGACCAGCTGGGGAACGCCGCGCTGCCTATAACTGATTATAACTCGAGAACTAATACGAATATCGCTTCACAATTTTTTTGGCGTATTTTTAGAGCATTTGAAACATTTTCCCCCTTAAGTTTCCCCAGTTACGTTTTCATTTTCACTTAAATATTTTTTTCATATTTTCAGTATGAAAAAAATAATTTTATGATTTATAGCATCCAGCAAACTGAAATCCAAATTTCCACAAAATGTCAAACAACCTCATTATAATTATGGAGCGTTCGAGTCAAACCAATATAATGTTACATTCATTCATGCACGAGAGAAGTATAAATAAAATCTTTAAAAATAATAACATAATTTATTCTACAAAACAAAGTAACTACGATGCGAATAAAAATTCAACACAACATAAACAATAAAACCGTTGAACTCATCTTCACGAATATGCATTCATTGTAGCTTTATTCAAATGTGCTTGGTCATTAAAATAACAGCACATTATTGAGCATTTAAATCTTAATTTACGACTTGCACAATCTGAAATGTAGTTTTTACTGTAATTGCTTAGCTTATAGCTTCAAACATTTCAGATTACATCGAAATAAGATGGTTTTTGTTGCTTGCAATGTCGTTGATTCGGTTGCTGCTGATGAAAAAGTTCAAGCATATCGATGCTGCTGCTTCGTGTCTTTTGTACTATTTTTTTCATTTTCGAGTTGTGATAGCTTCTGGTAGAGTCCTAAAAATATTACGAAATTTGCAGGATGTAATGGTGCTATAGTTTAAAACGTTAACTCGAACCTTATGTTCTCCATCAAATGCCTTATGGATGTTGAATTGGCGGCCAAATTTTAAAAAAAAACTTTAAAGTAATATGTTTTTATGATACTATTATGACATCAAATATAATCAACGAAAAATGCCGTTTCCATGCCAAGAGCTAGCATTTTGAAACTGAGGCAATTTCGACTGAAAAAATCAAAATATCGAAGCGATAAAATTTTGAAATTATTTCAATATGAAATATAAATATTAAATTGCCTATTACGGACTACGAAAGAATGAAATGACCTGCTAGTATGATTTAACAGCATATTGAACGTCACACAAAAAACCGTTACAAAATAATTAGCACCTGACAAATTCCATACAACAAATTATGATCAAACATACCTTTCACCAGCCACAACGATTAAACAGCTGAATTCATTATTCGCTCAATCGCCGGAAGAAATTCCAATCATTCACGTTATTGCTCAGCCGCTTCAAATAATTTTTCTAACTTTTGTTAATTTTTTTCGGCTGCACATTGATCATAGCTTACATTATTTTTTTATTGTTTTATTTAATTTGAAGATTTTAGTCAAATTTCAATGCGATTCGTAATGGGAAAAAATGATGAGTTAACGAAATGATTTATTGTTTCAGTTTTTTCAATCTGAAAATAATGTGCTAAGCCTGCAAACAAACAGGTAGATTACAAATGGATCACAATACATCTTTTCAGGTGGATGTTGAAGCTGTTACGTAGCACAGGTCATGATTCGGTATTTGCCGATTCGATAAGATTTTTTGTTTGTTGTTTATGCATAATTAAATTGTAACCACCCTCAGACACACCGTAATCGCTGTAAATGATGTGATTGATTAATATGTTAATTAGAGAACCTTGCCTCTATTGCTAACACTTACAAAAGCTTTTATTCATAAATTTTCTTATTTTAACTAGCGTACATATCTGAAAAACTGAACGAGCGAAATTATAATTTCTATGCATAAACTAATTATGACGTAATCTTATTCGATAAAAATTATAATTTAAAAAAATACGTTTTTATTTACGACACATAATATCTCCTTAAGTTCAACACATTTATCCAACAACGTTTAATGTTTGAATGTTGCTTGAGCTTAAATACAGTTTACTATCTCTGTTATTTAATACCTGAAATGAACTACACGACAGTTAAACACGAAAATGGTAGTGACATGAGGTAAACTTCCGTAGTTTCAAACAAAAAAAAACGTAATTACAAGTTTTCAAAACTTATTCTGACCACCTTGTATGTGTCAAGTGTTTGAGTCATTAAACACACAAAACATCTTTAATCAGCCATTAAAACCCGTAAATTATCTCAATTATGTTCACGAAATGCTTCATGTACCTGAACTACTTTGTTCAGCATCCAATATCAAAAGACAGTGGTGAAAAATAATCTTAACTGTTAAGCTTCAAAGCTGTGACTACTTCAAGAAATGGTCTTCATCTTTTCTATCCAAGAGTACGAAAAGCTTACGTTGCAAGCAACTTACAAGATATATAATTTTTGTTTAACTATTAGCTCCATCTTTGAGTAGATAGTTTACCGCGGTGAAACGATACCGAAATTGATAAGCTCAATTCGATTTGTCAAATAATTTTGAAATGAAAATGTTGTGCGAGAAAGACATTTTTGACTTAAGGGGGCAGGTACACTTAGAATTTTGAGAAAATCAATTTTATTTTCTTTGCATTTTCTAAAAGTAGCATATTTCAAAAGCATTTTTTGCAAATTTCAGACGAATCGAGCAATTCTTTATGGAGATAAATAATTTTGAATGAAGTCGTCTCTATTGCATAAAGCGTTTTTCGCATGCTTTAAAAGCATTTTTCTCGAAACTATGTTTTCGAAGTCGGTGATCACTGTAACATCAGCATGAACTTTTCCTGACTTATTTTATATATAATTATCCTCCGGATGAACGAAGGATTTTTCGATTGGACGATATTTTTTTGTTCAATAGCCGAAAATGTGAGTGAGATTTTGGTCGAAAATACAATTTTGAATTTCAGCCACCGCCATTGTTCAAAATCAAAATCTGCTAAAGTCCTTCGTTCATCCGGAGCACTATGTCATCAACTAATAATCCCTGTATCTTTTTTATTTCGGATGGTCCAGTGACAAGCTACAGTGATCACGGCAAAACAATTTTTTTTTTTGACCCCTCGCAAATTTACTCTATTTCGACTAATTTTCAACCTTTTGCCTTAAAAAAATTGCAATAGCTTCTACAAATGTATTGGGCTATGTAGGCAACACTTATTTTTAAAGGCATTCTTCTTGTGCCGATTGTATTTTGTTTATGCATGAATTTTTTTTTAGCGATAATATATTCGTAATTTAGCCAAATTAAGTTCCTGCACACGTCTAAAAATAAAACAACAAATTAATTCACGTTTCGATCTCTCTCTCTCTCTCTCTCTCTCTCTTTCTCTGGTTTTCTCTCTTTAACCCGACTTTTCACTTTGTGAGAATTCTCACTGCAACTCGAAAATGTATATTATATTTTATCGAATTAATTTAACTGTTAACACAACTTACCATATTTTTAATTAAGAGCGTCTAATGTTCCTGTTTATTTTTGCAAATTTGCACTTTTTATTGGTTTAAATCAATTGGAAGCTATATGGTTCTATCAAAGTGCAACTGACAATTTACTTCACGTAAATTCAATCTTATCGAAAACCTCTAAAAGGCAACTTCCACCCCGAACGCCCAGCAATATCGGATTTTCTATTAACTAATTTATACTTGAAAACGAAAGACTTAAGCAAGTAACCTCCATTATGTTTTCAAATATTTTGTAAGTCCTACTAATTAAACTTATTTTTGGTATTTTACTCCTTCTTTTATGACTTTCTTTTGCTTAAGCTGAAAGTAGCTGCGTTTTTCATCTCCGTAAAGATTATACGCTTAATTTACCTGTCATCTCTCTAGGTGATCGTACTCTGCACTATTAGGCGTGTTTTTTTGCTCCTCTATCCAGCAGAGAGTAGAGTATATGCATTGAAAACAACAACACTCCTACACCAGTGAATTCACTAGTACAGAAATTCTATTCCTCATTTGTAGTTCACGTGTTGAAGTTTAGAATGTGCTGATAGAAAAAAGAAAAGCTCATGAGAAGTTGTCTTTTTTGCTGTGAGGTGGCTATTTAATTGTCAATGGGCGACTTTGATTTTTTCATGGTTATGTTGAATGTTTTGGTAGTTACGAAATTAGAAAAAGCTCTCATAATGTGTAGAAAGTTAAAAGAAGCAATTTTCTGTTCGTTCTTTTTCTATTTTCTATCGATTGTGATAGTGTATATTCGTTATTTTCTCCCTTTATTTTCAGCTTTTGCGTGCTACCACAGCAAATACAGCAACCTATGTCAGTCTTAGCGAATGCATTGCTTTTTTATACTAGATCGTTGTTTTTGCGACATAGTTGTACTCTGCTCTGCATCGGAGCAAAAAAAACACGCCTATTGTGTTAGGCATCTCTCTTTGGAACCCGGGTTATTCAGATTTATCAGATTTTCTAGAGAAGCTTAACTACCATCAGCATTTATTTGTTGTAGATGGCCAAAACAAGACCTCAAAAGTCTCCCAGATCCCTAAACTACGGGTAATGTTAGAGTTGGACTTACTAAATAAAGTCCATCTACATGCCATCAACGTTCGGGTTGGAATCCACTCTCAAAGTCTAACACTACCCACACTCTGGAATCCACTATCGGTGTCTACTTGCCTCAGAAGCCAACACAGCCTGTAGATTGATAAGGCCGTTCTTCAAACTTGTGAGCCATCTTCACGTAAAGAATGTATGGTGAGTATCATTATACTCATCCAGATATTACTGACAGTACCGACCCACTTCACCCATTCTCTAAGAGTACCTTCTGAAATAATCATGCCTTGTTAGGAATAGGCACAGGTAGATCTCCACTTCCCTGTAACCACGACTGACCCATGGATCTCAAAGATTTACTAGTCTCGCCGACCAGCGATCTGTGTTGCTTACGCTCCAGAGTTGTTGCCAAAATTAAACTCCTATTTCATTTGGCTCAGAATGTTTGAAGTACTCTTCGCTGCATTCTTGTTTTGAGGACTGTAAGAATCCTATTACATAGCCTATGGATGTGGTGTCAGTAGTTCAGGTTTGTGTCAAGCGTCACTCTAAGGTATCCTAATGACTCACTGTTCTGGACCTTTGCGGAGCCTAGTGCTATTAGTTTAGCAGTCGACACCCTCCGTTTCTTCCGTGATAACGTCAACTGTAGGCTTTGATTGGTTTTTCATCGTTTCATCCTTCTTATGACTTGATTAGATCAATTCAGTGAAATCCGCAGCTCTGAGAGTGATAGCACAACCCATCAAAAACAAATCTGCGGTCATTTCCAGGTGTAGGGATCCATGGTAAACAATGTTAAAAGTGTGAAGTCTGACGATTGACCTCTGTGCTGCTTTGAGATGATCAGTCCTTTTTGTTAGTGTTCAACCATGAATTCTTGAAATAGTCCCGCATCATTACCAACATGTACGAGCTAAAACACATCTGCCCACCTCGTCAAATTGAAGGTTCTGAAGGTTCAGCAAAATGACCGGTCTGATGCTGTGACATGTTTCTTACCACTACTCCGATTTCGCCAGTTGCATGTCTTTTTTGCAAGTTGAACTGTTGGTCAGATAGATCACCAGCTCATCTAATTGCTGGCAGTAACCGTAGCTGCTTGAAAAGATTTTCCACCATGTCTAGCATGCAGAGTAGATGATACATGGCCCACCAAAACTTTAAGAGCTTCAATCAGCTCTCCATCAGGGCCCGAAGACTTTCTCTTCCTTCATAGAGAGATCAGCTCCTCTTTCGTATAGAAAAGAACGTTCAGCCGGCGAAAGATGACACCATCACCCATCGTTGGCGGATTCACTGGCAAAAGTAAGCTGTGGATACGTTTTATAGTTTCCACGGCTTTGGGAGCTCTAAATCACATATGGCCAAATCTGCGGATAATCAATTATCTAAACTGATTTCCTCTTTCACTCCATTGATCTAAGCTGACTTCCTGGCAAAAGATCTGCCATTATGGCTTTGGACTACTCCTTTTTTGCTGAAATGTTTGCAGCAAAGCTTAGCTGCCACCCACTTCTTCCTAATTTACTGTGCAATATGCTGCATGCTAAGGCAATGAGTTGCAGTTTGGCAATCAGGAAGGACTCTTATTGACGCATCGAAGCTCCATTAGTCCATTTTTTATTTCTTTCAGTAGTCTCTACTGCTTAATCGATCATAAGGATTCTAGCGAATAAAGACTCCCTTTCTAAACTTGCATTTCATGATGCGGTCATCTCGATTATGCTAAACTTGGTTGCATTTCTAGTGGGAGAATGATGTCGACATTGCTTGCTCTCGAAAGGTCATGTTTTCCAACCAAATATGGCCGTAGCCGTTGCTGCAAATGCGTGCTTTTTTTACGTCAACGATCCAAATCAGCACGTGCCTTGTTCCTTCTGACAGTCAAGTCATCAAATTTATCATCCTGTAATGCTCACTTATCAGTAAGATTTGGGCCTTGTTTATTTATTTATTTATCTAATATAGACTAATAGTATTTGAAAAAAAGATCAAAAACAAACAAACGATTCTATTAAAATGAACTATTTTTAGCCAAAGATACTTACTAAAGCACAAAATAGTATCTTAGTTAGATGTATGTCATGAAACTCCTTAGATCGCCTCCTCACAAATCCTAGAGTTACAAAGATGGCGTTAACATGATCGTCAAAAGTGAAAGCATTATTTAACAGTACTTCGAAATTGAATACCTTGTCAGAATATCTTAAGGGAATACTATTCAAAGACTATTCAAAGCTTAACGGACTAGTTTTGCGCGTGAACGAAACAACGGTACACTTGCCAATGTTAATTACTAATTTGTTAGCACTACACCAAGTCATGAGACTATCTAGGTCAGCTTGCAGCCCCAAGCAGTCACGAACATTAGCTACCTTTTTAAAAATTTTAGCGTCATCTACATGTAGTGAAATTGACGAGTGTGTCAGGATAGATGGGAGATCATTTATAGACAAAATAAATAGTAGAGGTCTTATGCGACTTCCTTGAGGACCACCATATATAATATCAATTTCTGATGCAAGGGTACCACGGAAATGTACACGTTGGATACGGCATTCTAAATAAGAAGCTATCCAGGAAATAAATACCTGAAAAAAGTTAAAAGAAGACAATTTACAGAATAATATGGAATGGTAGAGCTTGTCAAAAGCCTTCGTGAAGTCAGTATAAACACAGTTTACCTGAAGTCCTGCCTCGATTGATGGAATAACAGTGTTGAAGAGCTCAAGCAGGATGGTAGTTATCAATTTGCCTTTCATGAAACCATGTTGGAAAGCAGATAATATTGATTTGCTGTGAAACACCACAACATTACTGATTATTGCTTCGAACAGTTTAGCAGCACATGGAAGTTTTGCGATGGTTCGATAGTTGCTGACTACATTTTTATCACCTTTTTTATGAATAGGTGTGGCGATTACATATTTCTAAAAACTGGGAAAAATACCGAAAGACTGAGAAATATTAAATAGATAGACAAGAACAGGAGACAGGGTGAAAAGATAGCATTAAGAATGTTGTCGGGACTTAGTGTCAAATTATTGTCCAGCTTCCTAAAATATGCCAAAGTGGTACCTTTGTCAATATACACATCTTTCATTCCCAAAAAAGATGTTAGGGTTATTGTCAAGTTGTCAGTATAGTTATTAATGTAAGCAGAAGGTTTCGTATTGTATGCGGTATGGAAATAATTGGCGAAAATATTGCTGATTGTAAATGGATCGAAAATGGCTATGTCGTTTGAACTATAAGTGGTGAGATAACCGTAATAATATCTCTTGAAATTAATAAAATTCCAAAACCCTCTCGGCTGCTGTTGAAAATTGGAACTAAGATTGCTATGGTGAATTTGGTAAAAATTTTCGACCTCGGACTGGTAAAGATTCCTCTTCTCTACAAAAACCAAAAAGTCAAAAGCAGATCGCGATGAGTAATATCTTTTCTATGCTTTAGATTTTAAATTTTTGCAAGTGGCGTACTGCCTTCGGTTTCCATGGAACTTTTTCGCAATCGTTTGAGAAGAAGACTGGTACACAGTGAGCAAAAACTAGATCCAATAACTTTATGTGACTGTTGATTATGTTTTGCACTTGGCATAGGCCACACGCAAGCATTGCGTTTATAAACTCTTCGGCATACGGGCGACTACCAAGAGAGAATGTTGGAGCTAAGATGATGCCGTCGTCAGCTAAGTTCCAAGTAATCCGGGGTAGTTTTAAGTTACCCATAAGGATCTTCGTCATTTGCATCTAGTAGGTCACATAAATGATGAGTGGTATTCAGTACTTACTTATAAAAAATCATTGATGAGTTTGGTGGGATACATAAAACTGCTAAGTAGAGTTACACTGTTCCGAAATCCACACAAGCACAGACAAGTTTCAAGTTATCGGTGTTCGGTTTTATTACTTCTGATGTGCTATCCAAAATGCGCACGGCAAGCAAGACGCCCCCACCTACCGGGTCGTCGAGTAAATCTCCATGACGATCTTTACGGAAGACAGAAAACCGCAAATCAATTAGTTCTGTAATTAATATCTTTACGCAAAGCCATGTTTTAGTGATAGCTATGACATTGAAGTCTGAAGAAAGATTGTAGGTATAAAAATAGTTAGCTTTAGATCGCATGTCACTCATGTTAGCGTAGGAAATGGACATGTTTTCGAATCGGTTTTTGGTACAGATTTACCAGCCGTAGTGCTATTCTTCTGTACAAATTTACGGGCGATTGCACTCGTAAGCCAGAAACTGTGTGTAGTGGTTTCAAAGCAGCAATCTGGAACTATGATTTTAAACGATGACAACCGATGATGATGACCGATATTTGCAACCAAGTTGCAGACAGGAAGTATAAAAATTTTAGCATGCTGTAAGATTATGATCACACACGAGCTAAGGGAAGTGGTCGTCAGCCGCAGATTCTCTTGGAAGACTCTCATTTCCTCCCTTCCAGCCGTTTCTTAATATAAAATGCGTCTTTGGAACCGTACATGAGCCCCAGCACATGGCATGTTTGGCGTAATCTGCCTCACTCCTTTCGGCGCAGAGCATGCGTTGAGAGTCAGCAGAGCAAATACCTTTCCGATGGCCCATCTCATCACACGAGCCTTTGCAGATAGGTAGGAAACCATATATAGACTTGTTTAAAGTCTAGTCTTGATTTATAAAAATGGTACGATTCCTACATTTACAACATTTCGAATATCTTCAGAAAAAAATTTTGATCTATTTTTCATATCGTTTTATAATATTTCAGTGAAAAAATTTAATAGTTTTTTTCTTGTAATATATCTATCACCTTGCTCTTTGTATTAAAATTATCATTTCACTACTCAAATGAAGCTAAAAACAACTAACAAGTTATTTTATTAACCTTATAAACTCTAGCGTATAATAACTGCTAGAGCACTGATTTGATGAAGAAAAGTAGAGGATATGTGTCGATTTTGCTTCAGATTTAATATGATTGAAATATTTATGAAATTCCTGTTTCATATTCACGATTAGATTATCACATCCGATATTTAGCATGTAAAATATAGTGCTAGAGAAGTAAAAGAAGTTTTAAAAGTGTACAGGATTAATTTTTCGCTCAAAAAATGTAAAACATTTTGCTGAAAGAAAAAATCCCATTACGAAAAAGAAATATGCTTTAGGTTGCGATATCGAAAAAAATAAACAATGAAAATGTATTGTCATCAGGAAGATAAATTTGCTTTTGATCCAACAAACAAAAAAACAACTATACCCTTATCTGCCGAATCAACTAATTTTTTTACACAAATAGAACTTTTAAATTAATTTTTCGAAAGACAGAAGACTACTTAAAATAAACAATTTATGTGTCGCTACTTATTATCTTGTTTGATTTATTTCAAACCTACTCTTATTCCAATACATGCACGACTAGTTTCAGACACCTCCGTAGAATGCTAAATACTCCACATACACGCCAGTTTTTTTTTCAGAAGACACCTGCGAACAGATTCCATTCAGTCAAGCTACTTTGTTTCTTTTTGTATGAAAACCAAAGGATGATATCTGCTAGAGAGCTTAACCTGAGAGACTATTCAATAAAAACATTCCGGCAACCATCTCTACTAGATCTTGAAAAATGAGATGAATACTTTTCATTGTCAAGGTCAAAATCCAATGACTTCGTGCAGAAATACAATAAACCTTATTGAGTTTGTGTTGAGCAGTAAATTAAGATAAATGACGGCGCAGGATGCGCTTGTCTCGTCTCTACACAAATGGGCAGTAAAAACAAACGTGGTCAACGTCCTAAAACTAAAATTGTCTAATATTTTAGAACACAACATGTGTCCAGTCTGCGCAATTTCGTGGAACTTTATATCTTGCTCTAATTTAAAGTACGACCGCGAATTAATAAAAAAAAATCTTAACGAGTCGCTCGTTTTGTGAATTGTGAGGAATATTAGCATCGGAAATAGTGATCTCTAGGTAAGGAGCCAATTTGCGTGTTAAGATTATTCCTGTCGGCGGATTAGTATGAAATTGCGCAGTTTTATATTTAAAGATAGTTTTTTTAACGATGCAAAATGATAGTGTGGAGAAGCCTGTTTGAAGTTTTTTGCTGACATCAGTTTTATATTTGAAGAGAATAATATTGGTGCGTTAGGATAAAAGCAAAATTAGCAGTGTTAAATGATGAAATATTTGCAGAGTTTATCGACTTTCGGATACCTGAAAGTGAAAAATGCAAATGAGTCTGGAAACAAATTTTAAGAATCAGATTGAAATCAACTACTGCAGATGCATATCTATAGAACTCTATCTTTATTAATGCATTGGTAATATTACGAGCAGTTTTTTAATGAGGTCAATGAATTCGTTTTAGAATATATAGAATTTTTTGTATAAAAAAAATACATTTTATCACTGTGATTGGTATATGCAGATGGTATGTTTCTGTTGATTTCAGCTTTAGAAAAATGTATATGGTACCAATTATAGATGATACAATTAAAAGGTTTGATTTAAATTAAAGCTTGATTTGCTTTGCTTTCATTTGCGTTTTTCATCATTTGTTTTTTTATGGTTTTGTTCCTATTGAATTTAAAGCAGCTAAAGATCATATAATAAATACTAACAAGGCCAGATTACTCTCGAAGTATTGATATCTGCTGAGAAATTAAAATATATCTAGTTTCTAAAGGAAAAATTGGTCTTTAAATTAAAATATCGGTTTTTGGAAAGGTTGGAAAAGTTGAACCAGATTAAATTAATTGGAAATAAGGTTAAAGTCGAAAACTTATTTCATTAAATTTTTAGGTTTTAGATCTAACACTTTTCCAACAAAGCAGTATTAAGTTTACCATAACAAGCTCATATGCTAAACTCAACATATTCTTTGAAATTCGTTTTCATCCGAGGATTTCATGGAAAATTTCAGCGATTAAACGTTGTCTGACACTGCCATCTGAAAAATTTTCAAAATTCGGAAAATTTATACATTGCTTCTTTATTTTTATTGTAAATACTTTGCATATGTTTACGAAATATTTACGAAAATGAATGGTGCTGGAAACCCAGTGCTAGCACCACAGCCAAAAATATACCAAATCTACTTCACGTTAAGTTAAACCCACCCTGTGAATTTCATTTCGATTGAATGATTGCGCTGGAAATTATAGCGGTGAAAAGAATTTTAGGGTTACCACCATTAAAACTTTTCAAATTTTCGAAATCTTAATATTTATTGTTAATTGTCATTGCAGGATCATTCACATTTGAAAATTTAATGACAACATCGCTTGGTAAAGAATTGCCCAAAAATTGCAAATATGGCTAAAGCTGGCAGCTCTTTCATGATTTTTTTACGAAATTTTTAAATCTAATTTATAATAAGGTCCACCTACTTCAGGAATTTCATTTTGATTTTATGACTGCATCGGAAGTTATAGGGAAAAAAGCTTGATTTTGCTGAACAAATTTTCAAAATGAAGGTGAAAAAAAATTTCATAGTTGGCAAGTTTATTCTAATTTTCCAACGAAATTTCCACCAAATATGGCTTCAAATTAGGTTCAAGTATTATGTGGATTTTGTTGGCTGAATCGGAAGTTATAGGCTAAAAAGCAGTTTTTTTCGCAGAGATTTTTCAAGATGGCACCACTGCCACAGGGTTGCTTGCATTTCAAAATCACTTCTATCAGCCTTGGTCTTAGTTTATACCAACATGTCCTGTAAATTTCATAATGATCGAATCAGTCTGTCAGTTCTCGTAAACAGAAGTTTCGAGTGCTGAAAATAGATGTAATTTGTTCCTGGGCTGCCGTTCTTGTGAAACTGGGAATTTTGAAAATTTCAAATTGACACGGTGGACAAACGTTAAGATTTATCAATAATTTGAATTTTTGGTCAAAAGCGAAAAAGTTTGAGGAGGATCGATGATTTGAAGGAATTTTTTTCACGTGCGTGCGTAGCTACGGAGTAGCCCACACAATCTTGAAAACCCATTTATGTATAGTTTTAGTCAATATCGATCCGCTCTGCAAATTTCGCGATGGTCCAAAGTTTTTGTCAAAAGCTATCCACATCGAAATTTGAAAAATAAATTCTTGCCTACTTTTAGGCATGCAGCGTTTCATAATTTCCAATTTTTCCCATTAATAAAACATAATTAGTTTTTATTTCCAGCACTTACTTTGAACAAAAATGAATTCACTAAAATGCCCGCCGCCAAGGAGTTTTTTTAATTAGTCACTCTATGTAATTTCAGGTCAATCAGACCGGTCACTCCAGAGATTATCTCCCTTAATGTTTTGCTGATACAAACTATATCTAAGGAGCCGGAACTGGTATATATATATCCATTAAATCTTGGGCCAGGAGCTGTCTACCTCCAATCAGGTTCGCCTCAGGAATGGAAGTAATTATTTTTCTCCATTAGTATTTGTGTGTTGTTTTTCATTTTGTTGCATTTCTGCTGAGTCTGAGTTGTCACCACATACCTTGGAGGTTTTTCCCTCCCCCTTGGATTTTAATGTTTAGTATACAATAAGAGAGTGTTTGATTGGGATGAACAGCAGGCAGCGTCTTTATTGTCTTCGAGCAAACCGAACCCTTTTTCAAGACTCGACGCAGTTGCATAGAACTGTCAATACAGAAAACTAGTATCTTTAGGGTTCGGATTGAAAACTGCTCTGCTACTGCGAATAAAGCGATTTTCTGGCCATTTTTAAAGAACCCGTCTCATGTTTTGCTTCATTGATGGTTTTTCACCATAACTTGGGCAGGCATCTTGAGTGGAATTCGGTTCAGCTCAGATACTCTTTCAGCTACAGCCCTTTTAAATCGTTACAGATCGTGCAATGCTTTCTTCAATTTTTCACTGAATTTGATTAACAAAGAAGTTAGCAAAGATAAAGATAAAGTCATGAAAGAGTAAATAACTTCAGATCTTTTATAGAACCGATATACGCAACCACTTGGTATAAACAAATAATTGATTAAATAATCAATATGTAACTATCAAAAGATTGACAATCAATATTTAACAATCAAAATAATAACATTTATTGTCTCAGAAAAGACAAAACTCCATTGCTACTATGGATTAAATGGTTTTATTTTATAACAGCTCAACTACAGAGCTTTCAAGGTAAATTTACAGCGACGCAACGAAAACTCAAACGTTTTACTACAAACTACAGGCACTGCATACCATTTAATTCAAAACATACAGTTCATTGAGATATACGGCACAGTACACTGAAGTGATCTTGGTTCAATGCTCAAACTCGCGGTTTTCGCATAGATCTACTTAGACGCTTTGCCTAAATGATGCCCACAAAAATGTTATAATCAGTGTACTCAAATAGTATCGCGAACGCTGGCTCAGTTCGCAGCGTCTTGGTGAATAGAGTAATTCAAAAAACCCTTGTCCGATCCACCCGCTGAACGACCCGAAAATCTTTGTTAATGAATGAACTTAATACGCTGCAAAGTTATCCGCGTCTCCTGTTATATTACATTTCCCCTCATGATTCTGCAGATTCTCTTCGGCTCCTCTTCTTGCGAGCCGTTCCCCTTAAGAATTGCTGCATTTTCTGCTTTGTCAACATGAACACAGGTACGGTGCAATCTATTGTGATGTTCATGTGGAGAATAAAATAGTAAGAGTTACCTTTTTTCGTGTGCAAATTTCCCCAGATCGGTTTTTTGTGTCTGCTCTGGGTTTGCTTTCCCAAAAGACGTAGTTTTTCGGTTCTGGTGCTTTGGGTGAAATGACCACTTGATTGCTGTGGACGCCTCTGTTGGCGCTGGAAATTTATCCGCGTCTCTGCTATGTTGCTATTTCCCCTCATGGTCTACGTTACAGAGTTTGTAGATTCTTTTTTGCTCCTCTTCTTACGAGTTTTTCCCCTTCTGATTTGATATCTTTTATGCTTTGTAAGTTATTGTGATGTTGATATGGAGAATATGTAGGAGTTAAATTGTTTCGTGTGCAATTTCCCCCAGATCTATGTTGATGTTATTTCTATGTTGAATTTCTGAAGTGCTTCCTTTAGCATTTATAGCTTCCATTAGGTGAATTTTTTTATGTCTTTTTCGCGAAAAAAACGCACCTATTATAATACTTTTGACTTGAATTTTTTGTATTATCGGTGTTAATACGGTCGGTTAAAGATAAACAAAAGGATAGTTTTTAAAGTAAATTATAACATAAAAATCATTTAAGTGAGAGCGTATTGAAAAGATTCTGTTTCGAAAAGTTAATGTTTACCCGTTTAATATGCATTGTGTGGAGAACCAAAATTGCTGTGATTGTGCCATAGAGGATTTACTGCGGCAGTCTTTTTCATCTAAATCGATTGAGCGGAAAAAGGATCTTAGGGGCAAGACCACTAATTTCGCTCGGTCAGTAGTTCGCAAAATATTGGGCACTTTTCTTGCAAATTATATGAGGAATTTTTTTTTGTTGTGGTATTAGCTATCTAATTTAATTTGCTAAAAGATGCATTATATCCTCAACTTTGAGCTATTAAGAAACTTTCATCACTTATTTAGCCTGTAGTATGTTTTCAATTTAACTTTTTTCATAATTAAAAAAAAATTAAAGAAATTAGTATGTTTTTTTTGCTTTCAAATACTATATACAATTTGAACTTTTCTGAGATTGTTAATCTTAGTGAGTAAGAATATCACCAATTTTTAATACAAATATGGTCAGCATTGAAATATCTAATTGATTTTTCACACGATATTTCAAAAAAATCGTACGCATAGTTTACTACGCGCTTCATAAGTATGGTTATATATATATTATACGCTTATATATTTTGCTTGTGCTTCACTAAGTCTAAAAGCTACGAGCCGCCACTGTATCACAGATAACGGTCAAACTCCCATGCTTAAAACAAACATGCAACTTATACCGAACCACCGACTCAGTGCCCTGTTATATGTTTTATATTTAATAGTAACTGAAATCCATCCCTGAAACAAAATTGACGTTTGAAAATGAAATTCAGTGTTCCGAAGATTTATTTTCGCTCTACTTTACAAAACCAATCTTCCGCATTAGATACAAAAGTTGCACAGTCGTCAAACGCAAAATCGATGCAAATGGTGAAGCAATTAAATTTTGTTGAAGATGAAAATTAACTTCAATCCGGATAGCCTAATTCAATACAAGCTTTGAAAATTCTTGACACATAAAATAGTTTTGTGTTAGTAGGAGCCACTGCAGCATGCACTATTTCTCATCTTTCCTTTGTTTGCAAACCTGTATCACTTCATAATCATGGATAACATTCATTTTATTACCTTATCGACATTGTAAATTTAATATAACATTTAAACAGTGTATCTGTAATTTTTAAGTAACCTTCAAAAATCGCGGCATAAATATTTGCGTTAAATCAACAAACAATAATTTGACGATATTAAAAGCAAATTAATTAAATCAGCGAAATCGAAATTAATGAAGAAAACAATGAAGATCAGTTTAAAGATCGGAAAATATAAATTGATAGTACTGGTTTGAGCTTGTTGTCAAAACTGTCATGCTCTTTGGCGAGGTCATATGGAAATGAAAATTTTCACGAGCACTAATGTTTCAACTAACCCAATATGCATCTCCATGAGATGCAATCAAATGTAGATGGAAATATCTTTGTGATGTGTATATCATCATAACTAGAAAAACAACGGACATTCAAGATGATGAATGAGAGCTGCGAGCATGTACGATGCAAAAATGTTGTTTAAGTTTCATATTGCATCTGATTGATTGGCTTCTTTCGTTAATTGGGATACCTTTGTTGGATATATTACATCAGTAAATTTGCGCCAGGTAGATGGCGAAATAGCCAAAATTGCAGATAAGTGTATCTAAAATGATGACCATCATTTGCGCTGCAGATTTGTTTATGTTTGTATAGATGCATTTAATATTACAAGAAATATTATAACATTGCAAAAAATATTTAATATTATAAAAAATGCATATGCACAAACTTTTTAAGAAAATTTGAAGATTATAATTTTTCAACCAAATTTTTACCGAGATTGACTTATTATGAGATCCATCTATTATTTGAATCTCGCTTTGATTTCAACATAACTGCGCCGGGAGTTATAAACCAAAAGGTTTTATTTTGCTGAGCAAACTTTCAAAGTTTAAGAAACAAAAACTACCAGAGCTCTAGAGTAGTTTTTCATTGCAATTTCATTAAAATTTAGTGTCTGAGTCGGAATTTAAATGGCAAGACGAATTTCCCTTTTCCTGATAATTTTTCAATATGCCTCGACTGCCACAGGGTTGTCCTAATTTTAAAATCACTGTGACCAATATATACCGTGAATTTCATATTGATCTGATTATCGGGCCGTGAGTTCTCGCGAACACAAAATTCGGTTTCTAAAAATAGGGGTAATTTAGTAAACGACTACCGTATTGGGCAAAAAAAAATTTATGAAATTTATTAAGAAAAGTATTAAATTTATTGAAAACTTTTTTCTAAAAAGCAAAAATTCTTTTGAAAGGTCGTTGATTTGAAGGATTTCTGTTTACGCATCTACCATAACTACAGGGTTGCCCGTAAATTTATCCTATATTACACAAATATATTTTTGACTTCATGAACCTCAATATATTTGGCCTCTGTTGGCTGTATGGCTTATGCGCTCGTATACCAGAAGACCTTGCTCGACCAAAATACGACAAATTTCCCCTGGTTCGACATCTTCATTCAACGTCAGTCGTAAGATATACTCGTGCATTAATTTACCGTCTGAGCATACTTTACATTCCGCTGCTAAGTTTCTATCTATTTTCAATAAATTTTTGCAGTTCAATATGACCTTCTCTCGTCTCTGCTTGGTTCCCCTCTAAGCATCGTTCGAATCGTTAAACCACCGATTCCGTCACCGTGAATATTTACCGCCTATAAACCCAAGCGAAACAGTTTCAAATAACCATAATAGTACTGATGTAACCATAGAAAACTCATCCTAATTATCGTATTTATCTCTAGTTATGATCACCAATATGTTTTTCTTATGTAGAAAGTGCTGCTCGACAGCGAATACAAAACCATCAAACCTCATCGAATGAGTAAGTCCTAAGTCATTTGCTGATATTCAAGTCAACATTGGAAACAGATCAAAACAAATGTTGCGTCTTGGACAGATGCAAATTTCATTTCGATTTTAAATGAAACTGCTCTAAAATTTTACACACTTTTGTTTTCGCACAAAATTTTCATTCACATTAGTCCGAAAAACTAACAGACTAAATTGATGGGCTCATAAATTAACACGTCGGGCAGGTATTAAGTAATCAATTTATGGATGATCGCTACTTCAGACTCGATATCGACCGAAATTGGGCTCAACCAAAACTATTTTGCATGAATATCCATTTTTGAATTTTAATGAGTTCAACTATCGTACCAATAATGAGTGAAGCGGAAGTTACATAGTTTAAAGAAAATTGTTATCGAGCCTACTGTTGCCTATGCGAAAAAAAGCGGGCAATACATTTTTGGTGCATAATTTTTGGTATTGTAGTGAAATATGTTTTCTTCTTCATCTTTTCACTTTTTATCTATTTTATTTAAATGCGTCATTTGCATCAACTTTAGAAGCTAAGTGCCTTTTAATTTTTTTGCTTCTTGACAGGAATCGACCTGATTGTTCTGTATTTTTGGTTTTACTAAATATTTTATTTTCCAATTCTTTTCCATATTTGTTCTTCAAACATTAGTATTAAAATCACTTTGGCCCAAAATTCACATTTCAACATACAGTGGCTCACAGCTTATTTGATACAGTGACTTTTTAAAAATGCAAATCACTGTAACTTTGAAATAAAGAACCCTATTCAAAAAATTTAAACGTATTTGACTAGATGCATATTCAACTTATACAATGCAAACCAAAAATGTTCCAGCAATATTCCTCGGTGTCCGGTAAAAGAGAAATACCACTCGCGCAGAAAA
This sequence comes from Nemotelus pantherinus, assembly GCA_963978885.1. Lineage (NCBI taxonomy): Eukaryota > Metazoa > Arthropoda > Insecta > Diptera > Stratiomyidae > Nemotelus > Nemotelus pantherinus. The sequence continues at coordinate 115,794,023 of OZ022265.1, read as the reverse complement.
ATTGCAGCTCACAGCTTATTTGATACAGACACTTCAATGCGAATAAACTTCTATTTCTCGCGGAGTTAATCTGTGTTGTTTTTGTTTCTTGAATTTTTGATTGTGTTTAGACATTGGCTTACGTAATTTTTAGCAAGATCTTGTAAGCTGAAGTGCCAAAATTAGCCAAAATTGTAAAATGGGTCATCGCACCACAATTGAACAGCGAGAATTGGTATTAAACCACTTTAAAAAAGGACAAAGTGTTCGAAAAATTGCTGAAAGTGTGAATTTGAGTGTCTCTACAGTGCAGCACATAATTGAACGCTTCGTACACGAAAATTGGGTAAAAAGTAAGAGGAGAAATGCGCCAAACAATATTTTCACCGTATCCCACGAACGATACATTGTAAGGAAAGTGAAAGCAAACACAAAGATTTCCGCTCCAAAATTGGTTACTGAGGTTCATCGTGAATTAAGGAAGTCATGTAGTGCTGAATCCGTCCGACGAGTGCTTCGCGACCATGATTTCAGGGTCCGAGTAGCTCGTAGGAAGCCTTTCGTTTCCAAAAAAAATACAATAAGCCGATTTGCCTTTGCCAAAGAGCATGTGGGAAAGCCATCCGCGTTCTCGAATACGGTTATTTTCGCGGACGAGTCCAAGTTTAACATTTTTGGCTCCGACGGAATGTCATATGCCTGGCGCAAGGCAACCACTGAGCTAAACAAGGAGAACCTCAAAGCTACTGTGAAGCATGGTGGTGGTAATGTGATAGTTTGGGCCTGCATGTCCGCAGCCGGAGTCAGAAATTTAAAGTTTATTGAGGAAACAATGGACTAAACAAAGTACCTTGATGTACTCAAAAACAATTTGCTGCAAAGCATTGAAAAACTGGGTGTTAGCAACCAATTTCGGTTGTACCAAGACAATGATCCAAGGCACAAGTCGGGAATTGTGCAATCCTGGCCAATTTGGGACTGCCCTCATTTGATGTCTCTACCGGCACAGTCACCAGATATGAACGTCATTGAGAATCTGTGGACTTTGTTGGATAACAACATTAGAAAACACAAGATTTCTAATAAACAAGACCTGAAGAAAGCATTGCTAGAGGAATGGCAAAAAATTACTCCTGACATCACAAAAAAACTCGTCGACTCAATACCTAATAGGCTCCAGGCTCTACTTAAGGATAAGGGCTATCATACGAAGTATTGAAATCAACTGGAAACCTCATAATTCACAACAATTTTAATGTTTAATCAAACTGTATCAAATAAGCTGTGACATGAAATTTGTTATTACTTTTAGTTTTTTGTTTTTTAAGATGTAAAACATCAACTTTGTAACAAATATAAACTTGTTTAATAAACAACTAACATTTTTCTTCAAAATGGTGTTCAAATTTTTTTGATATTGTTATTATGTTTTGAGTCATTGCAACTTAATTTTTTAAAGAAGCACTGTATCAAATAAGCTGTGAGCCACTGTATGTATCATCAAAAAAATCCAGTCACTATTTCTTGGAAATGCAACATCTGATTGAGCTGAAACTTTCAGGAAACATTTGTGTGTATGCACAATAGATCCAAGTCTCACTAAATGTTAATTAACTTTAACCCTTTGGCGGCTGCGGCTATTTTAGTGATATTTTAAATATCCCTCTGTTTCTATCATCAAATAATGTGAATATAATAAAATTTTTGAAATTTGTAGCTCTATGTGTGCACTAGGCGCCTAAAAAGAGCTGGGAAAATTGGGAAATTTTTGAATAACTTTTGCTTTAGATGCGGTAGGTACTGATAGTGAATACCTTCAAATCATCAACTCTCCTAAAAAATTGTGACTGTTTAGAAAAATGTTGCGAGTTTCTTTTGGTTTGGAAAACATTGTTGCCAGATATAGAAACAGATTTTGAAAATATCGAGCTTGAGCAAATTCGGAAAGAAATTATGGGGATGGATGTCGAGAGTTATTTTTCCGGAAATGATGCGGAAGAATTTTTAACTTGTAATGAACAACTCATATCTTGCGAAGAAGAAGATTTAGAGTATTTTGCGAGGGTTTAAATTAGAGTCTTGCAGTTTGCAAAGAACTTTATAAAGAAAAACATAGAACATCACTTGTTCAGCCGCAAATGTGGAAGTATTTTCAACCGTGCTCTTCAAAAAAACAGCAAAATTCTGTGGAATCGGAAATGGATGAAGTAGTTCTTACTGGAAATGAAGGCATAAATCAGAAGAAATAAATGATATAAAATAAATTATTTTAAAGAAACATATAACAACATTTCAAGTATGTGCATACATACTACATACACAAGTACCTACTAAAAATAATCTCTTTTACTTTATATGTTACTTTAGCATTTTATGTTGAACAACATTTTTTTGTTAGGCCTTTCTGAAATAATGTTATTTTATACTTATTGTTTCGTTAATAAACAATCGTTCTGAGAATCAAGCTTTTCATTTGCATGGACTACATTTCTGCTGGATTCGATATACGTCGTTTCGATTTACGTCGCGTTTTCCCGGTCCTGAAAACGACGTAAACCGAGGATCGCCTGTATTGTTTTCCTGATAGAAGCGATGTTGAAATGTGAGCAACTCTGTGCTAGCGGTGCCATCTTGAAAAATCACTAAGAAAAAAAACTGATTTTTGCTCTATGAATTCTAATTCAGTCACCAGATTTTAACGAACTTCACATAGTAGCTGATTCTTACTTTAAGCCACGTTTGGTAGAAATTCGGTTGAAAAATTTGGCTGGAGCTGCAAGTTATGGTAATTTTGGTATCTTGAATTTTAAAAATTTACCCAAGAACATAAAACTTTTTGCCCTATAGCTTCCAGTGCAGTCATGAATTTGAAACGAAATTCATTTGGAAAATGGAATTTATTGTAGGCAATATTCGGTAGGAGTCTGGCTGAAAAACCTTGATAGAGTTAACAGCTATGATTGTTTTTATATTTTTTGCCATATCTTTAGTAAGCGATTTTATCATAAAATGTTCAAATGGTATTGATCTTGTAGTGACAATAAACAACAAATATTAAAATTTCGAAAATGTTAAAACTTTTGAAATTTTAAAGCTTTAAATTTCTTTGCGCCTCTACAGCTTCCAGATCGAAACGAAATTCGCAGGATGGCTTGACTTCAACGTGAGATGTGATATTTTGATTCCGGCAAAAGGTTGCTAGCACGAAGCGGTTTTGCTATTGTTGTATCAATAAATGATTATATTATGATATTAACGCAAACATTTACAATGAAAATAAGTAGCCAATGTTCGAATTGTCTAAGTTATTGAAATGTTTCGGATGGCAACCCCAAACACTTTTCTATCCCTGTAACTTTCGATGAAGTCATCGGATGAAAACGGGATTAACGGGAAGCAGTTGGGCAAGACTTTTAGTTGCAGTGCTGGTAAAGTGTTGCATGTTCTGATTATTTTCTTTATTTGTGTTACAGAACATGTCGTTTTCAAAGTTTTGTAAGATAAGCAACCGATAGTAAACATAAGTAATAAGTGTTTGACTTTCTAAAATTTTGAAATTCATAAAATTGGTTACCCTCGAAATCTTTCCACCCTATTAATTTAAATGCATTGGTGAGATCAAAGCGGTACATTGCCCCTGAAACAAACTGGAGCACGTTTGGCAAACTATGAACTCCAAATCTGCATGATTCATCTACTGTTCATCAAACATTAGTGAATCTAGCGGTTCTGTTGCGCTAGAGTTTTTTTATCAATTAATTTAAGTTTGAAACACTGACGCGGTGTATTTTGTCCCTCTAGCTAATTTAAGATCATAAATCTGACTTCACTACATTCATCAATTAGACAAATTGAAACAAAATTATATAACGTTTTGAGCCGATTGTCTATCTGCTTCTTCGACTTCTTTTCTGATACTTTTTCTTTACTTTTCCGATACAAATTCATATGAAGGAGCTTTCAACATTGACATAACAATTTTATAATTAAATCACCATTTCTTGTGAAAGAGCCAACTGAGCCAAAATCTTCAGGATACATTGATATCTTGAAGAACTCTTAAATTATATAGAAATAGTTAGTCTCTATACAATATATTTTAGTCTCTTCGTATAGTGTTAGCCTCTATACAAAAGTTATACTCGTAGATAATAGCAAAGACGATTTGCCTGTCTCGTAGATAGGCAAATCGTCTTCGTAAGGTTTTAAACACTACACCAATGCTAATGGGTGCATCATGAACCTTGAGGGCATTTGGACTAGTTCGAGCACAGATACTCTAGACGTCGACGTTTCCGGGCAATTATTGTCCTCTGGGAGCGGTGCCCCAAACGGAGCAAGCTACCAGCACAACGCCGTCGTTCAGAATATTATACTCTCAACTCGTTTGAGCCATTTAAATCCCCCATTGCATCCTTGCTGCTGATATCAAGCAGTCCATGGAAGTATCGCTACCATGGCTTAGAGAGGTTTATAGCACTTGTCTGTACTTCTCGTATTTTCGCACCAGCTGGCGAGAAACTCGAGTTGTGTTTAGTCCTACAGCAGAAACAGTTTCGCATGTTAAGCGAAAGGACCATCGTCCAATAAGTCTTAACTCTGTCCTGCTTAAAATTTTGGAAAGGATCATTGATCACCATATTAAAAGATCAATCGATCTTATGTTGATCTCGCAGTCACAACACGCTTATACCAAAGATAAGACTTTTGAAACTATTCTCCACGTCCTCATTGAGTAAGTCGGGAAATTTCTTTCTCTTAATGAATATACGACATCCATGGGGGCCTTCAACAACGTAAGGTCCGACGCAATTGTTGAAGCACTCTCGGTGCTGTATGTGGACGAGCGACTGATTGCATTTATCGTGTAGCTTCTTAAAAATTGAGTGATAAGGAATGCTCTCGTACGCCGAGGGGTAAGCATGGGCATACCTCAGTGTCCTCTATTCCATGCTGTGGAACATCAAGGTGAATAACCTAATGAGGCTGGACCGTACCGGCTGCAAAGTGATTGCTTATGTGGACGACATAGCTGTAGCAGTGTCGGGAAAGTGTTTATCTACGCTAGTGGAGAGGTTAAATCACTCTCTTGATATACTTTCACATTGGAACCGTGAGTGCGGCTTGAATGTGAATCATAGCAAAATAGAGCTAGTGCTTTTTAGAAGGAAGTACACATTTTCTTGTTTTTATTTACTGAAATTAAACGAGATCTCCATTGAACTGAGGCAGATGGTCAAGTAATTAGGGGCCATTTTCGACTTGAAGTTACTATTAAGCTACAATATAGCAAAAAGACCGCGGAAGGCTTTCAATGCACTTTACTGCTGTAAAAGAGCCATTGAAGCAAATTGGGGATTACAGCCTCGTACTGTAGCTTGGCTTTTTCGTGTTGTTTCATTGGCTACTAACCAATCTACTGATCTTACAGCAAGCTAATCTTGCTGCAGTGAGACTAAATTGTACTTTAGCATGGAATAAAACAGAGTTCAGCTATACGAGGATTTTGGCCGAGAAAGATACTGCTTCAAGGGGTGTTGACTACATCGCTCTACACTTCCTACTGAATTTGGAGTTCACAGCTCGCATTCCTGGTAGAGATGAATGGCGGAATAGTGTCATTTCAAAAGTGGGATTATCCATGTGTACACCGATGGCTAAAAGCTAAACAATAGAGTCAGGAGTGGTTTATACTCAGATGAGCTAAATCTCAAGTTGTCTCTACGTCTACCAGACCTCTGTTGTGTCTTTCAGGTGGAGGTTGCGGCTATTTTTTAAGCAATTGACTGGCTTTAGTGTATTCGATTATTCGTATTTTCACAGATTGCCAAGCGGCTATTAAGTTCCCTGCTGGTCCTTGTACAGTGTCCATGATTGTTGCTGAATGCAGTGCATCTCTTATGGAGATGTCGAGACATTTGGCTGTACAATTGATTTGGGTACCTGAATATAAGGGTTGCTACCGGAGGTCTCATGCTCCTTTTCAATAGGTATATCGATGACTTCAGTCAAATCGGCCATCAGCTAGGAATATCTTGAGGACGCTAGGAAGTCCTGGGCAGATGAATCATCCTTTGTGATGACAAAGCAGTCCTGGTTGTCCATGGATGCGTATCGCACCATGCAGCTATTATGCTTAGCTCCAAGCGCTCAGCGATGCACTGTGGGCGTTTTTACGAGCCATTGCCTCATAGGACGGCATGCGTAACCACTTCTGTCGCAGTTGTGGCTCTGAGGACGGAGAGGAATCCGTCCTCCATCTCATGTACTAGTGCATGGAAAAAGGCAAATAGAATGGTGTCGGCACTTGGTGTACCCTTTCTCTCAAATCTGACCGAACTGTCTGTGGCCAATTTAAACGGGATAGTACGGTTTGTCAACGGAAGCACATGGTTTCCTGATTTCAGTGAGTAGAAGAGAGTAATAAATTATTTTGGCATTACAACGGGCCTCTCTTGTGCTTAGGTGTGTTTGTCGAAAGACACAATGCCGGCATTTATTATAATTTATAATTTTTTCTTCTGACATTCAACGAATATTGTGCAAACGCATTTAAATAACTCCTGTCATGTCAAATTGAATAAGTCGATTGTATATATCTGAATAACATAAAAAAAAATTCCCCTGTATTCACTTAATTACAATAAATCGTTTGAAAGCGACAATCGCATTAAAAAAATAAATATATAGATCGTGAAACAGATTTCCTCATTCCAAAGTACATGCATATACCTCATAGAAGTTCTGTAATCTGAGACAAGTACGTGGGAAACTATTTCAACCCATCGTTCGCACAGATCAATATGACCGCATAAAAACTTGATCCAACCGAAATTCGTACAAGAAACTTCTTCGCGCTATTTGCATTTATACATTGTAATCAATTTCCGGCCAATGCCAAAAACTAATTAAATCAATCCGATAAAACAAAGTAGCTGATCCTATCGCTGGTACCAAATCTATCAGATCAAATTTCACACTTGTAGAGATCGTGCAAATAAAACGCGTAGATCTAATGAAATGTTTCAAATGGTTGCAAATTGACATAAACATCTATTTAAAGCAAAGTAAGCAACTATTATGGCAGACTTAATTAAATTTTAATGCTAGAACACGAAACCAAGAATACCACAAATAGCATTTGTGTCTTGAAGCATTCGTGGGTAATTGAGTATTAGTGACCGTTGATTCTGATGAAGTTTTGTTTGCTTTCATAATCCTTGAATTCAGTCAAAACAATTTTTTCTCATTTCTTCAACAATATTAAAAAAGTGCAACATCAATGAAGCAATTACAGTGCACAAGACATATTAATTAAATACATTTCAAAAACTAAAAATTGTTGCTTATTGGTGAAATTAAAGGTGAAAAGATCCATAAAAAATAATTTCATAAAGACAAATTTAATACGACAATATAGCTAAGAGGTAGGCGTGAAATGGCACCAGTGAATAAAATTAGTTTCTTGATTTATACATTAGCACTAACTTTGAAATAAAATTAACACCTGAAGCCTTGGTTCACATTTCCTAACGATCGAGCAGCTAAATTGCTTGGGATATATTTGTTACGATTCATTTGAAAAAGCATCGTTTGAATGTTTTTTCTCTGAGTTCATCGTCAGTGGTAACAGAAAATCTCACACATTTCGGTGTTTGTTAACATACCATCGATGACTTCTTTGAATCATTACGGCTAAATGTACATGTAGTGAAATTACTGCTCAGAAGAATTACTGTCAATTCTGCCTATTCTTTCGAATATATTGAATATTTGCGTCGCTTGATAGCATCATCTTCGCATATAAGTTTATTATGCATTTTTAGGAAAAGCAAGATCGATTGCCGCTATGACAGGTTTTACAGCATGCAAGATGTACATATATCGTGAATGCCATACACTATAATAAGTGAAGCACACCACAAGTTGATATCTTTTTAAAAACTGGATGAAGCATTTAACATAATTGCTGACTAGAAATCAAATATTGAAACTGGTCGGACGACTTTTTTTTGATCTAGTAATTATGCAAAGTGGATGATACTTGCAATTTCATTAACATGTGACAGAGAAGCACGTAATTCTTTTTAACGCAAACTATTAAAAGACTAATAGAATACTGGTTGAAAAATTAAGAGTTTTTTAATTCTTTGCTTACAATTTAAGTATTGTATATGCTGGAATACAAATTTGATTAAAAGATGATATATTACATCATGCGCTGTATTACCTCAATCATATAATTTATATTACCTCAATCATATAATTTCAGTATGACCTCTAGAGCTTATCACATTTGGGACGGTATAAAATACGAACTACTGGAGATTGTGGAGATAAAATGGGTACTTCACTTAGAAATTTGCAACATGGAATTGTGGGCCAGGTGAGTCGGACGAGCCAGCTTTTGAATGTCAAAGAATTCTCTCCGCGATAGAGGAGCGGTCAAAAAGATTCACATGTCATTAACTTCGAGCTTTAAATGCTCGCCACAAATTGGAAAAAAATCAGCACCCAAGAATTTCCATTATTCCTAAACTTTCCGCTACTGAGTTCTCTGTAAACATTATATGCTCGAAGTTTGAAAATAGTAAACCTAACCTGAAATCAGAAAGATGAGCACCTTGATAAGCCATCGATCTCAAAAAAGCTTTATAGTTTGCGTGTACATGAGGATTGTATGTAAATAAATTTATATTTTTTTGGATAGGTTTATATTTGAGCTAGTTATACCTAAAGTTTTGTTACAATTGGTCACATAACTATTTTTCTATGACTGTTTGTTTGCGGAAATCCGCTTCTATCTCGAAAAATGAACGAAACTAAAATCAGAGCGGTGATTAAATATTCTGAAGGAATCTGTGCCTGGGCAACCCAGCAAACCAAATGTATCGTAATTAATTCATAAAAGAGTCAGATTTTACGAATGTTTTTGTCGTTAACGAGCTCGCAAATGAATCGAAAACGATTCATTGGTCCTACTAAAATGGCCATACGAGAAGAATCATTTTTATCGATTCGTAAATGAGTTAGAAAAAATGTGGTTTTAGCGAGTATATATCGACCAACAAACTAGGGGAAGAATCTATGTAAAATCTGCTACTGAACCGCATAGGCCATAGGGGACACACACATGGCTTGCATTATTTATTGCGTCGGTTATCCTAAGCATTGCTGCGTATCGTTTTACGAACAGACTTGGTTTCGTATGAGGGATATGTCTGTTGACTGTCGAGAAACTATCGTTTTTGGTGAACGCTCACTAAATTGTTTGCTGGGAACTTTGTTCAAACATGGTAGAGGGAGTATCAAAGATGTTCCGAAGAGCGGCAAATCGCCGACGTCCAGCACTTCAGGAACCATCCATAAAATGGTTTTAGAACGCCGAACATTAACAGTGTGGAAAATAAATGATACTATAGGGATTTCAACTGAGCCAGTGTACCATATTTTAACAGATGAATTAGGATTGAAAAAAATGTCAGCAAGATGGATAATGCGTTTGTTAATCGAAGAATAAAAGCTCAGCTGATTTGAACTTTGAAGGAAACCCAGTAATATTTTGAGAGGATTTATAACCACTGACAAAACCTGGTTTCACCACTATATCTCTGAAACAAAAGAACAATCAAAACAATGGAAACATCAAGGAGAAGAAAGCCAGATCACGTGCGTCGGCCGGAAAAGTAATAATCTAGGATTGCAAGGAAATTATTGTTTTTTACTACCTCACCGAACGATAAACTATAACAGATCAATACTATGCTGATTTGTTAGATAAATTAGCTGAAAGTTTTACTAAAAAAAGATTGAGGTCAGCTATAAGGAAAATCTTTTTTCATCAGGCTAATCATCGGTGCGCAAGTCAATTGTTGCCACGACTAAGCTTGTCATCAATAATTTAGATGTCCACATCGAACCCTTGATCCCCGACTGGGACACAAAGATGGCGGTTTCGAGTGGCTTTCTCTCATGGAGAACGAGTTGAGTCGGGCGCCACTCGCTTCTTCTCGAAATGGCCAGTTACCAACCATCGAAAAGGGAAGATTACGACGGTTACGTCCGGATTCACAATTTTCAATAAAAAATCAAATCAAATGAATTTCTTTCAATTTTCACGCTCAATAAATAAACCTATTTTTCGGATGTGAATCACAAATTCTACACTTTATTATCCTTTTATCCTAACAAAAGATTCGACCACGCGCTACCATTTATGGTAGAATCACTATTTCTAAGAAACAGGTTATGAACCTCAATAAACTAAATCCTTCAAAATAAATCTTGTACCTCAACTTACGAGTTCGATCCCTCGTTGGGGCCCTTTTTCCAATTATCTTCACTACCCTCCGATATTAATTCGCAATCTCCTCTACAACACAAACTTACGATTCGTTTATTTTCCTAGTTACCGCCGTAGTTCGTCCTCAACACAGATTTCGCTGGTAGGTCGGACGATTATCTCCAATGTTCGATCTCCGACACTGGTCTAAATTCGATCAATAAAAATAAAAAATAAAAAATATCCACATAATTTCTCCTTCTGTCCATTCGCCGCCTCCGTCGGCTTACCCGGTTCAATTTAAATTAGACTGGAAAGTTGGAAGAAATCGCATGGAACAGAAAGAGTTGCAAGATACGATTCGACAACTACATACTCAGGCTAGATTTATCGCTTCTCATACCCGGCTTCCTCTCGCAAAAAATACCAATTAACTCTCACGTTGCTTTCACAGATAATGCATTGCATAAATGGAGCCGCGATTTCAAGGTCAAAGTGTTTTTTTTGGGAAAATGGAAGGAGTTGGCACGTTGGTTAGAAACTAACTTCTTACGCTGTGGCTAATACTTTTTTTTCAAGCGTTTCGATTCTACGTGGCCCAATTTCTGACGTTTCGGCTAAAGTGAGTCGAAACATTTGAAAACTGACATTTTGCTGGTCGTTTTGTTCGAAAATTACTATTATATTTCTCAAATCTTTCTTCTGTTTTGCTTTTCATGAGACCGACTTTTCAACCGTGTGTGCAGTAGGTAGGTAGGCAAGAAGCACAGGCAAGCGTTATATGAGCCTTGGTAGCAATAGTTCCAGCGACTGCTGGATATCAGCCGCAAGGACGCCATCAAAGTCCGGAAGTCCTCACCTCAGTTGAGAATTCAATATCCTGAATGACGGTGCTGAGCTACTAGCTTGTTTTTTTTTTTGGTACTTTGCTTCTACAGGGCAATAATTGACCGAAAATGTACGTTCATTAGAACGTTTATAGTATCTATGCTCAAACTAGTCCACATGCCCTCAGGGTTCATGATGCAACCAAAGCCTTCAGCGTCATGCTTAAAATCTAATGAAGGCAGTTTCCCACTTCCACAGAAAAATCTCCATGAGGCCCTCTTTGCCTTGCGTACGAAGCCCTCAGCTTCGTTTTATGCAGCGAACAGTCATTTGATATTTTCGAACAATTAAACTCCCTCCTTCACTCTCCTCGCAGGGTGCTAGTCTCCATATTCCACCAGGGGGGCTTAGGATCGCCCCTGGCTGTGGGTCGGTTACATACTACCCTAGACGCGGAGTTAAGAGAGCTAGTAAGGGTGTCAGCTGACATCCAATTCATGGTAGCAGTCAATATCCGTAGAAGCAGTTTCCAGCGAGGATCGGGCCAGGTATTGAAATAACTTTCAGTCCGTCTTCTTTATGTTAATAAAGGCTACCTATTCAGCTGAGCTGCGGCCAGCCTTATTCAACGATATGTACTTATGATCAGAGAATGAGCGCGGGTTTAAAATCCACCAGTCACGGAGAAGATGCGAGTGTCTCCCACTGACCATGGTAACGTCAAGAATATTCGTACGATGTGAGGTGAGGAAGGTCGGTTTACTGCCAGAATCGGTCGGTTTACTACCAAAAAGTTGTGGTCGAGGATCAGGATAAGAGGTACACTAATTTTCGTGGCTTCAGCCAAAATACTTTTGACAATGTCGCTGGGAGGGCTACTGCCATGATCGTGCGTCATGAAGTAAGAAACAAACCAGCATTATCTTTGATCGTTTTCCACTGCATTGTCACAGAAATTGTGTAGGACACGGATGTTAATGGTTTTCTTGACAATGATATAGGCACGTGGTTTATGCAAGCCATTGGTTGCTATCTGTCTGTATCTTTTGGTACGTAATCTGAAAACCTGGTTGTTGGCAACCAACGGTTTTTAGGTCAACATTAGCTCCTCTTCTGTCCTAGACAAGCGGAGCAGCAGGGCAGCTGATGCTGCTTTGGATTGGTAAAGGTTAACTTGAAGTACCTTCACCATTATTAATTGTTGATTAAGATTAGGTCGAGGTCCTCCCCCTTGGACATAGAAGCTGCCTCAGCCCTTTGCCCTGCATCCAGAGCCATGAGGTCCAGACAGCCACCCAACTCGGAAGCAGTTCCGACGCTAACCCCATCGACATAGAGGGATTTCACATCTGATTCATCCTCAGACGTCGCCCTCAGACAGGCAACGTACCCCTTTTTAAGTGGCTCCCCAGCCGTTTGGGCCACCTGTTTTGGGTCAGGCTTCGCAGGTACCAGACCTCCCGAACCAGAGCTCTTTCTCGACCCCGTACGTGATAATGCCCGAAAGGGCTACTTCATTTATGATGAAGAACAACCGGCTTGCCAATCTTCGCAACCCTCCAATCCTCCGTAGGAATATCTAGGTTGAAAAAACCGAACTATCTTCAGGACTTCCACTGGATCCGAATGGAAGTAGGGAATACATGTCCTGCATTTTGGCCGACTGGAGATCAGATCGTTATGCACCACCATCTTATAGGTATAAAAACAAGATTTGTCAAATGCAACGACCACAGCCGAAATAACTAGCGAGCTAGGCTTAAATTCCCTGGGAAACCACGATTCGTCCATTTAAGCAGTGTGCGGAACAATTGGTGATAGTTAACACAAAGTTTTGATTCGCTATTCGCTAAAATTTAAAAACAGTGCAAAGCTATAAAAAAAAAGTATAATAATTTAAGTATATAAACTAATAATTTTCAGCAGTTGCCGGATCCAACACAATGATCAATCGATGTTTCAGAATCCGCTGAGTAGAATTCAATCATGGTTGAAATTTTTTAGTGCCTTATATTTGGAATTTCTTTTTATTTGCATTTATGTAAATATTGATATTGCTATTGCTAAATATTGATATTGCTGAAAGTTGGATTTGAACTCATACATGTTAATTTTTTTGTTGATACTTTTATTTTTGTTGAATTATTTATGAATACGAATTTATACTGAGTTTCTTTTCCTTAAAATGATGAAGTGCTAAGCTTAAAATGATGAAGTGCTAATGTATTTGCTGAAATATTTGCTGAAAACTCTTCCTTGCCTCCAACTACGCAAAGCCCCCCTTCGACCCCAAAGGCTTTTACGTCCTAGGGAAGTTTCCAAAGTACTAGCAAAGTTGAATATCTCAAAATCTGCGTAACCTGATTGTATTTCACCTATAGTTCTACCCGGCACCTTTATTTTTAGTTAAAACTCTGCGCAAATTGTTTCCCTTGTCTAATTCAAAAGGAATTGTTCCATTAGAATGGAAACTTGCTCAGAGGCATTTGATCCCTTTAACTATAAGCCCAGTCATTTTAGCATAAAACCTCGGAATGAAAGATAATAAGCTGAATTTTTGTATATACTTTCATTTTGGGGTCCTCAACGTTGCCTCAAAAGTCTCATAAAATCTCGTGTCTGCGTCGAAAGTTATTCAAGGTCAAAGGTGAGAAAAAACAGTTTTTTGCGATTATCTTGGTTTCTATTGCTCCAATGATGTTAACACTTAGGATCGAAATTGTAGAGCATAACATTTGCGACACATTTTATTTAGATCATTTTTTCCTGCGCTCAACCGTTTTTCCAATAGAGGGCGGTATTCGCGCAGCACTCAGCCTTATGTACTGTAATGCAAGGTCAAACGTGAAACCTGCAGTTTTGAGTTATTTATCAGTAAATACATTGTATTTAATAACATTTTACATATATTTAATTTATTTAAATATATGTATATATAAATATTACATATTTTTAATCTACCATTCTTTAAAAATTTAAATAACAAAAGTATTACGTTTCTTCTTCTTCATAGTCATCTTCTGGACGATCGGGAATCATCTTCGTTGCCTTGAATTGGTGTTTGCAGACCTTCCTGAATTTTATGGCCAAAAGCACTCTCTTGCTCACAGTCACTTTGTAATGAAATAGCATTGAGGCAAAGTGCATTGCAGCCTAAAGTGCATTGCAGCCCCGATTTTCTACATCGGCACCGTGCACCACATCCATTCTTACAATTGCAAAATAGAGTATTCAGTAATTCATCTGAAGCTGGTGGTAATATTAATTTAAAAAATTAATTTTTTAAAGAATGGTAGATTAAAAATATGTAATATTTATATATATATTTAAATAAATTAAATATATGTAAAATGTTATTAAATACAATGTATTTACTGATAAATAACTCAAAACTGCAGGTTTCACGGTTGACCTTGCATTACAGTACATATGGCTGAGTGCTGCGCGCTTACCGCCCTCTATCGGAAAAACGGTTGAGCGCAGGAAAAAATGCTCTAAATAAAATGTGTCGCAAATTTTATGCTCTACAATTTCGATCCAAGTGTTAACATCATTGGAGCAATAGAAACCAAGATAATCGCAAAAAACTGTTTTTTCTCACCTTTGACCTTGAATAACTTTCGAAGCAGACACGAGATTTTATGAGACTTTTGAGGCAACGTTGAGGACCCCAAAATGAAGGTATATACAAAAATTCAGCTTATTATCTCTCATTCCGAGGTTAACCCTTTTTTATGCTAAAATGACTGGGCCATACAGCAATCGCTCTCACTAAATGCCATATAACACACGTGATTTCAAATTCCATTATTTCATATTTAATACACATATTTAATAAGCATTACCCTTCTTCTGAAGCTCATGTAGTCTAGTGGGTAGAGCACTGGCTTCTAGTGTGTCTATGGTTCCTGGTTCAAATCTAGGTTCCAAATAGGGACGGAGCTTTGAGTTCACCTAGCTCTGAATTGAAACTTGAGCTAATCAGGGGTAAAGTGAGCAATGAAAATAATCATAGCATTGATTGTAAATTTGTGAATGAAGCTCTCTATCAGCTTTAACCCCTAGACCTAACAAGGGTTGTCGTGGGATTACTTTACTCTCCTTCTATTTCCAAGCCTAAATTCAACGTCGACCTACTCCAAGCAACATAAATTAAATTAAGCATATACACAGGAGTCTGCAATGGTTCAATCTAATGTTTAAGTCAAACGTGGTTTAGCTGTGACGTTATAATCCTTGCCTTTGCTTAAATAAACAAAAAAATAGTTAATATATTTTTTTCAACCAATAGCAATTTTTGTAACATTGAAGGCAAAAAATAGAAAATGTCGGAAGCAGTGATACAACAGTTTTGCCTATATATAAAGAAACTATTGAAGGCATTAGTTACTTCCAAACATTTCAAATTTCTAAAGCCTAAAAAATTCATTCGGCAAATTGTTCTATGGGTCTCCGTTTCAAATTTTACATTTTTTTTACTACGTAGTGAGGCAAGGTTTCATAATCCAAAACAAAGTTAAACAATAAATGGCACATCAAATTAATCATCTTAGAAGTTGCTATAACGCTTATAAGTTGCTTTCTGGCTAAAAAATAATCAGCCAGTTTGCCAGTTTTGTCATATTTTCTGACCAAAAAAAAAATGATTATAGTTTGCATAATTTCTCTTCAAGCTTGATTGGAATTTTACAAGCCAATAATTTACATTGTTTTCCACATCGCGTATCAAACAACAGAATCGTGAATAGCACTATATAATATAGGTTGTTTTGAAATTCAGAAGAAAAAAAACTATAAAAACATTATATCTCAACCAACTGCATTTAATTAAACTCTACACTATTCGGCATCTTCTAATCCGCTCAAAACCTGCTTCGACCTACAGCTTATAGTCTGAACCTGAACCACCAAAATTGCATTTATATTTTTATCGGTGTCTAGTTGTCTGATCACATCACCGAAAATTGCTTTCAGCAAAAAAGATAAAAGATACTAACGAATATATGAACGGTCATTTACAGTCCAACAGCACCGCGTGGATCGTGAACTAGCATCGGCTTTCGTTTTTATCCAAACAAATTCGATCCAGTTAAATATATCTGTCTGATCGTTGTCATCGCACTATCCAAGATATCAGACACAGATACTTTGCAGCCACACAAATACATAAAAGACATTAAAAAACGATTTCCGAAGAAAAAAAAACGTTTTTTTGATCGGCATATAAAAGTCAATGGTATTTCGGAGGAGCGCTTAGTGTTCAATTTATTTCCGGCGACTGTGATTTCGAATTTGAGATGAAGGTACGACAAGAACGAGTCGATTCGGTTTTTATCATGATTCGAAACAATGCTTGTGCTAATAACCACCATCAATTTTTGTTCTGTTCTCTCTTTAGAATTGTTTGTGGATTACCGCGTGCGCAATTGTTTTGGTGCAAGTGAAGTGCGTTACAGGATCAATTTATGAAAATGCACCAGCGTTTGGATATTCAGGACTAGGAGGTCAACAATTCTACAGTGCTGCACCTGGTGCATTCATTCCGTCGATTCAATTTGGATTACAATATCAAGAACAGCCTTTTTCTTCCTTCCGACGACGAGGTAATGCATTTGGAGGACGATCTGCTGCACGCAGCTATCGACTACAGCATCTATTCACCAAAGCTATCCCGTCGAATCGTATAAGTGGAGCTTCTGCAGATAATGGTTACAAGCATCAAAATGATTACAGCTTCAACGTACTACCGACATCGCCTACTTTCCCCACACCTTCATTTTACCATCCGTCTAAGTTCCTATCTCCGACACCCAATCCTTACTTCGCTTACAGCCCCAATCCTATTTCTTCAGATCCAGCGTTTCCTGCCGTAACTTCTGCTCCCGCAGTCAAGCTAAACTTCCCATCGAACATTGTTTCGATTCAACATTCAGTCCCAATTGCAGAGGGCCACTCCGTAGGAAATAACATCGCCTATACTTACAACGCAGGAATAGGATCGACTCTGCCTCCGCAGCCTCTAGTTCATCCAACACATCCATCCTTCATCAGTCCAGCACATTATGCTCAGCCAACTATTTTTCCAAGTTTTGCCAATTCTTATTCACTCGGTGGAATCGGATATGCCAATGGCTTTGGTGACAACGTATATGGTTCTCATGACGGAAATGATTTTTCAAAGCTTTTCAACACCATTTACAAACGAGACGCCAAGAGCAAAACATCACGACCTTCGTCAAAATCACGAATAGGTGCCTTCAGTGTAAAAATACACGAACGTAGCTAAGCTTCCTGATTCAATGCAGGCGTAACAATGCGAAGTACCCGTAACTCAGACTGTAAATAGTTTGTACGTAAGGTTTAAGTTAGAATAGCTATTTAAATTAATACAAATATTTATATAGATCACATGCAATATGGTTTTTGTTTGATTGTATTTGTCTCTTGCAGTGTTTAACAGCTGGACAGAGGGCTATTCTGTGATGTCGGCGTGAGTTTTATTGATCGTCTGCGGAGATCCACTGTATGTCTTCTAATCTGCATTGGAAATTCTAGATTGCCTACCGACCAATTAGCCAACAAATCAAACGGGGATTGAATTTCACATAATATACTTTTGTGGTAATAACAATTTCTGAAAAACAGGTCTCTAAATTGCAGTGCGCACTTAATCCAAATAGCTGTCCACTTTTTACTTAACTTCAGCTGAAATCATTTTCGTGAGTCTATTAATTTCACTTTCGACTGAAAGTAATGGCAGCTACCTATGCAATTTTTTTTTTGTTTTCCTGCATTACGCAATCGAAGTTTTTTGGTCATTTTAAGCAGTAAACTTCAAACTATTTTCTCAATGGGCTATTTCGAATTACACAAAAACCATTTTAAACTGAACTAGAAACTCGTGTCAAGAAATCAAAACTCGTCTCAATGATTTTTTGCTTGTTTTTCGAAATTGAGACAAAAACTGCCCATATTAACGCAGTCAACCTTGTTGCCGTTGAACTCATCCATATTTGAAGCCGCTATGCTAATTTTATAGCAAACCCGGAATTCCCCGAGAAATACGCATCAAACCGTTTTGTACTGTATCTTCAAATCGGATTTTCTTAAACGATCGGTAATACATGTGGATCATTGAGCAGAAAATTTTCTTTATTCTAACTAGAGTCGTTTAGGTTCATTTGATAGAAAATCATCCAAATCCTCTTCGAACTATCGCACGGTGAATTTCCAAACGTGACTTTCAATATCATCCATCACACGACGAATCACTCAAATAATTTAATCGCCTTGGTCCACCAGTTTGGACTTCTTAATATGAATTTCAGATTATTTTATTTCACTTGGATGTATCTGCTTCGATTAGCTGACAGCTTTTTCTTTCCGGTTTCGAAAATACGCATACTGTCGACCATGAGCTACCGCTTTTAATTTGATCGTATTTTTTCTCATCTCCTCGATGATTTCTTGTCATCTTGATATGTAAAATAAATAATGATTCAAAGAAAGTGAAATTGATCGGTGAATTTTTGTTTGGAAATTATCTATAAAACTGATAGTAAGAAATACAATCTGTTTTTTGTTTTTGCTTGGGTGTCATCCGAAATGGTCAGAAGATGGTATAATGAACTATCACCGATAAGATACAGATGCGGAACTATTCCGTTTGTATTTGATTTTACTGACTGGTATTACTTGATATTCACTATTCACGATTTTCTCATAACTTATTGATCATTAATTTATACGAGAATTATATCAGCTGGCAGACAAACCATGTGCCTGTCTGTCTTTGCAGTTTTTTCGTTAACAATGTATCTATAATTTTTGCGAAAAAAAGTTGCAAGGTCGACTGATCGCTTCTCATCTGCAGACCTTGCTATTTGGATGCTAAATGACAGTTCTAACGCATTTGCATGTGATTAAAAGGAAAGCTCACATGGGGGGAAATCAGTGTCCAGTTTGTCTTTTGTCTGAATCGCATCAGCATCTTTTAATTGAATATAATATTGAATTTGAATATTTGGATTTGAATTATATTTCGATCAGAAGTAACATTTTTTATTTAGAACTTACATACATATGTACCGAATTCATGGCATGTTTGTAGGTTCCGCGACTGCCCCTCCAAACTGACTCTGGAGAATCCACGCACGGGTCAAATTTCGATGTTGCATTGACTAGAGCTTGACCACTATTTAATGGAAAACCACCTCGAACCTTCGATAAAATTCGGGATTCTCTCAAGCCTGGATGACCTTCTTTAAGCTACTTTGATTAGGCTTTTGAAGAAGTATGAACCAAAGAGATTTTTCCACCTAGGATTTCTTAGCGGGTTTCAAGTAGCTTTACTAGATGGTCCGTTTAACTGAAGCCATCGATGTGGCAGCCAGGATACTACAAGACACTTCTGGAAAAGTATTCCAGTCTTTGTGACTCCCAAAACAGCTGGACCATTGCACGTCTCGACATCTTGTTAAAAGATGTGCTGCATTTGAAGTATAGCTTCACGAAGATATAAACTCCAGTAAAAGTATGTATAGCCACTTGGAATAAGCTTCAAATTCAGGTCTGCACAAAATCTACAGCCAAAATGCTTGGCACCAAGATTTTAGCATGACCCAGGTCTGTCCTAGTCCAGGAGACTCCACAACGTAGCATTCTTGATGCGCACATTACATGTCGCAAGCATCAAGAGTGCTCTTGTTGGGGTAGGATGGAGCTACCCAGTTATAAATAATGCTGATAACCTACATACTGTTGCATGACAACAACATGAATCACAACAACAACATGAATCATATTTCACCCTATCAGTGCCAGAAATAACAAGAAATATCAAAAAATATTATCTCGAACTATCTCCATACAAAAGATCTAATACATTTCATAGAACGGAAAAATCCCATGGAATTTCTCATGGTAAACTCTGATAAGAAACTCCTAGAAGCACAAACAGATTCCGATATGGCAAAAGTCATCGAGAATAGTCTAGAAGCCTGCAATCACAACCGACCATTCTGTAAATGCCCAAGTGAAGGATAAATATCCCCGGTGTGAATCTTTTGAAGCTAGCCTTTTGAAAAAGCAAAATGAGTGCCTTTCTTGGCGGTTTAGATTTCAAAGCGAGTTAGCTTCACCGCGAGTGATACTGAGTCTAGCGAATTGAAGCTTATAAGAGATCAGTTTAGCTTCGGTAGGTTAAAACTTGGAGCCCTGTACTTCCTTGTAAAGAGTAATAGTTCCGTTTTGTTAGGATTGACACTTAGAACACACTCTTGCTATCATTGCGATGAATGTAATCTGCATGGGTTATTACAATTATTTCGAAGTATAGAAGGTAGAACATACGTACCGCTTACCATACCGCATACCGTACCGCTTACCGTACCGCAAACGCACCGCAACCGCACCGCAACTGCACCGCAACTGCACCGCAGCCGTACCGCAACCGCACCGCAACCGCACCGCAGCAGTACCGCAACCGCACCGCAGCCGCACCGCAACCGCACCGCAACCGCACCGCAGCCGCACCGCAGCCGCACCGCAACCGCACCGCAACCACACCGCAGCCGCACCGCAACCGCACCGCAACCGCACCACAGCCGCACCGCAGCCGCACCGCAACCGCACCGCAACCGCACCGCAACCGCACCGCAACCGCACCGCAACCGCACCGCAACCGCACCGCAACCGCACCGCAACCGCACCGCAACCGCACCGCAACCGCACCGCAACCGCACCGCAACCGCACCGCAGCCGCACCGCAACCACACCGCAGCCGCACCGCAACCACACCGCAGCCGCACCGCAACCGCACAGCAGCCGCACCGCAACCGCACCGCAACCGCACCGCAACCGCACCGCAGCCGCACCGCAACCGCACCGCAACCGCACCGCAGCCGCACCGCAACCGCACCGCAGCCGCACCGCAACCGCACCGCAACCGCACCGCAGCCGTACCGCAGCCGCACCGCAACCGCACCGCAGCCGCACCGCAACCGCACCGTAGCCGCACCGCAGCCGCACCGCAACCGCACCGCAGCCGCACCGCCACCGCACCGCAACCGCACCGCAGCCGCACCGCAACCACACCACAGCCGCACCGCAGCCGCACCGCAACCGCACCGCAGCCGTACCACAACCGCACCGCAACCGCACCGCAACCGCACCGCAACCGCACCGCAGCCGTACCACAACCGCACCGCAACCGCACC
Organism: Nemotelus pantherinus; assembly: GCA_963978885.1. Classification (NCBI taxonomy): domain Eukaryota; kingdom Metazoa; phylum Arthropoda; class Insecta; order Diptera; family Stratiomyidae; genus Nemotelus; species Nemotelus pantherinus. The sequence continues at coordinate 115,772,717 of OZ022265.1, read as the reverse complement.
GCAACCGCACCGCAACCGCACCGCAACCGCACCGCAACCGCACCGCAACCGCACCGCAGCCGCACCGCAGCCACACCGCACCGCAACCGCACGGCAACCGCACCGCAACCGCACCGCAGCCGCACCGCAGCCGCACCGCAACCGCACCGCAGCCGCACCGCCACCGCACCGCAGCCGCACCGCAACCGCACCGCAGCCGTACCGCAACCGCACCGCAACCGCACCGCAACCGCACCGCAGCCGCACCGCAACCGCACCGCAGCCGCACCGCAACCACACCGCAGCCGCACCGCAACCGCACCGCACCGCAGCCGCACCGCAGCCGCACCGCAACCACACCGCAGCTGCACCGCAACCGCACCGCACCGCAGCCGTACCGCAACCGCACCGCAACCGCACCGCAACCGCACCGCAGCCGCACCGCAACCGCACCGCAACCGCACCGCAACCGCACCGCAACCGCACCGCAACCGCACCGCAACCACACCGCAACCGCACGGCAACCGCACCGCAACCGCACCGCAGCCGTACCGCAGCCGCACCGCAACCGCACCGCAGCCGCACCGCAACCGCACCGCAGCCGCACCGCAACCGCACCGCAGCCGCACCGCAGCCGCACCGCAACCGCACCGCAGCCGCACCGCCACCGCACCGCAGCCGCACCGCAACCGCACCGCAGCCGTACCGCAACCGCACCGCAACCGCACCGCAGCCGTACCGCAACCGCACCGCAACCGCACCGCAGCCACACCGCAACCGCACCGCAACCGCACCGCAACCGCACCGCAGCCGCACCGCAACCGCACCGCAACCGCACCGCAACCGCACCGCAACCGCACCGCAACCGCACCGCAACCGCACCGCAACCGCACCGCAACCGCACCGCAGCCGCACCGCAACCGCACCGCAGCCGTACCGCAACCGCACCGCAACCGCACCGCACCGCAGCCGCACCGGAACCGCACCGCAACCGCACCGCAACCGCACCGCAACCGCACGGCAACCGCACCGCAACCGCACCGCAGCCGTACCGCAGCCGCACCGCAACCGCACCGCAGCCGCACCGCAACCGCACCGCAACCGCACCGCAACCGCACCGCAACCGCACCGCAGCCGCACCGCAACCGCACCACAGCCGCACCACAGCCGCACCGCAAACGCACCGCAACCGCACCGCAGCCGCACCGCAACCGCACCGCAACCGCACCGCAGCCGCACCGCAACCGCACCGCAGCCGTACCGCAACCGCACCGCAACTGCACCGCAGCCGTACCGCAACCGCACCGCAGCCGTACCGCAACCGCACCGCAGCCGTACCGCAACCGCACCGCAACCGCACCGCAGCCGTACCGCAACCGCACCGCAACCGCACCGCAACCGCACCGCAGCCGTACCGCAGCCGCACCGCAACCGCACCGCAGCCGCACCGCAACCGCACCGCAACCGCACCGCAACCGCACCGCAACCGCACCGCAGCCGCACCGCAACCGCACCACAGCCGCACCACAGCCGCACCGCAAACGCACCGCAACCGCACCGCAACCGCACCGCAGCCGCACCGCAACCGCACCGCAACCGCACCGCAGCCGCACCGCAACCGCACCGCAGCCGTACCGCAACCGCACCGCAACTGCACCGCAGCCGTACCGCAACCGCACCGCAGCCGCACCGCAACCACACCGCAGCTGAAGACCAACCGCACCGCAGCCGCACCGCAACCGCACCGCAACCGCACCGCAACCACACCACAACCGCACCGCAGCCGCACCGCAACCGCACCGCAGCCGCACCGCAACCGCACCACAGCCGCACCACAGCCGCACCGCAAACGCACCGCAACCGCACCGCAACCGCACCGCAGCCGCACCGCACCGCAACCGCACCGCAGCCGCACCGCAACCGCACCGCAGCCGTACCGCAACCGCACCGCAACTGCACCGCAGCCGTACCGCAACCGCACCGCAGCCGTACCGCAACCGCACCGCAGCCGTACCGCAACCGCACGGCAACCGCACCGCAGCCGTACCGCAACCGCACCGCAACCGCACCGCAACCGCACCGCAACCGCACCGCAGCCGCACCGCAACCGCACCGCAACCGCACCGCAACCGCACCGCAACCGCACCGCAACCGCACCGCAACCGCACCGCAACCGCACCGCAACCGCACCGCACCGCAGCCGCACCGCACCCGCAACTCAACCGCACCGCAACCGCACCGCAGCCGCACCGCAACCGCACCGCAGCCGCACCGCAACCGCACCGCAGCCGCAACGCAGCCGTACCGCAACCGCACCGCAGCCGCACCGCAACCGCACCGCAACCGCACCGCAACCGCACCGCAGCCGCACCGCAGCCGTACCGCAACCGCACCGCAACCGCACCGCAACCGCACCGCAACCGCACCGCAACCGCACCGCAACCGCACCGCAACCGCACCGCAACCGCACCGCAACCGCACCGCAACCGCACCGCAGCCGCACCGCAACCGCACCGCAACCGCACCGCAACCGCACCGCAACCGCACCGCAGCCGCACCGCAACCGCCCCGCAGCCGTACCGCAACCGCACCGCAACTGCACCGCAGCCGTACCGCAACCGCACCGCAACCGCACCGCAGCCACACCGCAGCCGTACCGCAACCGCACCGCAACCGCACCGCAGCCGTACCGCAACCGCACCGCAACCGCACCGCAACCGCACCGCAACCGCACCGCAACCGCACCGCAGCCGCACCGCAACCGCACCGCAGCCGCACCGCAACCGCACCGCAACCGCACCGCAACCGCACCGCAACCGCACCGCACCGCAGCCGCACCGCACCCGCAACTCAACCGCACCGCAACCGCACCGCAGCCGCACCGCAACCGCACCGCAGCCGCAACGCAGCCGTACCGCAACCGCACCGCAGCCGCACCGCAACCGCACCGCAACCGCACCGCAACCGCACCTCAGCCGCACCGCAGCCGTACCGCAACCGCACCGCAACCGCACCGCAACCGCACCGCAACTGCACCGCAACCGCACCGCAACCGCACCGCAACCGCACCACAACCGCACCGCAACCGCACTGCAACCGCACCGCAACCGCACCGCAGCCGCACCGCAACCGCACCACAACCGTAACGGTACGGTAACGGTACGGTAACAGTACGGTTACGGCACGGTTACGGTACGGTAACGGTACGGCCCGCAATATTTATATTTTTTTCCACAGTTCTAAGCGGAATACAGCCAATTTGAAGAGAGCTTTAACGTTAAAATCCATAAAACACTAAAAACATCTGCGACTAGAAAACGTTGTTTCCAAAATCTTATCTCACCACCACTTCACATACGGACAGCTCATAGCAATAATTGAGCAAAAACTTGCCCAATATGCATGCCACTTTTCTGGCAGTTCCGATATTTGTGTTTGGGTGCAACATATGCTTTGCATGGCATGGCGCATATACGTCGCGTAACCAGTCATAACTGGTTGGACCTTTATTCATCCAACTTACGTGAAACCAGCAAGTCTAAACTCATAGTCTCTGTTTGACTAGCATCACATAAAAAACTATTGTACTCCCTTTTAATGTAAAGTACTCCGTTTGGATTAGGAAATATACTCCCCTGAAAATTTTCAAAACGACAGCACTGGTTTAAATACTTCAGAACGTATATGAGCAGTTACAATGATGTAACAGAGCTTTGTTGCGCAGCAATATAAGCTCATACCGCAAACTTTACAAAATAACAATAAAATACTCACTAACATCATTTTTCGATGCTTATTATCAGGCAACAATATCGTTAACATAACCTGTGACAGATGACGGTTAATGTTGTATTGCTCTCATTGTAACTCACTCCACCAGGAACGTGACGCAACAACGATGTGTCGCTCTCATTTTAAATCGGGGTTCGGGTTTTCGGGTTGTTGCTTTTATTAGGCGCGTTTTTTTGCTCCTCTATCCAGCGGAGAGTAGAGTAGACGCATGGAAAACAACAACACTCCTACACCAGTGAATTCACTAGTACAGAAATTCTATGCCTCATTTGTAGTTCACGTGTTGAAGTGTAGAATGTGCTGACAGAAAAAAGAAAAGCTCATGAGAAGTTGTATTTTTTTCTGTGAGGTGGCTTTCGGGTTTTCAGGGTTATGTTGAATGTTTTGGTAGTTAGGAAATTAGAAAAAGCCCTCATAATGTGTAGAAAGTTAAAAGAATGAATTTTCTGTTAGTTTTTTATCTATTTTCTATCGATTGTGGTAGTGTATACTCGTTATTTTCTCCCTTTTTTTCAACTGTTTTCTGCTACCACAGCGAATACCGCAACCTATGTCAGTCTTAGCGAAAGCACTGCTGTTTTATACTAGATCGTTGTTTGTTGCGGCATAGTTGTACTCTGCACTGCATCGGAGCAAAAAAACGCACCTATTGTAACTCAGTTCCTGAGTAGCTAGGGTGTGTTCAATGTGCAGGCTATAGCAGCTATTAGCTGATATTTTAGCTGCTCTGGCTGTCCAATGTCACGAAATAGCTACTTTCTGATGCTTGCTATTTGGCAGTCGGGCTGTCCAAGAATCCGGCATAGCTGCTAAGGTAGCAGCTATTCGCTGCTCGCAGTCTGGAGGATAGCAAGAAAGTAGCTAAGGGAAAATGGCCGTGCCTACACAACTGACATGCAGTTCAAACGTCAATTTCAGTTGGAAATTGAAATGAAAAGAAGTTTTTGCGCTTTTGTGACACAGGAGATGAGGAATAAATTTGAAAATAGTGACAGCATAAATTAAATACGGGCTTTTAAACACTTCAACTCAACTCGAGTTAAGTCGGCTTTCACACAGTGCAGCTCATCTTGAGTTTTTAGCAGGCGAGCATGAAGCACAAAAGGTCGGGGGTGTGTTCAATGTGCATGCTATAGCTGCTCCAAAAGCATAGCATAGCATCACTTTAGCAAGTGTCAAAATTCGCAGTAGCTAGGTGAAGCAGCTATGGATATTGGACAGCCAAGAGCTGCTACGAAGGTCAGCCTTTACACAGGAAATTCAAAAATAATTTTGTTTCAATTTTTTTATTGTAATTTTTGCATTTTCGTGGATCAGTTCAATACTTCCATTGCACTTTGGAAACTGTATGAAATTTAGGAGTTTTCAACATAGTTTTCAACATAGCAACAGAGTTTTCAACGTACAAGCATGGCCGTGTACACGCCAACTTAAAATTCGAGTTGAGTTGAAGTGTTTAAAAGCCCGTATTTAATTTATGCTGTCACTATTTTCAAATTTATTCCTCATCTCCTGTGTCACAAAAGCGCAAAAACTTCTTTTCATTTCAATTTCCAATTGAAAATGACGTTTAAACTGCATGTCAGCTGTGTACGCACGGCCATTTTGCCTTAGCTACTTTCTGGCTATCCTCCAGACTACGAGCAGCGAATAGCTGCTACCTTAGCAGCTATTCCGGAATCTTGGACAGCCCGACTGACAAATAGCAAGCATCAGAAAGTAGCTATTTCGTGACATTGGACAGCCAGAGCTGCTAAATTAGCAGCTAATAGCAGCTATAGCATGCACATTGAACACACCCCGGGTGCACTGATTCATGTGCCATCAAATGTTCAACGATTATTTTTTGCTCTTTTTCACATATATAAAACAATAACACAATGGGGTCAGCTTCATTGCAGAGCCTCTTCTTCCTAGCAGCAGTAAGCCACTTAGTCAAGAAACAAGCAATTAAAATTATCATCATCCCCCGAAAGGGAATAGGATAGGAAAGGAATCCCAAACCACACTCTCGACACATTCAATTTGTAATTAAATTATATAATAGTAAAAAAGAAAACATAAATAGGATAAATGGAGAATAAAGAAAGTAAGATAGTGTAATAGAATATTCTTTTGTAACCGACGCTTTCTAATCCTGTCCTGACATTAAACACTCTTGTACGATATTAAAATCAATATGAGAAGAAGAAGACATAGTTGGATAAAAAGAAGTGAGAGAGTCGAGAAATTGTCATTAGATAGAGTAGAGAGCCGCTGACACAACGCGTTGTGATCAGACAGAGTAACAAATAAAAAGTGGTTAAATAGATTCGGAACGCTGTTTTTATTAAAATCGAGGTCACTATAACATCAGAAGTGGGATTCCGAGCCAGGATGGAAAACCAGTTAGATCGGGCTGATTTGCAGAACATGCTCGCCGCCGCCGGGATAGAAATGCCTGCCAGGGCAACGACGGCCCAGTTGAGGAGGCTTTTCGCGGAAAATAGGGATTTCCTGGTAACAGCGAGGAACAACAACCGAAATCCAACCGACGAACAACACGCCGAGGACAATGCCGACGAGAATACCGACCGCAGCACAGACGACGCCGAAGAAGGAGCAGTGGGGGGAAGCCCACCATATGACAACAAGCCGACGCCGGAGAATTCGCCGAACGACGCCGAAACAAACGTGCACAAACAAGAAAGCACCGACGAAGAAAACAAGAAATATCAGGCGACCGATGACGATGAGTTAGCAGCATTGCGACGCAGGCATGAGATTTTAAGGTTAAGGCGAGAAATAGCCGAGATGGAGAAGTACGAAAGAGCACCCGCCGCAGCCGCCATAATAACACCGCCGGCGCCCAGTAGGAAGATACATTTTCAAGAGATTGAATATGCAATCGTGAAATTTAGTGGTGAAGACAGGGCATACGGCGTTGACGATTTCCTGAAACATTTGGAACAAATTTTTACGCAAGTTGATGCCGACGAGGTGCTGAAGTTTCTAGCACTGCGAAACTCGCTGACGGGTGCTGCGCGACTTCTATTGACGGGAGACGCCATGACATACGCCGACTTGCGAACAAAACTAAGGAAGGAATTCGGCCGTCGAGTAAGCCGCCAAGAAATCTACCAGGCGCTGCGTGACCGACGCAAAAGAAACGACGAAACGACTCGCCGATACGTCATGGAGATGGAATGTATTGCGCGACGAAGCGATGTGGCCGAAATTGAATTAGTGGCGTTCATTCAAGAAGGACTAAACTGCCGAGCGGAGGAGTATTCGCTGTTTGCTGCCGCCCGATCGATGGCCGAAGTCAAAGACGCCGTTGACATTCTGGAGCAGCGTTACGCCATGAGAGGTACCATCGAAAATCCAACCGCCGATCAGAACAGAACAACAACGAGCAGGTTCCATCCAGCTGTCCGCAGACCCGCCGCCGACATCAGGTGCTTCAATTGTTCGGCATTGGGACATGTGAAACCCGACTGTCCTCTGGAGCTGAGACCAAGGGACGTATGCTTCAACTGCTGGCAACGTGGTCACGATAGAAAGCAGTGTCCCAATCCAAAATACATCCAGAAGTTGAAAGGAGTAGTAGCCGCCGTTCGATCAACCGACACAGTTGTAGGGAGCCGAGAAGATTTAGGCAGGTTATTTAGTGCGCTCAATCTGGTAAGTGTTGCTTTCATTTATGGAGGAGAACAGTGTAGTAAAAGCGTAACTCGTTTATCTCTTTTTGATACCGGTAGTCCCATTAATTTGATCCGACGAGCCGACGTTCCGTTCGAAGTTCGCAGTGAGCTAGTTGATACGAATTTTTATGGGTTAGGAGAGACGCGAATTAAGTCGTTCGGTAAGATTCAATGTAGAGTCACGATAAACAACGTGTGTCGAATAATAACTTTAATTGTCGTTCCAGATTACATACCGCCGGTACCAGTATTGCTGGGACGATCCGCCTTAAGCCAGTTTGGAATAAACCTATACATGTCAAAATTTTTGAATTATAATACGACAAAGGGACCGAATAAAATATTAAATGTAAATACGAGAAGCGAGTTGTGTTTTTGTTCGCTGGACTCCGATGTTTGTGAAGAGATGGCTCTTAAAAGACTCAGTTGTTTGCCTCAAGCTATTTTAAGTAGGACCGGTGTTCTCGATCATCCCAATATGTCGGGAGTGTGTGAGAATTTTAGTAGAACTTTTTCCAAAAGTAATATAGTTGAAAAGAAAAATGATAGGAACATGCCGAGTGACAACGGGGTGCCCGACGAAGACACGACCGACGTTGACTGCTTAGAGGGGGAAATCGAGAAGATTATGGCCATAGAATATGACGCCAACACCGCAGAACTAGACATCAATCCTAATCTTTGTCAGGCAAAAAAGAAACAGGTGATAGAAATAATTACGAAAGAATATCTACACCGCTGTCCCGAAAAAGAGAAAGAATACGAAATGAAAATAAGAGTTACTTCCGACGTTCCTTTCTACTTTCACCCGCGGAGAATATCCTTTGTGGAAAGGGAAGCGCTACGAGAAATTATCGACGATCTATTAGAAAAAGGGGTTATACGTCCGAGCGAATCGCCGTACGCATCCGCTATTGTAATGGTAAGAAAGAAAACAGGAGGCTGTAGGAAATGCGTCGACTACAGGGTCTTAAACAAAATGACTGTTCGCGATAACTACCCGCTGCCGCTGATTGAGGAATGCCTCGAGCACTTAGGAGAAAAGAAGTATTTCTCGACGCTAGACTTGAAGAATGGATTTTTTCATGTAAAGGTTGACGAAAATTCGAAAAAGTATGCGTCGTTTGTCACACCATACGGTCAGTACGAATACAATCGCATGCCATTTGGGCTAAGGAACGCTCCCGCCGTTTTCCAAAGATATATCCATAACATCCTGAGGGACTTAATAGACGAAGGCAAAATTATAGTGTATATGGATGACATACTGTTAGCCGCTAGAGATTTGAGTAATCACATGGAGGTGCTCTCCGAAGTCATGCGACGATTGAGCGAGTATGGGCTAGAATTGAATCTATCCAAATGCAAGTTCGCTTATCAGGAAGTAAATTTTCTAGGATATTCCGCCAGTGAAAAGGGAATTACACCCAATGATAGTCATGTTCGAGCGATAATCAACTACCCCATGCCGACGACCATGAAACAGGTGAGATCATGTTTGGGGCTGTTTTCGTACTTTCGAAAATTCATTCCGAATTATGCTAGGATTGCACATCCATTACAGTGTCTCATCCGAAAAGACGAAAAGTTTGAAATAACCGAAGAGTGCCGACAAGCCGTCGTGAAATTGAAAGAACGAGTTATATCAGCGCCTGTTTTGAGCATCTTTGATAGAGATCGAGAAACCGAACTGCATACCGACGCCAGCGCTGTAGGGTACGGAGCTGTTTTACTGCAGAGACAGACAGAAGATGGTAAATTTCACCCGGTATATTATTATTCCAAGGCCGCCTCTGCCGATGAGTCACGCTGTCATAGTTTTGAGTTGGAAACTTTATGCTTGAGTTACAATCAATGCAACCAACATTTGCTGCCAAGTTTTGTTGGTGGAACGAGTTACAATCAATGCAACACAACATTTACTGTCATCTGTCACTGGCTATATTAAAGAAATTGCTGTTCGATAATTTGGATCCTTTAAAGTCTCGGAAAGATATATCAGTGAATATTTTATCCTCTAAAAGCTGCGGAGTGTAATAAAAAGCAAAAATGAGAAAAAAAAATACAAATTCTGATTGTCATTTACATATGACAGTTCCGATTTCCCGAACGCTCATAGGAACAGGTGGAATTGGGTATTTTGTTGCCATGCCAAGTTTGAGGTATGAGCAAACTCTGCTGCCAAGCAAAGTTGTGTTGCATCATTGTAACTGCTCTCATATGTTCTCATGGGTTCAAACTCATTTTGACGTGCAACAAATGTTGGTTGCATTGATTGTAACTCTAGCTTTAGCCATAGTATACGCGTTGGAAAGGTTTAAGAATTATTTGCAAGGGATGACCTTTAAAATAGTCACCGACTGCAATGCCTTATCCCTTACATTCGAGAAGAAAAATATTAGTCCTAAAATCGCCAGGTGGGCGTTAGCGTTACAACATTTTGATTTTCACATTCAACATAGTGAAATATGCTGAGGTCGTCAGGAAATATGTTCGTTGTTGGGCCTTGGGATATTTCTCCGTTTGTTTGAATCGACGTAGGGTCCTTACTGTGGTGGAGTAAAGATTAGTCTAATTCAACTGTGGAGAATGGATTGTACCACTATTCTACCTACCAAAGCGGCGAGGCCGCAGTTAATGATGGCACCATGTCAAAGCTAGTCTTAGACATTTGCCGTGCTTGAATTATGCTTTGCAAGAAAAACCTCGCAAGAGCAGAGACCCAATAGAATAAAACAGTGTATTGCACGCTTACTCAAATGAATCTATTTTTCAAACATTCTTACCACTCCTTATATACGATTTTTACAAAACCTTACAAACATAACTTAACCTATTTTATTATCTAAACTCAGCATGCCCTGAAATAAATCAATAACACATAAATTTCCCATGACACAATATCCTATATGAATCACATGTGTTCAACTTTCACACGCTACACTTGACCAACATTTCTAGCGCCACTCTATCAACACGTACTAGATTTATTGCCATGTGCGCTTATTCACACTGCAACCAAAACATATCAATGTGCGCTTATTCACACTGCAACCAAAACATATCATATTTGTATCGCGTGCCATAGTGACACATAATTCATTATCGATCGCAACATGACTCTGTACTACATTTGAATACACCATATGGCATGGATATTCACGGTCGCTACTCGGAAACCTGATATGGTCAGTTGTATAACATTGTGTGGTCTGCTATTACGTAGACAATGTTAATGAATTGCATGGTGTTCTATTTTGACTTGTTTGTTTTGTTTTGATTTATTTCATGCATGTGATGTTATATCATTACACTTTTACCCTTTTTTTGATTAGGGTTCATTTGCAACAAAAAAAAAAAAAAAATGAAGACTAATCACAACATTAGGTTCAATAATCCTAGAAGGGGTTTTTACAATAATATTCTCTTATCTTTAGTCATAACAAAATTTATCATTATTAATATACTTTAAGATATAACAAAATTTCTCTATTTGTAGGTTCAATATATTTTTTTTTTATGGTTCAATATATTTTTTTTTTATTTACAATAATGCTTACTTAGCTTTACTTAACATAATGCGTATCATTCTGAACGTTTTTATTACAAAATTTTTATATGTAGGTTCATATATATATATTTTTTTATTCAAGTACATTGTCGTTTATGTTACATGTGTGGTAAGGTTTTAATCTGTTTTTATGTACTAATTTACGGTTTCCTGCTATGTCTAAAGTGACATTACAGTGATCCATGTCCAATACTCTGTATGGACCTTTATATGGCGGTTGATGTTTCTTTCTATTTTCATTTTTCAAAAGTACGAAATCTCCTATTTTAGGATTCAAAGAATGTATATTTGTTTGGTTCATTGTTCTTTTGATTTTAACTTTTTCAATCAAACTTCGTGCTCTATTGATCGACATCCTCAATCTTGCCTTTAACTCGTTGGCATAATCATCTAAATCGTAAATTACATCTTGATTATCAACTATGTCATTTGGTACATATGGAAGTTTACCGAAAATCAATTCAAATGGAGTGTAGTTTGTATCTACATTTGGGGTTGTATTATACGCAAATGTGTAATATGGAACCCATTTGTCCCATTGTTGGTCATCAGCAAACGAATACATATACTCGTTTAGTACCCGATGATTCCTTTCTACTACTCCTAAAGTTTGGTGGTGATATGGTGTTGAAAATATTTGTTTTATTTTTAGCAAATCACAGATGTTGCTCATAAGCTTATTTGTAAATTCAGTACCTAAATCAGACTTGAGTACTTTGAAATGTCCATATTTTAATATAAACTCATTAACTATTCCTACAGCTATGGTTTGTGCTTCCTTATTTTCTATTGGGAACGCTACTACAAATTTAGTTAGTTCACATTGTAAGGTTAATATGTATCTATAGTTATTAGATATTCTTAGTGGACCTACGGTATCTATTTGTATTGTTTCAAAACTCGTTGTTGGTGTGTCGGTTTTCATCATTTCTTCTTTTGTGTGTCTCACCTGTTTGTTTATTTGACAAGGTGTGCAATTCTTTATGTGGGATTTAACCATACCGTTCATGTTTTTCCAGCAATATCTTTGTTTTAGCTTTAACAAAGTTTTGCGAATCCCTAAATATCCTCCGTGCGGTGAATTGTGATATTCTTCTATTAATTTCAACTGTTCATCTTTATTCGTTATCTTAGCGGGCGGCTTGTATATCATTATTCTTAGCTTCGTATGCGCATTATCTTTACCTTTTCGTTGCAACAGGTTAAATACTTTCTTAAATTCTTCCTTGTCTATAGACTTAAATATAACATCATCACTTGATAATGAGAGTTCTTGGATTTTGTTACGTCTAGCAAAATCTAATAGTTTCTCCATAATCAAAACGTATTCTGAATGTGGATTATCACTATTATTCTCATTACTTTTGTGTCTGCGGGTACCCCTATTTATTGTTAGCTTTGCATTAACGGAAACTGGTTTCACGTTAGATATATCGCTACAATATACTTTTACAATATCTTTCGTACGTACGATATGAATACTTTTATTTTCATCATTGCGCAGGATAAATTTTAACTTCATAACACCGGTGATATCCGACAAGCTAGTGCAATCCCAACAATAGAATTGATCAGGTTCTACTTTTACGTGGTTGCTTTCGCTGCGGGTTTCTTGCTTTTTATCCTCTGTTTTCTTTGCCATGCCCCTTGTAATTGCTAATAGTTTACGCTTTACTGTCTCATCTATAACTGGAGGTATCAATGCTTTTAAAGAGTCAGAATCCAACTCTATCCTTGACAAGGCATCAGCATTCGTGTTCATGCTGCCTTTTTTGTACACAATCGTGAAATCATAATCCGATAAGTCAACTCTAATTCTAGTGAGTTTTGATGAAGGATTTGCATGGGTGAATAAAGATACTAGTGGTCTATGGTCTGTGACAACTACGAACTTTCTACCGTAGAGATAGGGTCTGAAAAAGTTTATGCCCCAATGTATGGCTAAAAGTTCTTTTTCTATGACTGGTTTGTTGATGTCGTGCTTTGCTAGCGACTTGCTTGCATACGAAATTGGTAAATCCTGTCCAATTTCACCTTGCGATAATACAGCGCCTAATGCGTAATTAGATGCATCAGTTGTTAAAATGAATGGTTCTTCGAAATTTGGATACTGCAAAATTGGTGGCTCAATTAATTTATTCTTAAGTGTTTCATACGCTTTTTGACATTCTTCGGTCCATTCAAATGTAACGTTCTTTTTCAATAGCGAGTTCAAACTTTTGGCAATTCCGGCAAAATTCGGAATAAAACGCCTGTAGTAGTTGCAGAACGCAACAAATCTGCGTACTTCATCTGCACATTTCGGAACCGGATAGTTTCTGATCGTCTCAAATTTAGACGGGTCTGTTTTAACACCTTCACTGGTTATCAAATGCCCTAAATACACTACTTCCGATTTCAAAAAGTGACACTTCCCAGGGTTCAACTTCAAGTTGTACTGTCGCATTCGCTGTAACACTTTGCGAAGATTATCATTGTGGTGTTTGACACTGCACCCAAAAACTATGATGTCATCTACGTATAGGAATGCCTCATGACTTAAACCACTCAAAGCTATCGTCAACATCCGTTGGAAACTGTTCGACGAAATCTTTAATCCAAATGGTAGTCTCTTGAAGTGATAGTGACCATCACTGGTCGAAAACGCGGTGACGGGTCTAGATTCTTTCTCAAGTTCGATTTGGTGAAATGAACTAGTCATGTCCAAAGTTGAGAAATACTTCGCTCTACCGAGCCTATCTAGAACGTCTTCCAATCTAGTCAAAGGAAACTTATCATTGATGATTTTGTCGTTCAATCTACGAAAATCCACTACAAGTCTCCACTTAGCTTTACCATCTGAAGTCTTCTTCGGTACAACCAAAAGTGGTGAATTGTATGGGCTTACTGACGGTTCGACAATATCATTGTCTTCTAAGTCTCTGACTTGTTGTAATATTTCTTCGTTCTGAGCTTGAGGTAGCCTATAATTCTTAATGTAGACCGGACTATCGTCTGCCATCTGCAGCTTTTGTCTGTAGAAATTGTTTGTTGTCAACTTCTCTTCCTCCAAGTGAAAAACATCTTGATACTCTTTGATTATCTCAAGCAAGCTGTCCATAGATCTTTTGTCCAAATTATCTTTATCTATAACTCCCAGCAGTTTCTCGAAACGTTTCTGATCACCTCTCTGTTGTTTTCCTGCATATACCTTGTAGTTTTTTAGTGGTTCAACCTCTACGTTGAAGTTGTTTATGACTACATCTCTATCAGTTGTGTTCAGAACCTTTACGTGTCGAACGCCTTTGGCTGGTATAATAGTGTTTCCGATGAAAACACCCTTCTCAATTTCTGCGTTCAGCACAATGCTATCCTCATCGATGCTTACATTAATCGGAACTATTGCTTCAGTTCTCGCGGATATATTAATTCCCGAATGGTTCTGACGTTTAGTATCCATGGGTAATACAATTTCTTCATCTGACACACTAAAAGAAATGGTGAATGTTTCATAATCAATTTTACTCATGAAACTAACTAATAAATCTCTACCGATAATACCGTCTGTACTAATCGGAAAATTGTCGTCTACAATGTGAAATAGTTCTGTTATCCTTTTGTTCCCAATTAATAAATTTAATTTCGAAGTACCTAAAGACGTAGTTACTTCCTTAGTAATACCAGTTAACTTAATTTTATCCTTGCTATTCACTCTATGTTCTAACGCCTTAAATATACCTACTTTACAAATTGATACGTCTGCACCCGTATCTATTAAGAACGATAGTTGTCTATTCGCTCCATCATTATAAATTCTTACGTAATTCGTGCAGCCATCTGTTATTCTGTAAATTTTACATTCTTTACTCGTGTTATTTATTCCGGGAGGTTCCTCATTTCCTCTCCGGAACCTAGGGCGTTTCCCTGGTCCGAAATTACGTGTAGGCTTCTATTATTGTTATTGCGGTGATTACTATGGTTGTTGGCATATCTGTTATTCCTACGGTTATTATCTCTGTTATCATTATTATCTCTATAATGATTTGATCTGTTATCTGTTTTTCTATTAAAACTTCTATGGTTATCGTATCTTCTATTCCTAAAATCTCTTCGACTGTCTCTATCCCTATAACCATTGCTATTTCTATCATTGCCATTGTTTCTGTATCTTCGATCACGGTTATTTCTATTATTTGCTAAATTGCCGATATGCATTACGCTACTCGTAGCTTGAGATTCTAATGTCTCAATCTCTTGCGCTAATGATACTGCCTCAGCAAAAGTTTTGGGCCTAGCTGAAAATATTGTACCTTTCAGCTGGTCATTAAGTCCACTTTTAAAGATAGTGAGTGCATAAGTATCGTTCATTTGCGCGATAACTTTCTTTTCTGGTTCCGTAGCCTGATTACCTAGCCCTTGTACCTGTAACTGATTGAGCTCATCTACCAAAGATAAAATTTTATCTTTATATGTAGTAACAGATGATCTGTTCTGACACATGTTACTGAGCATAGAATGAATCTGTGGTACTGTTTTATTGTTTCTAAACCTGCTAGATAATTCATCTTTTAAAGATTCAAAAGTGCTGATTGAGGTGTTAATCAAAGATAATCTCACATTCGCGGTAAGCTTAACTTTAGTGACGAAATCTATGAGTTGGGTTTTTCCTGAAGCGGTTAATGTGGAATTTAGTAATTCTACTATCTTCAAAAAGGATTCTAATTCCTTATACTTTCCCTCGAAAGTAGGAATTATTTTTATGGCAGTCTCTAGACTAAACTCAGACATCTTGGCTTTGTCTTCTAGTACTTGTAAACTAGTCTCTAATTCTTCGGTGATGTCGCACTCTTGTTGGACGTCTTCCGCAGAATATCCTTGTTTACCAAGCTGTAGCCAGATTTCTCCCTCCAATATCGCTGATACCGCTTTGAACTTTAATTTTATATCTAAAACCTCAGAGCTTTCGTCATTAAAATTGCTGATTGTTTTCCTAAATTTTTCTTTACGCGCCTGTAAATCGTTCAATTTTTCTTTTAAAGTTTCAAACCTATATAAATTCTTCGAACTTTTTCTTAAATTTCTCAAAACCTGTTCGTTTTCCAAGATTAAACCTTCTAAAGTGTCCATACATAATTATTGTAAGACTGGAATTTTGTAAGAAAGAACCGTACATTCATAAATAAAAGTTTTTAAAATTCATGTATCAAGACATATATATTGTTTTAATTATTGCTATACATCTATACTCCTATTTAACCTCTTAGCTACATACTCCTTATTCTTTTTATTATAAACATAGAATATTCCTAATACTATACAGAAAATTGCTGCTGTTGTTAAAGATTGTTGATACTCCTGTATCACCGTTACCTCCTCCGTCGAGCAATTATTTCCCATCTTCTTTAAGTTCCCGTAGTCTCTTCCGGAAGTACTCTTTCTGCTGCCCAAAAGAAATTCGTACTAATCTGTGCAATTCCGCTCGTTCGCGCTTCAACTTCGTTTTCCTGCCTCCTCGTGGTCGTCTTGGTTTGGGGATGGTGTCCAAGATATCTTTTTCAGTCTTCTTTTTACTGAATTCTTCAATTCTTCTAGGTCTGGGTCCAGGTGTAATTATTTCTGTGGGTTTGTAGTAGGATGGTGTAGTTGACACTGGCTCAGGGACGTATTCTTCCCGTTCTTCCTGTCCTTCTTCTTCTACGCAGTTGCCTGAATCTTCATAGTAGATTCCAGAGTTCCGTTTATCAGGATCGCCATGAAATATGCTGAGGTCGTCAGGAAATATGTTCGTTGTTGGGCCTTGGGATATTTCTCCGTTTGTTTGAATCGACGTAGGGTCCTTACTGTGGTGGAGTAAAGATTAGTCTAATTCAACTGTGGAGAATGGATTGTACCACTATTCTACCTACCAAAGCGGCGAGGCCGCAGTTAATGATGGCACCATGTCAAAGCTAGTCTTAGACATTTGCCGTGCTTGAATTATGCTTTGCAAGAAAAACCTCGCAAGAGCAGAGACCCAATAGAATAAAACAGTGTATTGCACGCTTACTCAAATGAATCTATTTTTCAAACATTCTTACCACTCCTTATATACGATTTTTACAAAACCTTACAAACATAACTTAACCTATTTTATTATCTAAACTCAGCATGCCCTGAAATAAATCAATAACACATAAATTTCCCATGACACAATATCCTATATGAATCACATGTGTTCAACTTTCACACGCTACACTTGACCAACATTTCTAGCGCCACTCTATCAACACGTACTAGATTTATTGCCATGTGCGCTTATTCACACTGCAACCAAAACATATCAATGTGCGCTTATTCACACTGCAACCAAAACATATCATATTTGTATCGCGTGCCATAGTGACACATAATTCATTATCGATCGCAACATGACTCTGTACTACATTTGAATACACCATATGGCATGGATATTCACGGTCGCTACTCGGAAACCTGATATGGTCAGTTGTATAACATTGTGTGGTCTGCTATTACGTAGACAATGTTAATGAATTGCATGGTGTTCTATTTTGACTTGTTTGTTTTGTTTTGATTTATTTCATGCATGTGATGTTATATCATTACAATAGACGCGGAGTTTTGATGGGACATGCCGACGCCCTCAGTAGAAGCTTTAATCCGGAGGAAAACGATGCCGCCGACTACCATGCCGACATTATGAAACGAGTCATAGCTGTTTTAGACGCCAACAAGAATGAACTGGAAGCCGATCAGGAGGTAGAAAAGAGAGTACCCTGTCGAGTTGTGACCGTCACCGATCAACTTGAGATAGATAATATGATTCAAATTACACAGAACAGGGATATGAACCTTTTACAGCTGCGAGAAAAACTTGAAAAGGGGAAGGTAAAGGGATATAGTCTAGAGCAAGGACTACTCTATCGACGTGACCGAAGGAATAGATTGCAACTGTGTGTACCCGACGAAATGGAAAATAATGTCATTCGCCTATTGCATGAGAAGATTTGTCATTTAGGTATTGAGAAGACGTACGAGCAAATAAGAAAACATTATTGGTTTCCTGACATGAAAAAGAAAGTCGAGGCATTTATAAAAAATTGTATCCGATGTATAATGTGTTCGCCGCCAGCCCGAATTAATGAATGCCAGCTTTATAACATTCCTAAAAAACCAATACCGTTTGATACTATCCATGTAGATCATTTCGGACCATTGCCCTCCATAAATTCTGTGCGAAAGCATCTGTTGGTTGTAATTGATGCTTTTACTAAATTCGTAAAACTGTTCGCCGTCAAATCAACAAGTACCAAGGAAGTAATGGCTAGTTTAGACAAATACTTTGGAATGTATAGTCGACCGAAGCGAATTATCAGCGATCGGGGGACCTGATTCACATCACTAGAGTTCAGTAAGTACTTATTGGACCGGAACATAGATCATGTGAAGGTCGCGGTTGCGTCGGCACAGGCAAATGGACAAGTAGAGCGAGTTAATCGGGTAATAAAGACTATGTTCA
Organism: Nemotelus pantherinus; assembly: GCA_963978885.1. NCBI lineage: Eukaryota > Metazoa > Arthropoda > Insecta > Diptera > Stratiomyidae > Nemotelus > Nemotelus pantherinus. The sequence goes on along the minus strand of OZ022265.1, from coordinate 115,754,197 downwards.
GTAAAATAACCGATCCGGTTCACCATGGGGATTGGGTGAAAATGATAACACAGATAGAATACGCGCTTAATAATTCAACACATAGTTCAACAAAGCATACGCCGAGTCAGTTATTATTTGGGGTTGATCAACGAGGAGGAGTAGTAGATCACATGACGGAATATATTCAGGAAAACTATGGAGAATTTAGGAACCTAGCTCAAATTCGTCAAGAGGCCGCCGATGCTATCCAGAAGTCCCAGGCCACCAATCTGAAGTATATCGAGAAGAAAAACAAACCGCCGAAGACGTTTTCCGAAGGAGATTTCGTTGTCATTAGGCATGTGGACACCACAGCGGGGGTGAATAAGAAGTTTGATGATAAATACCGAGGTCCCTACGTAATCCATAAAGTATTATCCAACGATCGATATGTAGTGCGAGACATTGAGAATTTCCAAATTACGCAACTTCCATATGATGGGGTGATCGAGGCGAAAAATATCCGAAAGTGGGTTGAGGTGCAGGCATGAGGCATTAGAGCTGTCTGAGGCAACACTTATGAATTAAATGTAGAACAGATTGAGGGCAATCTAGTATAGTAGTCAGGATGGTCGAGTTGTAATAGAATATTCTTTTGTAACCGACGCTTTCTAATCCTATCCTGACATTAAACACTCTTGTACGATATTAAAATCAATATGAGAAGAAGAAGACATAGTTGGATAAAAAGAAGTGAGAGAGTCGAGAAATTGTCATTAGATAGAGTAGAGAGCCGCTGACACAACGCGTTGTGATCAGACAGAGTAACAAATAAAAAGTGGTTAAATAGATTCGGAACGCTGTTTTTATTAAAATCGAGGTCACTATAATAGAGTTAGTTGATGGGAAGTTAGTGTAAAAGATGGATAATAAAAAAAGCATGCAAAGAAGAAGAAGAAGCTCTTTCATAATATAAATAAAAATTAATTATAGGATTTTTTAGAAAACAAAGCGAGAGAAAGTGCTTCCCAGTCAGCAACAGAGTGCTGGTATGAGGGATGCAAAAAAAAGAAAAATAGCAATTAGTAAAAAAAATTAGTATTAAATAGTACGTAATTTACTTTACATGGTTCTAATGTGATTCTTCAGCAGCCTTTTAAAGACGGGAAAAAACCTAGCATTCTTCAAAGAGTTAGGTAAATTATTAAAGATTTCCATAGCTAATCTAATAGGATCTTTATGTTTTCTATTCGTTCTAGCGATATCAAGCCTGAGATTATCTTTAAATCTTGTGTGATAGCTGTGATAATCACAGTGTTTTATTGGACATATCGAAGATTTTATATTATTATTGAGTATTTTATATATTATCTTAGCTTTTTCCATAAATATAATATCCCTTACATTGAATTTATCTGTTTGTCTGTATAGTACATCACTTGGAGTCAGTCTATCAAGTCAATGCACTGCCTTGACTATCCTATTGAGTATTCTATGAATTGAGTCAATATTCATCTCTGAAGTTTGACTCCAATTCAAAATACCATAGGTAATCTTAGGCAGCACAAAAGAGTTGTATATCATATTTTTTAGCTCTAAATCCAAGTAATATTTCATTCTGAACAGCCTAACCCAGAAAACCAACTTAGATTTCACATTACTTATGTGAGGGGACCAAGATAATCTATCATCAATAATTAGTCCTAAGTATTTAGATCTAGCCACTCTTTGTATCTCCTCTCCATGTATTCTAATGTTAAGGCAAATGTCACTCTTATTAATCTGCTTGAATACCATGTAACTAGTTTTACAGGTATTGATTGTAAGCCTGTTTCCCAAAAGCCAGGACCTATAAACAATTAAATCATTATTTATTTGTCGCTCCAGAAGTTCAGCAGAGTTAGCAGAGTATAGCAACAGGGTATCATCAGCGTAAATAATATATTTTCCAGTCAGACCAGAGAAATATAAATTATAAATATAGAGCAAAAATAAAGTTGGTCCTAGAATCGACCCTTGAGGAACACCAATGTTAACTACTCGTTGTTTACTTATTTCATCATTAAACCTAACCAGAACTTTTCTGTCTTTTAGGAAACTACCAATTAACGCCAGTCCCAAGCCTCTTATTCCAAGTTCGCTCAGATTTTCTAACAAAGTGATATGATTAACTGTATCAAAGGCCTTCGCTAAATCAATAAACAGTGCGGCCACATATTTATTCGAATCAAGTTCACAATTAATAAATTGTAAGGCATCTGTTATTGCTGATGTTGTGTTACTTTTTTGTAAAAAACCATATTGATGTGTATCAAATCCTACACTGTTTTCTATAAACTTAACTAGTCTTTTATTGATAACTTTTTCGAAAATTTTGCTAAACGAACTTGTTAAAGCAATTGGCCTGTAATTAGAAGGATCTACATCGTCACCTGATTTATGAATAGGAACTATCATGGTATCTTTCAGTTCTGTAGGGAATTCACCTTTGGTAATGTGATTATTAATGATTGCAGAAATATAAGGTGATATCTGAGTAGCGACTAATTTCAAGTTTTCGGAAGTTATTCCATCAGTTCCAGGTGAAGAATTCTTCAATGAGCTAATTATGGCAAACACTTCACCAGGATCAGTAGGCTCGAAAAAGAGAGATTTTGAATTCAACGGAATGTTCTGCCTTTCAAAGTTGTCAAGGTTAAACTTTACTTTTAAGTCCTCAATAAGTTTTTCACCTATAGAGCTGAAATGATCAACGAGATTATCGGCAGTGATGATAGAGTTAGATTTGTTTATTTTATTGCCCAACAAGAGTTCTTGGTTGATGAATTTCCAAACTCTCCTAACATCACCCTCAGCAGAAATAAGATGTCTTCTAACATAGTCTTTCTTAGCAATTCTGATCATGGAACATACTCTATTCTTCAAGGATCTGTAATCAGAAGTAAGTTTGGCATCACTTGGATTCATTTTCATTCTTTTATATAATATTTTCTTTTTATCCATTTCCTTAATTAAAAAGTCAAAAGCCGGAAGTAAGTGATACGTTTTAATTATGTTAGGATATTTTTAATGGTTTCTGCAGCTGTATGTTGAAAGCTCCTAAATTTTATACAATTTCCAAAGTGCAATGGAAGTATTGAACTAATCCACGAAAACACAAATATTAAAATAAAAAAAAAAAATTTGAAAAAGTATTTTTGAATTTGCTGACCTTCGTAGCAGCTCTTGGCTGTCCAATCTCCATAGCTGCTTCACCTAGCTACTTCAAATTTTGACACTTGCTAAAGTGATGCTATGCTATGCTTTTGAAGCAGCTATAGCATGCACATTGAACACACCCCTGAGTTATCAATTCGAATAGTTATGAACTGTCATCTAGATTTTTTGAGAACATTCACTCACATTGTTGTCCAGAAAGGCAGCTACCATATACTGCTTGTTGGCAAGTGATTTTTTAGCCTGCTCCTCTAAGTATACAGTGCTGTTTCGATACATTTACCTTTCGTATAAGCATGATATGATTTCAATATCATCGCTAGTTAACCAATGCCCAAACACTTTCTCAAACAACTTAATAAAACAACTTAATACTGGTTACCCTGTGTTAGCAGAAAAGCAAAATATTATACCAAATCTGCTTCACGCTAAGTTAAACCCAACCAGTAAATTTCGTTTCGATTGAATCAATGCGCTGGAAGTTATACGGGTGAAAAGAATTTTAGGGTTACCACCCTCAAAACTTTTCAAATGTTTAAAGCGTTAATATTTGTTGTTAATTTTCATTGCAGGATCATTCCCATTTACAAATCTAATGACATAGTCGCTTAGTAAAGAAATTCCAAAAAATTACAAAAAATGCTCATAGCTGGCAGCCGCTTCATGATTTTTTTACGAAATTCCCACTAAATTTGGTTTACAGGTCCATTTACTGCATGAACTTCGTTTTGAGATCATGACTGGACCGGAAGTTATAGGGAAAGCCCACCCAAGAAGAAAAAATGCTCAAAAAACTAAAAAAAAAAAAAATGCTGCAAAACTACTCGCACTTGAAACTAAAAAAGTTAACTATTTGGAGCAAAAAGCAATACGTACTCAAGATGGAGGCTATCAGTTTTTCATGAGTTTATTACCGTATCTCCATGATATCCCTACAGAAAGAAAACTGTTTGTGCGCCAAAAGATGATGCACGTTGTAATGGAAAAATTCAACCAACACGACTCTGCCACTAACACACATTCTATGCCAAGTTATTCTTCTGATGGTTCCTCCTCAGGTCACTACCAAAGCCTATCTACGGTCAACACATCGAGCTTTTTTCACCATTCTGATCCTACATTACCTCCTTATTGATTATTATACCTCCTTGAATGTTATTAATGAAAATCTGAATTAATTGTAAATTACCATGTAAATTAATAAAATAATTACATATATATGACTTTTCTATTATACACTTACCGTAATGTAACAGCCAGCCGTTCTTGTGGAGAGATCGTCTCTCGAAAATCACAGAATTTTTCGAGTTTATAGAATATATTGAAATGTCTCCTTTCTAATTCGAAAATAAGAAAAGTGCCAGATAGGCGCTGCGGCTTACCCCCAGACAATTCCTATTTATCCCTGAAAATACCCTAAGTAGCCATAGTGACGTCATTTCCGGGAAATTTTTCGGGATTCTCAAAAACCAGGTTATTTAAATATTAATTTTTATATGTGTAAGACTTTCGTCACATGAAGCAAACTTTTTTAAGGTGAGGTGAAACTTTCCTTTACTCATCCTAATCTTTTGGGACTAATTTTTTCCTGGGTGCGTTAAGTTTTCACTTAGAAAAAAATTAGTCCCGAAAAGTTTATTATCGACAGAGTCGCGAGCGTCAGTTAGACAGTACCATGGGTAGATTTCATCGGTTGATTAATTAATAATCGAGCTCGGAGAAATGAATATGACTTATTCCGATATTTTGGGATATCCCCGTGTTAAATGCAATACACATCAAACAATGATAGAGCGAGGGTGGTTAAATGACCCCATCATGGATTTGACGACAGCGTATTGCAAATAGTACCTACGAAAAAGTGAATCGGTCACTCAGCTGAATAGAGAGAGATATAGGGTACGGCAATCGCGGCCTCTGTCGTCAATCGGTAAGGTAGAAATATCAATTTTGAAACAGCATCACCAATATCCGCTTATTGGTATGATTGAAGATTGATATTTTATATTTTCTTATATCAGAAAAAGGTGGACATGACGTATTTCGAAATTATTATTTATCGAATACCCTAAACAAAACCCTGAATATTTTTTTCCCGTTTGTCCCCTGAAGTCTTTAAAATATCCCTAAATCTAGGGTTAAAATCCCTAATATGGCAGCACTGCAATGGACGAGAGACATTCGCACGATTTCAAACGAATGGCATTCGCCAGAGTTTGTTGCTTCGCAGTTCGCAGCTTTCCGTTTTCAGTGGACAAGAGGCCTCACACAGATGAAGGAGAGGAATAGCTGACGGCTATCTTGAACGCGAAAGAACAATTTGAAAGAATCTCATCTTAATCTATTTTGATGCTATCAAAACCTTCGTTGGATTTGATTTCAGCCTCCTCCTTCTCACCAAATTCGAGACCCAAGGAATATTTATAATATTTCATAGTATGAATGGTACTAACAAAGAACGCTGAAGGTGACTATTCCGCGCCTTTTACTGGAAACATCAACCAGACTGGCCCACTAGATGGGCTAATAACCTGTTAACGTAAAATGTATTCATTACGGAACCTTATACGTTGCTTCAGATACTTGATCAAAGATCAAATGAAACGATCTACGAGAATGAAACAAGAACTACTCTATTGGAATCTGCAAACTCTATACAGACCGGGGGCAATCAATTTCTTTCTAGAATAGGTGGCGAAATATAAATTAAATATTCTTGCTGGCCAGAAAACAAAACTATTTGGTGCTTCAAAACAGAAGAGTCATATGAAAGTCACGTCATATCAAAGATGAAGCCTCAATTAATCGAATTCAAGCATGTCAACGAAAAACTGAGAACGAGCCACGTTTGAGAAAAGTTGTTTTTAATCGTTTGGCTCATAAATGCTCACGTCTCTACTAAAAATAAGGACTAGGTAGTGAAGGGTGATTTGTATAACCTTCTGGATAGGTTTTAAAGTTCTCTGTTAAAGTTAAAGTTCTGTGTAAAGTTAAAGTTCTCTCTGAAGGGCCTTGATGCCAAGCTTAGAAAGGATTTCTCCCCCACATTTCTTCAGAACCACAGATTAACGCAGTCTTCACAATTCCTGCATTGACAATGAACAACAACTTGTCAACTTTGCATGCAGCAAAAGCCTTATCATAAGCTCTACTTGTTTCCCACTTCGAAACATTCATTAAAGGGCAAGGACATCTCCGGACAGCAGATCGATCACATTTTGATTCAGAAGAAGATGCATAGCTCGGTGGACAGTCCCCCGTCCATGCCTAGATTTGAACCAGAGATCCCACACGCTAGGAACCAGAGCTCTACTTTGTAGGCTAGTCAAACAAACACGAACAAACAGCATTCAACCTAAATCCTCCAACACTGAGCACATGGCTTGTACTCTTGCCACACGCGCAAGCTTTACTGCGCAAACCAGCGTTGCCAGAAAAAAATACAGAAAATCTTGGAAAATTTTTCAAAAAATCTGGAGAAATCTGGGGATTTTAGTTTCAATGAAAAACGTAACTTAGTTTCAGTAAAAACGATATTATTTTAATAAAAACCATTTATTTCAGCAAAAAAAAACAATGCAAGACAAAAAAATAATTCATAGCAGCAATTTTCTGCGTACTATGATTATGCTTTAATATATATTTACCGAAAATAATTTTGATTTAAGGATTTCATTTAATTCTACACTTGCACAAGTTTCATTTCTGGATTTTAAATATTCTTTAGACAAAAGTAGGCCGCTTAGAGTATATGTTTGTAGTCGACTGCTCGTTTTTTCGTTTATTGATGTTAATTTCTACAGTCGTGAAATAATTGAGTGCGAATAACAGGTGAAAAATAAAATTCCTCAAAAATGGAAAAGCTGACTTGTGTTCTCATGTTTCGATTGGATTCACTTGTTTCCAAAATAACTCAGCATTGCCGGTTTCAAAACCGGTGAATTCAATATTTCTTAGACTCCATCACTGTGAATTTATGTTCTGCAATTCTGATATTTCTCTTAAGTTTGGAAAACATTGACAAAGTGCGATAATTGAAGGTTGTCTTTTCAAAACAACATTTTCAGGATCCATGAAACTGATACTGATATATTTGGTTTTTATAATTTTGATACTGATATATTTGGTCAATATAATTGTAACAGTACGTTTCGAATACTAAAATATAATCTTTCAGTCTATTTAACTAGGCATTCACTGCAAGCTCCTAAGTAAAGGTCATCCTGTGGTAAAAATTACATTTCATTTAGAAATTTATCATCCTTTCTTTTGGTTTTCTCTAAGTAATGCCTTTGAATATAATTATTGAATATTATTTTCGTTAATCTTGTTATTTCCAAGTTAAGCCAAAATATATTTGCGGGTTCACTTTGAAAGAGCTTATTTAATTGTAGAATTTGACAAAGAGCCAGCCGCAGGCTGAGCTTTTCAAACTTTATACCTTTTTGTTTGACATTTTGATTTGCGCTATGTGAAATTTTGAAAATTTTACTTAAACATTTAAAATATCAAAGTTTCAGAACAAGTTTGAAAAAATCTGGAAATTTTGAATAATATCTGGGTGTCTGGAAAAAGTCTGGCAAATCCAGACTTAAATCTGGATCTGGCATCACTGGCGCAAACGGAATTTGCACAAACCTAATCTCTGGCAGTCCAATTTAGGCAATCCTGGGCTTACACGTCCTACCGTTTTGCTAGCCACACGCACGAGCTTATTGATACAAATCAGTTTGGGCATGAAAGCGCGTGGCATTACCAGATTTCTTAGCCGGCCTTTAAAAAAATTATATTATCTCAAGGCTGTTATCGCCGATGCAACTTAATATCTGGTCTGGTTTACTTGATGTCTTCAAGGCTATTTTTTCATCCAGAACCAATCCACAGAACATACTTGAACCATATGTTACAAATTGTTCTCCATGAATTGGAGCACCAGAATTAATAGAATACTTATTGAAACATCCATTCTATTGGAGCAAGTATTTGATTTTGTCGACACATTATAGGTCTGTTCGCGTACTGCAGCAGCAACAGATTTTTACAGCTGGCTTCTTTTTGTTGCAAAATTTGGCATTCAGCAAGAGTATAAAAGTGACTTTCTGCGAATCTATTTAAATATATTATAATAGATTCAAGTACGCGAACAGACCTATTGAAGTAAAACTCCGTGATCGTCGGTATGAAATCAATTCATTAATAAACCAATAATCCTTTTTTCAAAAACATTTAAACTACAAAGTCTGCAAAAATTATGCAAACATACAATCAATTGCCCCTCATTTTCAAAATATCGTTTATTTATGCCACGCATCTAACACATGCACAGCTAACTTATACTCCAGTATGTTCGAAACAGCTGAATTAAACTTATGCAAAATAAGCAGATAATGATTCTGTGTTAATGTTCAGTTTATGTTTCTAAAAAAACAGGTTCAACTTAATCGCGTCTTTATCGTAGCCTTCATAGTAATCCATTCTCGGATTATCATGCAATGCTGAACAAGCAAAAAAAAACTTCCAAACTACTTCCAACTATGATAGTTCTTGTTCTAAATGTCACTTAATAGCCACGAGAGCCAAACAGTTGTTCAAGTTCACGTTTCCAACACCAATTTCCACATTGAAGCTATTCCTTGTCTAGAAATCGATTAAAAAAAACACTTGTCACCAAATACATTATCAAACAAGTTCCAAGCTTGGTAATGTTTTTCATTTATTAATGGCGCAATAAAAACGCACCAGACTAATCAAAAACCTTTCCGGATAAATGCGACTCAGGACAATCAACTCGAACCAATTCAAAATTTTATTTTATTTATTTAAATCACAGATATTTCTTCTCAGATGAGACTCAAACCGGAACCCCACTTAAGCTTAGCACGGCCACGGCGCAGCACGGCTATAAATCGACGATCCACTTACTCGATTCACTTCACTTCGTTGATATTTTCGAAATGTCAAGGCGAAAATTTTGCGGCGAATTGAACAAAGTAACCATGGAAACATAAGCGAAGTCAAACGGACTTCAATTTTCAATAACATTTTGCTGTTTTGCTTTCGTCCTCTGTTTTCACACTTTCTGCTGGTTGTGTAAATCGGGCATTACTCCAAGAAATTTTATAATCTCATTTAATACATTTCTGTGACTAAATACACTCGATCCTAGTGCCTAGCTCAAATACGTTCGCATTATGGACGGGGAATATGTTTCGATGTTCAAAATTAACGGAATACCAATTTTACCGCCTCTGGTAAGTTGAAAGAATATTAATCAAACAATAATTAAATGATGAGCTGTATCGATTTAGATGACAGCGGCTCGTCGACGAGAGATGTTAGCGTACAAAGAGCTGGCGATAGCACTTGAAAACCGTCTGAAATTAGAGCGGAAAAATCGGGAGGAGTCAGTACAGGCTGAGGACTTAGATAGCATTACTACGATCGAAGATGAGTATCTGAAAGTGTCGAGCATGCTTCAAGACCATTTCAGTCCGTCCAAACTGCCTCCATGCATGCCTACAGCGAAATGTAACACTCCCGAATTGCTAATGAAGTCAGACACTTTCATTTACGACATCAATACGAACACTGTTATGATTCCTGGAGACGAAAAAATTGTTGTTCCGGACACGGAAACCAATCAATTTGATAAACCTCATTGCAGCTCAAATTTAAACCACATTCCACCCGCAGAATCTACGCGCATGCCTCTGGAGATTGGACAAATCAATCTGAAGAGTCCGAATATTTTAAGTAAAATTAGCAAGCATGTATCTCCGTCGATTTCTATCCAACCGCCGGCTTTAGAGATCGCAAATGGTGCTTGTAGCGACGTAGCTGAGCGACCTGGCACTCCAGTGAGAAAGGAAGCGGACACGAAGCCAACTCAGCGAGCTTCTACAAGTCCTGCTCTAAAGCAGACGTCACCTGTTCCTAAATTGGTGCGTTCGAATTCTTTCACGCTAGAATGTCCCAGTCCAGTTCTACTGGAGCATATGGTCAGAAATCGATTTAGAAACACCGATATGTCAACAAGTTTGCACTGTGAAACTCCGAAAGCAGATCGAGACCCAAGTAAAAGACCCAAATCCAGAGCTGACGGAATCTCAATAAGCGTAACACCCAACCGACCAATATTATCAGCAGCCCCTAAAGTCAATGGCACAAATACCTCTACTCCAATACCCGAACCTGTAAAGAATAATGCTACTCCGGCTGCTAACTCCACAGTTTCCAAAATGAAGAAAAGCCCGTACGACGTGAAATTAATTGGGAAACCCAAATCTGCGAAAAGACACAAAATGCCACTAAAGAAAATATCTTCGGTTACATTAAAGCCTAAACTCTCAATATCCCATCATCATCATCATCGATCTAGAATGATTATCGGATCTCCTAGAACTAGACCGCAACCAAAAAAGGAAAATTACGAGCCAAAAATTGATAATCCAATTCCCATTGCGGAAGCGCCTGTTTCACACGAAAATGTTGATTTGGTGCAAGAGAAAATCCGCGAAATTGAAGAGCAACACCGCTTGCGCCTGATGGCTTTGATGAAGCAACAACAGGAAGAACAGCGTCGCATGCAAGAAGAATTTACAAGGCAGCAGAAGGAGCTTTTAGAGGAATTCAACGCAGGGATAAGGTCTATAAAAGCTCTAACGTTATCTTTACCACAAAAGAATATTCAGAAAAGCAAGGAACCGCCTAAATTTACGAACGGATTTTCAGGCGATAGTCACAACGGTATCAACAGCTCAATGAAGGGACAGGTGGTTTTAAGTGAGGGTAAGTTAAAAATAGCATCTCCTATCGCTTTTCAAGGCTCTGTAAAAAAAAGTTAGTTGTTGATGAAAAGGATATTACAATTTTCTTTGTGTATTGGTTTTCAGAGTCGGAAATTTTCGATATGACCAACACTCTAGCGACTTCCCCTGACCCCACAAAGTATACGCCTCGTTGCAGCCGGCGTTTGTTTGAGGGCTACGCGTCGCCGGCGACACCACGCCAACAAATTCGTGTTGTGTCACCAAAGTCAATCCCAACAACTGCCAGGGGCACGAGTCAGATACCGTCCCCGTCGAGACGTCGAGTAAGTTTTTTGCGAAAATGATCATAATGGTTACTCTGAATGGTAATGGTTTTCCTTCGTCCTTGCAGTATATACATTAACTGATGCTAGTCGTAGCATGTAATTGAGAAGAAAGACTGATTTGTATGCATGCAATATTCTATCGTGTATATTTGTGGTTTGTAGTGATTTTATGGACCATATTCTGAACATATATTTAAATAAAATTTCAAATTTTATTATAAGCGTTTTTGTGATGAATGTTGTATGAAAATATCCAATTACTAAAAACTATTACTAATATGGTGCATGCTTTGGTTTTATGATGTTTTGGAATCTCTAGGTGCAAGAATAATTTCAGATCAAGGTTTAACTACTAACACTACATTGCATTTACATTTTTATGTTCAGATATTAAGGTAGATTATAATTCTGAATATTTAGCGTTCGCTTTGTTTACTATTGCATGATTAATTTCATATTAAAACAAAATAACTTTGAGGAATACTGCAAAGTCTAATCGGTCGTGGCATGAGACGAGAGAACCTTTGTCCAATTCGAGTCTTGGCTTATTGTATTCGTCGCTCACTTGAACTAACGTTAAGCAGAATGAAATGCTCTGATCGCAGACTGTATGTATGTACTCATTTTCTTCGGACTTGTTTCTTAGGAAAATCAGTTGAAACTGCTATTACAGCTTACCAGGAATTAAAAAGTTCCTCGATTTGACTTATCTGCACTTTACTGCTGGAACAAAGCCGCAGGATCATATTGGGGTCAGTCTCGTACTCTCATTTTGCTTTATGACGTTTAGGTTGGTCATGTACTAATGTATGGGGTAGTTATCTGTTATCTAGCTGTTCTTAAGGCTGCCTACCAACGTCTGCTTGAAACAGCACTCTGCACTCCTGGTGGCAGGAGTACTCTGAGCCACTCCTACTAAGGTAATTTTCGTGTTCTTACAGCAAAATAATCTTGCTGCTGTAAAACAGCATTTCTGCTTGGACTAGAACAGGGTCTAGCCACGGTAGTATTATCTGATATCTCTAACATACGTTAACTACATTGCATTGGACTTTCTACTAGATTTGGAATTTACAACCCGCATTCCGGGTAGGGACGAGTGGATTGATGATATCACCCTCTTGATTGGGATTATCTATGTGTACACCGACGGCTTTTATCGATTTGGATATCTGCAAGGCCGATGAACTATCTAGGCTTGGTATCTTGCTGTCGGAGGTTTCATGTCCCTTCTCTATAGGAATACCGATGCCAACGGTCAAATCAGCCATCAGGCTTTGTCAATACGTGCTAAAAGGTTATCAAAAAGTTCTAATTACTGGACTGTTTAGGTCAATACTATGAAACTTTTTATCTTTTGATCAACTTATTGAACATACAAGATAGTTGAGAAACCCAGAGTAAATGAAACTTATGATATTTCAAATTAGATGTAAGCTGGCGCAAGAAATAATAGTTTGAATTGGGATCAAATCATCTAAAACTGGCGACCTCGTGTGCCGCTGAACAACACTCGCAGTTGCGCTAGCCAAGCGACATGATTTTTTGTTTTATCATTCCTTGGTTCTTAGGACTATAACATGAAGACCTATCCGAAATGGATAGAGCTACAAGGCGAACAACAAGAAAATGCAAGTGCTACATCCGAAGGTGCAACTCTCTCTCAAGAGCACTCAGCGCTAGTAGTGCACCGTACAGTATCGCATCAATCGGTCCATCACCGCCGGTGCCATACAAAGTTAGGCGTCACAACATCGTCAACAAGCAGTATCGGCAAGCTAAGCATCAGAGTGAAGAACAAAAAGATAACTAAATCCGTCTGCACCGGACGTGTTACCAAACTTTGTGAATATTTATCCTATAAGTTAAATGGTGAGAACCTATTAAAAACTATCTTGCTACAGCGGCTTAGTGAGTTCGCCGGATTATAGCTTTGAGAAACTAAAGGAAACGACTGATAAAATAAAAGTCTTCGGCCAGACTTTAACAACACGACGCAACGCAGAGATGAACGCTGAACCGCCTGCATCCAAAGATGGAAGCTATTGCGTCATCGGGCATTGCAGAAAACTCAGCTGAGCTAATTAATCCACTACCATGTTGACATTCTGCTCCAGCAGACATAGCCAAGCTTAAAAAAACATGAGATGCAGCGGCGTTTACAGACACGTCTGCGCTCTGGGTCGCGCGAAAAACCCCGCTCCAGCTCAATCATAAAACCAGTAACATAAAAACCAAACACAGATCAACTTATATCATAGCAAATTCGGCAAAAGTCCACTCCCACATGCATCTACAAAGCTGGTTCCACGGAACCGTAAAAATCATCGTTTCGTTCAGACGTTAGGGAAACGCGATTTATCACCTAGCAATCAAAACCGGGAGACTTGATCCTTCTGCTCTACGACTTGCTGCGGCAAACTAGTCTGCCATAAACACCTATGATCGAAAGGTGACCAAACTATGAACCTGTCCTGAGTTGCCGATGTATCTAAACCCATTTTAGGCGCATATATCGTCTACTACTATGGGCTAGTCGTATTTTAATAATGCTATACTGGTGGACCTTCTCACTTGACTTTCTACAAAAGGTTGATAAACATATTAGAAACTTCTAAAACTCAAGGTCTTGATTGAGTCATCGACTGATCCGGGGATACATCCACTCCCACAAAAATATCATTCCATCATGTTCTACAAAGGGTTCTCTCTTCAAACACAAGGCTACAGAGTACATCCTGACCGCTGGTTCATAGTAAATCCTGACCGCAGCTCGTGGCTGCTCAATATAATTTAATTTCCTGCTATAGCACTTCCTTCGGACTCTTTGAGTTCGCCCGAACGACTTTTCGGTGATCGAAAATACTACATTGATTGAAATTCTGCTTCATCTACTTAGACATTTCAGTGCCTCCAACTTTCGAAGATCGTTCACCTTGGACAAATGTTCAAAAGGTTTGCGGACCATGGTTTGATAATTAACCTGGAGAAATGTCACTTCCTTCGGTGTTTAATCAAATTCTTGGGTTATGAGGTTTCGCCGAAATGCACTAGGTCGAGGCAATTACCAAAGCTAAATACCCAAATACGGTTAAACATCTAAGACGATTTTTGAGGATGGTCAACCTCTGCCGTCGTTTTTTTTCTTCGCACAGCTGAGATGCAGCAGTCACTCAAGGCCTATCTTTGCAGTTCGAAGAAAGATGATGTAAAAACAATCGATTAGTCACCTGAAGCTAACAACGCTTTTTACCACGTCAAGATTGACTTCACAATAGATACTCTATTGTCCTTCTTGGACTCAAACACCTTGTTTAGTCCATTCACAGACACCTCTAACACCGCCATTGGGACTGCTCTGTAGCAAAAATGTCAAGGTTATTGTGCAATCCCTCAGTTTTTACTAGGCCAAACTATGCGACGCACAGCAAAAGTATGGTGCATAAGACCGCAAACTCTTAGCGGCTTATTAGGCCATTCGCTATTTCCGATACTTTTTGAAAGCCCAGCGGTATATATTATACACTCGCAACATCATTGCATCAAAGCAAAAGCCAGAAAAGGACACACCTTGGCTATTGAGACATCTTAGTTACATTAGTGAACTCACTTCTGACATTCGGCATATCTTTGGCTGGAACAACGTTGTTGCTGCCACACTCTTTCGTCTAGAAGAAATCAATCTTCCCTGTTCTCTCATCTTTCTCGCAATAACTTTATCCCAAAAATTAAACAAAGAGTTTCAGAAGATCCAAAGGAATATAAAATACACCTTCAAGAGAGAGTCAATTTTTGGTACCAGCGTTGGCATTTTTTGTGAAGTGTCTAGGCCAAACATTCGACCTTATATTCCTTAAGCGTTCGAAAAACAGTTGATTCGCTTGGAGCACAAGATAGCTCACCCTGGTATTCGTGCATCACGCAAGTACATTTCAACAAAATTCCTCTGGTCTTCAACGAACTATGACAACAATTTCTAATTAAAATATTAAATGGTATGAGTGCTCAAATGTCGATATTTAAGTTCAAATCTCTCGAGTAATTAACTTTAGAGTTTACTACATAAAGTGAAAAACGACGATTAAGTAACATTCGGTTACATTGAAAAATATATTTTTCTCGTGCAAAAAGTTCAATTTTCACAAACAAGACATGGAATCCAATAAATCGATGATAAATGTCCAATAACTTCGCCAAAGTTCTTACTTTACTTCTTATATTAGTATAAAACTATCAAAATTTGTTCTAAACTCAAAGCTATATTTTTTTAAGCAAAAACAGTCCCTAATCTTTGAATCGACTATCTCTACACGACACCTTCATTGATTTTTTAGATTGAACAAGCTGCAACTACAATAAACGCTTTTGTCCGCGGCTACTTAGTTCGTCGTCTATTTCGCACTGAACACGTCCAGACGATTGTAAAAACAATTCGTGACACTCTTTTTTTCGCATTGGACTTTCACCGCGAAACTGAACATGATATGAGTGAAGAAAATATCCTTTTTAAGGCACGACTACTTCAGCAGGTATGGTTGAGAACAGTTTTCAATAAATAATATACAGTAGTCGCTAAACGGTTTCTTTACAGCTCACATCAGCTACCAACAATCTGGGTGCGATTTTTGATTTACCAGTAAAAGAAAAAATGCTGATAATTTCCAGAGATCGAATTTATGTGAAGAGCAAATCCAGGGTACTCAACAGGTCTGGCGCAAGATAATAAATAGCCAAATTGAAACGAGAAGACATTTGAAATTGATCAAAAACTTGCCAAACAATTAATTTCCTTCTCATGCGGGAACCGTCCAAAGATAAAAAAACGCCTTAAAAGTTTCCTTGAAACAAATTAAAATCGAATTTTATTAATACCAAAATCTTACTGACAGTAAATTTAACGTAAGACACATATATTTTCCTAATAAAACTCATTAAAAGACAAAAGTGATAAATTAGTATTTTCCCTCCACATTTGAAAAACTGTTATCGAATTTAAGACAGTTAAATAATTAACCCGGGAATAGAATCCTACTGTCACATTCATACATAGCAAACGCACACATTTCGCTTGGGAATAATTTACGCCCAAAGTGGCGTCCGAGGAGAAACACAAGGATTCATTTGTTTCAACTCATTCAAATCATACTTGATAACTGGCTGACTGTTATTCAATGTCACAGCAGAAGCTCCAGCATCTCTGTCAACTTTATCCTGGACTGGCAAATTCGACTTGAGATGGCGCGCTTCCTTGCGCTCGATTCCTAAATCGTTCGACTTCTTGTACTTATCGACGGCTCGAACAAGTGGTAGAATCGGACGAGACTTCCTCTTGGCATCTTCAATCAAAATGTTAGCATAGTCCATAAAATTCTTATCGTCTCGCTCAACTTCAGTCGTAATGCATAGGTTTTGATGCTCGCGTTGCTTCTGTTCGATCTCCTTTCGTTCCTTCATTTGTTCGACGAGTATGGCACGAATCTCTTGAGCCCGTTTGATTTTCTCATGAGCTTTCATCTTTTCGAACTCCTGGTTGATCTCTTCGTTCTTGAGACGATTCGCAATCGACCATCGGATATGTTCCAGCTGTTTAGCCTTGGCGATTTTCTGTCGTTCCATGTCGTCCAGGTATTGTTTGATACGGGCTGCTTTCAAAGCTCGTTCACGCTGAACGCGTTCCTTTTCTTGTTGATCTATTTTTTCGTTCGCATCCTTGATGGCTTTCCGAAGACGTTCTTCCTCGACAGCGGAGTCATCAGTTGCCTGAGTGAAAATTTTCTGTGCATTGGCATCTTTGATGCGAACGATCTCTTCAATTTTCTGACGCTCCTTTTCTTTTTTGATGTCTGTTATGTTTTGTTTGCCTTTAGCGAAGATTTCAATGATTTTGTTATCGATATCATTTTCCATTCGATCGCCTAAAAAGATACCGATGATATTTTACTATATTGGTGAGAAATTGTTTCGTGTAGAAAAATATTAACGCGTTTGGTTAAATGTACCCCCGTTCCTTTTTGTCGTATAAAACGGATTCTAGCTTTTTTCGGTAAAACGTATAGCATTCCTCAGACACGCATGAAGGTATACATATGATTACCCCAAAATAATGCCACATCAATTTCTCTATTAATGTAGTTCTGGGTTTATGTTAGAACTGCTCTTGTATTGCAGCCAGTAAGCCTCTTGTCTTATTAATCAACTGTACTAGTTCAGTGTTGAAGTGAATCGGATCTATACCAGCTACTATAGTTTTAAAGTTTAATAAAATTTTTAATTCTTCTATCAATTTGGTCTTAAGAAGAAAATCTGAACATTAGCTATGTTGGTAACTCTATGTTCACAACGAAAAAATGTATTTTTATCAATTGCAAATGCCTCCTGGACGAATAAAGATAGTAGAAAATAACTGTGTTCAGGAAACCAGCTGAATCCAGATGCTATCAAAATAAAATAACTCAAACTTATTTGTTATGAAAATGTGTATAATAATACATTCATTTATACTTACGCAGTCTACGTTGCTCAACCATTTTCATGGCTTCCAAAGCGTTCTTTCGCATAGCCTCCTTCTTTCGCTGCAGAACAGCCCGTTCACGTTCGATTTGAGCTTGTAGCTCTCTATCAGCTTGCTCGCGAGTTTGCTTTTCATATTCCGTTTGCCGACGTGTACTATCCAATTTACGTTTCTCTTCATCTTTGGCAATCCGAAACACTTCTTGCTTGTAATCATCGTTCCTTTTCTTCGCTTCCATCAATTTTCTTTGCTGTTCCTCAATTGCATTAACACTTTGCATCTGGATATGCTCAGCTTCTTTTTTCTTGCGTTCTTCTAAGGACTTATTCATTTCGGCATTAAGATTCCGTTGAATTTCACGTCCCTTCAACACCTCACTGAGAACAGCTGCACTTTCTAGATCCTTGATTCCTATTCGCAAATGATTCATCATTTGCTGTGCTTTGGCAACCTGTTCAAGTCTGGCTTTCTCGTCGTTTTCCTTCAACTCTTTGAATCGGCGCTCCCCTGGAAAACCCACCTTTGTAACCTATACATGCAACCTTTGACAACATGAATTTACCTTCCATTATTTTCTCTGCCTCGCGTTTTTGCCTTTCGATTACCTTATTTTCACGAGCCTTTTCAATCGAGTTCGTCCATTTCGAAGTCATCTCAGCCGAGCCTTCTCTCAAGTATTCTTTGTATTTCTTTTCCTGCTCCGTTTGTTGCATTGCTTCCTCATTTCGGTTCAAATGCTTCAGAATCGAATTCCATTTTTGTGAATTTATCACAACCGATTTGTTCGAAATCATCGTCACATCCTTTCCAGTGGAGCAAATTTTACTCATATCCATTGTCGAAATGTCGCAATTTCGTGTTTTTCAATTAGTTTCGATAAATTTTCCGTTTGGTTTTTTTAATATTTAAATGAACCGTCTAAAATTCCTGGGTTACGTGACGTCGATTATCGAATTTTTCGTTTGTCGTGAAAGGCGAGACGTTTTTAGAAAAATTAGAGACACAGCCTGCTTTGTTACCAAGCTCAGGCGATCCCGAAATAATAAACACATGGGTTGCTAAGGACAATGGAAAATTCTGTGAGAAGCTTTTGTTTACGGAGAGAAAACGTTTTTTTTTTAATTTTCTTACTGGTATTTTACACATGGTATTTTAACGTGCATTGTTTAATGGGAACATTGGGTGAGCAAATTTTTAATGTGCCTTCTTTTTCAATCGCTCAATATGCTGGATAGGGACATAGTGGGCCATAGTATATTTTTATATCGCATTATTGTTTTTTTTTTGTTTGTACGTTCTGGACAGTTTATGAAATGGCAAGAGGAGAAAGTATGTACATCATACTGTTTAATTAACCTCTTTCAGTATCATCTCGACATGTGCCCAGAATTTGCTTTCTTTTTGAAAAAAAATATGCTTTTATAAAAACAGCACCTTTTGAACATTTTGTGATTGCTGGTTTGGATTGAGTTTGTAGTTAGAGAGGTATTAAAGTATAGATGTAAAAATAAATACGATTACTTCTTGCAACAATTTCTCCAATTTTCTGTCGTATATTACAGCTTTGAAATTTGTAATATAAGTTAAACAAGTTTTCTGAGAGTAAAGAACGTTCCAACATTACAGGAGGCTATTGAAGTGGAATTTTACTAAGCAATGAAATTTGGGGAAGGGTGTTTTTATATAAATTATGTGTGAAAACGTTTAGCCCAACCAGTTTTGCTATAGCACCCTAAAAGCAATGTAGAGTACGAACTAGCTTATTTACAATCAATTTCATCAAATCTATCAAACTTAGGATACTAAAAGAAATAATCCTAACTCTATTGAAATAATACACCAAGATACGTTTTGCATTTTTCTATGGTTACACCTTAATAGCCAGAGAAAATCATCGAAGACTATACCTTAGACCAGAATTAGCACAATTAAATATTTTATTTTATATATAAGAGCAGAACACTACTCAAGCTCAGCAGAAACTGCTCACAGGGCATTGCTTTACTTTATCTAATTTATTCGCTTTATCTAGGCTTGGACTGCCGTCCAGATTGGCATGCAGGAGAGATGGGATGGAAGAGAACATGTGTCCAGAGTGTCCAGTCCTAAATATTAAACCACTCAATATTTTGGGTTCCTTTCAGGAGTAAGCAGAGGTGGCTAGCACCGCTCCGCCCTTTGAAATCGCTCTTTAATAGAATCATTACAAACAAATCAATAAGGTCAAGTTGAACGTATGAATATAATCAGCACATTGTCTATGCTAACAGAGAGTCAGAGTCAATCAATTGTTTAACAGTTTTGAGGAATGCTATTTTCTAACTATTTCGAGATCGCAAATCTGATTAAGCTTAGAAAGACTGTTTTCTTTCATCAAATATTTTAATTTGAGAAGCATTTTTTTTCTAATAAACAATTAAGAAGAGGATAGATTACCCTCGAAATATCGATATTCGTCTAGAATTTGAAATATATCTAGCTTCTAAAATAAAAATTGGTCTTCAAGCCTACTACAGACCGTCGTGTTTCCTCATGAGGTACGACGTTGAACATACCACGAACATCGACGGTTTCCATCGGCGAGGCTGTCATCCATATCTTCATGGTTTAGGGACGAACAACATGGTACCTGAAGAACACAAAGATCTTTAGCAGACTTTAAATGAAAATATTTGGTTTTGACACCTAGAAAAAATTGATAAATTGACTGTTTTCTTCAAAAATATCATATACGAATACTTAAGTTGGGTGGCGAATACTTAAGTCTAATGGTTTATATTTTCCTGCAATTTTTACTGCACTAGCCTTTACTTCCTTGATAATTTATTTTCATTGTGCAAGATCCAATTTCCTGGATCAGCGAGAATGCGATAAAGTATAATTAGATAGATTTAAACTTTGCGATTATATATGATTGTGGAATAACAACTTTTGACTATTTTTTCAATTAGAGCAATTAAAACATATAGGAAGAAAAGGAAGCAAGAGAAGAAGAGGAAACAAGGGGTAGAGATTAAACTTAGCCGCTTGTCATAAATTTAAAATTATTTGTGTAGACATCATTTTGCTGAAATACACTTTATACTGAGTATGACACAAATGCTTCTGAACAATCGCTATTTTAGCCACAAAAGAAACTCTAGCGTTAAGGCCAACGCATCTGCATTCTGTACGAAAAGCAAAAGAAGTCTTAACAAAATTTTGGTTCTAAGTTGAACTGTTATTTTTCAATTAATAGGTATAAACGCGCGCGTGTGTGTGTGTGTGTGTTGTTTATACATGACCTGGAAAAACATCCCAGCAAAAAATATGATCAGGCATATCAGGCTAAGGCTTAAATAATGAATAGTTTAAGCCTTAGTTAAGGCTTAGTTTAATGTTTATATTGGCATTGGCATTTCTATGAAATTATGTTCTGCAGAATAATTCCGTCTGCATTGGCATTTCTATGAATAGACTTGCAAATTTCAGAAGTGATAGGATCGCTTTAAAAGTTATAGTTAAAAGTAATAAAAATTAAAAGTGATAAGTGTGAAAAATGAAAGGATTGATCGGAGTGTTTAATCGGTATGATAGTGTAATTAATTATATAGATTATATGTACGAATTTTTTAATCAATGAAATAAAATAAACCAGTTTGGGAAGATAACCATTTCTAGTAAGCGTAATCATAAAGATTATCAACCATCAATAGTAAGCCTTAGAATAAGGCTGAACCTAATCATTGTTTAAGCCTGATCATACGGCACATATAATGATAAAAACGGTATGCTTTACTACCAATGACATGGCCCATGTTAAAATAAGGTAAAATGTATGCAGACTATTTTCCCTTACAAGAGACAGGCCTTTTGCACTAAGGAATAGACTACACCTAATTAAGCCTTATATAATAATTAAATTGTTTGCTGGGAGCTTACAAACATTCTTGGATCTACAAACCACGCGTTATGTAAGATTTTTACTTATTAAAAAAAAGTCCATCTACTCTGTTATTTTAATTCATGTCTTTTGACTAAAATAGGACAATAGGAATGTTTTGCATGTAAAATGATAAGTACATACTGTATAATGATTACAATATAATTTATAGGGAACAAATAAAGCTTTGAATTGAAATATTCAACTGTTTGCTATAACTTACGGCTATACAGATATGTTTTTAATAATAAAAATTCCAAGTGTGCCATCAATTTTGATTCAGACAGTGCATAAAACATCACGAATCCTATATTTAACAAATACTCTTGAACATTATTTATTTCTAACTTTGAAATAATCTTTTCGGAAACTAAATCAGCGATTTTCTCTAACAGTCAAGGACAGAAAACTGCGACACTCGAATGCGAGATTAATTCAATTCTTTAACTACATAGATATGTTTTATTCTTGATTTTGATGTAAGTTGTTTATTAAATTAGCACAAATAAAAAAAACATTTAAAATTACCTCGGCAGTGAGATATAAGATCTTTATTCCATATATGTACATATATCACTTCCTGAACCGGGGCAAACTTATGGAAACATCAGAGATACTTTCTTATTTATGCACCTGCTGAGTTCATTGTCAGTCAAGTGCTTCAGAATCGGATCAAAACTTTTCACTTGATAGACCATTATCTATGCCATTATCTTCCTCTCAAGAGCGGCTCATGACCTACATTCCATAAGTTTTTGTATACATACCTTTTGTGCTTTGTTTATGTTTCACGTATTCGCGCGTCAGCTGATTTTATTGATATTTTTCTTCGCCCCATATGCTCGTACGTTGAAAGGTGATTGGACTCGCCTCGCCAGATGCCGGCAACAGGCGAAGACTCAATTGGCGTTTTGGCGTTCGATAAAATTCGTGGAGCAGTCGCCAAATCTTCGCGTCAACGCCACGAACTGTCAAATGTGTCTGTCAATTCGTGGAATTATATAATAGTGTAGTGTAGGCGATTGGACACTGGTCGATAACTTGCTGCAAAAAAATGGGTAGAAATGCCTGAAAAATTATCAGGAATATCGCCGAATCTCCTAAGTTTAACGTATTGTTGATAAAATTGTAGTTATTCAAAGTGGAAAGTGCTTGAAATATGAGTAATTTGCTCGGAATGTTTAACAATTTCCGATGGAATCTGTTGTGTGGTGCTTAGTTGGCAGTGTTATTCTTTCAATAGTTTTTATTGAATCGGCGTGTTAATGAATTAAATAAACATTTGGAGTTTTCTTGCGTATGAAATACTCCATGTGGCCATTCAAGTTTATTACGAATTGTATCTTAAATAATTGACTCATTCTCAAAATATGTCGTATACGGAATTGGAAAGTGGCTATCAAGATTTGAAGCAGGCAAGTCGGCCGGGATTCTATGTTGGACACGACGGAAACGTAATTTCGCTTGGCCGGGTAATTTGCACGTTTTGATTATTTCTAAATAAATTAAATACTACGTATTTTTATTCGAGAGATGAAGCTACATAATACAGTTCATGGTTCAATCGAATTTACTATTTTGCGATTGACATGAGTGAAGGTCTGTGCTGCGATACGAACAAAAATAGCAGTGCGCGACATTTGCAATCATTTATCGATTTATTTTGTAAATAAAACGTTGGCGTTGATCCATAAATAAAATTGTGTAGTGTATATGGCGATTCGTTAGAGGCTGATGATAATTCTCTAGAATATTGTTTATATGAAACGTTCGAACGGAATTATGTATCTGCGCAATCGCATACAGCTAGAGATTCGAATAATTTTTCCTTATGTATAAATTTCATTTTCTGCTATAAAATTTTTTCATATTTTTGTGTATATGATGTCAGTGGCAAGCTCCACGCGCTCTGCATTTTTGAAGCATACCTACCTAGAGGGTTCCGATATCAAACTCGAAATTAACACCAGTTTTTAAAGGAGGTGCCCCATTGAATCCTTCAATTTACCGTCCAATAGCTGTCACCAGTGTGTTAAGCAAAGTGTTTGAAAGAGTCATAAATGCTCGAATAATTAATTATTTCAAAGAAACATCAGCATTAACACCAATGCAGTATGGTTTCCAGGAGCATAGCAGCACAATTGCGGCTACTCTTGACGCGGTTCAGTTCATAAATCGATCATCGGATAAAGGTAAATATGTGGCAGCAATTTTCGTCGACTGCAAAAAGCGTTTGATACCATTGATCACGAAATTTTGTGTCTGCGACTAGAAGGGTAGGGGATTTGCATGAAATTGAAATCCGTTATTAAAAACGATCTATTGTATATTAGATTAGTGACAAAACAAGGGAGCTACATCAGTCAGGAATATTCTATAAACAAAGGTATTCCACAGGAGGTCGATCCTAGGTCCTATACTTTTCCTTATCTAAGTGAACAGTGCAAGATCTCAGGCTTTCTGGTAAAATATTCCTGTTTGCCGACGATACACTCCTATTGTATTCTGGAAAAGATGAGTCAGCCATCCAAAATACAATAAATATAGATTTGGATAAATCCTTCGGATGGATACGCAGAGCAAGCCCGTTATAAATGTCCACAAAAACAAATACATTATCTTCCAGCAAAAAAATAAACGCCATTAAATCCATATATTCAAATTGATGGAGTTCAATTAGAGAAGGTCGATTCAATAAAATATCTGGGACTGATTTTGGATGAAAAAATATCTTGGACACATCACATCAACTACATCAGAAATAAAATCGCACCATGTATCGCAACACTAAGCAAGCATGATTTCCTGAAGAAAAAAGCACTAAACTTATAATCTTAAATGCTTTTATCCTGTCTACTGTTAAATATGAAGCAGTCTTGTGGAGCCAAACAACTAAGCATAACATCGAGCTGATTGGGAGACTTGTCACTAAGGCGGTAAAAGTTATAATTATATTAACACCAACGGTCCCCGTGTACACTCGTTCAGGGTTGCTGAACATCCAACAGATTATTAATCTCGAAAGAGGAAAAATAGTCTACCAAATTATTAACAGCGGGAAAATGTCCAGATATTTCTCGGACTGTTGGAGAGTTAACTAGCAGAGAAACCAGGCCAGCAAGCAACCTTTCGGTTTGTAAACTCAAGCAACATTGTGAAATTCAAAGAAAACTTAAAATTACACATAAAAAATTAACAACCACGCGATATGAAGAGTTTTTTGTATACTTTTCTCTGGACACATATCAATGATAACAATCATCAGACAATAAAAGAGAGTATATCATATTGATAAGAATTGTGCTGTCCCTCATACCAACAAACTAGTTGTCTGGGAAGCACTATGAAACACTTACCTGAGTGGAAAATAATGCACAGAGTGACGGAGAGAGTAAAAGGAAGGAGGAAAAAAATAAAACAAAAAGTATCTGTCGAATCGCCTAATTTTTTGTTTTTATTAAAATTTGGTTCTTTACATTTACTTTTTGAAGATTATCTCTTGCAAATGACCGCCGCTACTACTTCTCAAGAAACAAATTCTTGAGGTACAATTTTTGACCATTGTTTGAAGCAACTGGGGGCGTTTATCGCTAGTGAAACGAGCTATCTTGGCTTCGAAAGCGTCAATCATTGACGCTCCATGACTTGACGGGGATTTTCCTCACTTATTGGTGCAGTCATCGAACCGGAAATGAGCCTCGTCGTTGAGCAAAATTTTGCCGTAAAACAAAAGGTCAACTCCCAGTTGATTTTCGGCCCATTCCCCGGACATGCGAAGCACCCGAGGGTCATACGGCTTTAATGCTTGCACCAATTGAATCTTGTTTAGACCGAGATCCTTTTGGAAAATTTTCCACAAAGTAAAGCGCACGCTTGCGAATCGGCAAATCTGGTTTGTCAGCAACAATGGTTTCCACGGCTGTGATATTCTCTCCTGGACGCACTGTTCTCATTATTGTCGTAGGCCTATGGCTCAGCAACGTAAAGTGGTTGCGAAAATTTGCAATCCAATGGCGAATAGCACGTGCTGATTGACGACTATGCGCTCCATAAAACTCACGAAGCGATCATTGAGTTTGCACAACTAAACACTGATTTCGGAAATAAATTTCCATGATTTGTAGACACTGTTGCGATGTAAATCTGTCCATTGGACTTTGTCAAACCTCAGTGAAAATGGCATTGACAGCCGCCATCAGTTCATTAGACAGTGGTGAGTTTCATATTGCGGCACCTGTACAATAAGATCTTTTATAAAACTGCTCCTTGCGATTTCATAATGAAATAGAGCAAACAAAATAAGGAAGCAATTTATAGAATTCAACTCAGTCAATCCTACATAGGGCAATCCTAAATTATAATTTCAGTGATATACAGTAATTATGTGTCAATTTGATATTTGCCTTTCATTTGCTTTTTGCTTTTTTGCAGTGAATTTCTCTTCTAATTTATTTGAGATCTATTCACTTATGGAGTTATGTATATTTGCACTATTTTTGATTCTTGGCTTACAACTTTCTATCAAATTACTTGAACTAAAAGTCACTTTGTACCTCAGGTACCTTAAACACCGTTCGAGTCCAGCAATGGCGCAAAACAATGTGACTTAGCTTAATTAACTTACACGCTTTTATGCCCGTTTTACGGCTCATTCCCCCATTTTTTTATAACATTAATATTTAATACTTTCTCCTGTAGATTCGATTGATGAAAAAGATATTAATTACCGAATATTATCCTTTCATGTACTATGGTGATATTTCGGAGTGGTTTTTAAAGATCAAAATCAACTATTGGTTGATCGATTATTTTGAATATTTTTAAATTGTAATTCCATGTGAGTTGACTAGTGTTATCGGATTCATCTTAGAATGAAACATTTTTCAAATGCTATGCAATTAGGAAACATCCTTAAACCAATATGCATTCTTAAGTTACACGCTACTTTAACACAACAAATATAAATACTGAATAATGGCTAATTCAAAATATCAGCTACTTAAATTTCACAATCGAAATTTCGCTAACTTTATTTTCCTATGAAAGATATTCATTTCCAGCAAAATATTAAAAACATTTGCTGTCACTTCAAACTAAAAAAATCCACCAACACAAGTAACTCGCTCATCATTCCATAATCACACTCTTGTTTCGCCTATTATTAAATTTCTTTAATTATTTCCTCTTTATAGTAAATTAATAAACTACAATCTATATCTACCTATTTATTGACAAAAGAAAATCGATAGACAAAATGGGAAACAGTTGGGATAAAATGCTACCCAATGTCTATCGCGAGCGAAATTCTCGAAGAAACCATCAAAAATCAAAAACTTCTCGATCTATTCCGCATGTCTATTCATCACCGACAATATCGGGTTTGTAGTTCTTTGATAATATTTATCACTAATTCAATTCTATTTACAAATCTCTATTTATTTATGATTTTCAAATGATTTTCGTATCATTTTAGATAATTTCCGACAACAATTGGATTTTCGTTCTTCTTCTTTCTCATATCGGGTAAATTGTTTAGCCAAAAGATTTATGAAATAATGTTCTCTGTTGTGTTCTCTTTTAATTGTTCTTTTGAATTTATATTAATTCGATTTCGAGTTCTGAGAGACTTGTTGACTAGCTAAGAATTTTGTTTAGAATTGCTTTGCATTTAAAAAAAGAACCATGATTTGGCTTTTGTTAAAGTTTCGAGCATGTTGATTTCTTTGTAAAAACTTGGATTTTTGTTCAAATTTTTCAGATGCTATGAAAATGTTGTGTTATATGTTACAATGATTTCATTTTTATTCAATCAATTTAAAAATAAGCCAGTATCGCAAGATAAAATTTGATCATGCCAACTGCTAAGGTGAAACACATTGCATTTTAACACTATTTGCTAACGTTTTTGATTATCTATCTCTTAGTGTTCTGTTCTTTGTTCAATATTATTGCATTTCTTTATAAGACTACTATCTCAAATCAAAATAGTATCCAAAGATAGTAAAATTAATTAAAGTATGGACAAAATTGACAGCCCTGTTCTGTTTGAAATCCAATCACTGCTAACCATCTGAAGCAAACATTTAACTTTTTAAATTGAATGTAACTCCAACGTTTTGCAATGAAAATAAGACGACGTGACAAACTGTATCGACATTTCAATTTATGAAATGAAAATATTTACTGTTCCTATCATATAAAGCCGCAAGTACACAAGATTGGACGTCAACCATATGCACGCAATTCCAGAGTAAACATGAAAAAAACATTTTATCATTGTATAATCGCTATTTTATTAGCTTACTTGTAGTATCGATAATATCTTTGTCGCTCATCGTCAATTGATTTTTTATTAGAAGGTATACTATCGAAAAGTATCAGACGTACATAGGCTCGCTATGGTATCTATGTATATCATTTCGATACTTCCTTGTAATTCGCATTATAGCAGCGTCGAATTAATTTGCTAAGCTTTCTTTTTACGAACCACGGCGATGAATGCCCTATGTATGTAGAATATATTTATAGATATTTAATTTCAGTTGTCCACAAAACTAGACTTAATGTCGTCTGTTTTCAATATGTTGGTGTGAATATCTATAGCTAAATCAGTAGAACATCAATAAAGTTCTAATAGAAACAGGGAAGTCCAACATAATAAGCTTTCTAAAAGCAAATGAATATGTATCATGAAATGTTATGTTAGTTTCTTGGGTGTAAGGGTAGGTGCAGGTGGACTCGAAATCGAAACAATTTATTGAAAAAATTTTAGTCATCCGCGTAATGTTAAAAAAGCAAAATTAAGTCAAGATTGGTTTTTTTCGGGAGCTTTCGAGCCTTCGTGAGCTGCAAGAATAAATCAAATTTCAACATTCAAATATTCAGTAAGAAAAGCGAAAATAATGCCTAAAACATTCCCAGAGATTTCAATTGGCTGCAATGATAAACTAATAAATAAATATTGAATTTAAAAGATTATTGTTGAATGAAAATGTTAATTGTAATGAGTTTAGAATCGATTTTTTTTCTTATTTTCATATAGACATATTTCTCCTGTATAATGCTTTGAGTTTTTGAAGTTTCTTGTTCAGCCGAAATACCGAATACATATACCATTTCAAATCTTATAAACAATACCCGTCGTTAACTTTGACCCGCGAAATGATTTATTTTTTTCAAATCCATGTTAGTGTTTGACGTTAGGTTGGATGCCTTCTGCTTGTAAAAAAAACTTCTTACATTTAGTTAAACGTTTATCGAAAGAATGTAATAATATTTTTTGAAAAAGTTTGAAAAACAAGAAGAAGTCCCGTCTGCCAGTGTGTTTTTTTACTTTGTCCTACTGCTCACTTGCCTATCTTTTTCTATAATTCGCCTCCTACGTTATTTTGATTTCATTTGTTGTTAGTTGTTGGGTACCCGTTCCTGTAAATGCATTCAAAGGGTTTACTAATTGCTTCAAAGCTAGCCGAATAAGATGGCTAATTTGGAAGTAAGTCGATATGGCAATCCTGATATCATTTGCGTCCTTGCGCTACAAATTTGTCGGTGCTTTTCCCAATTAAATCGACGATTCCTCTACGTAACCACTGGCGTCTCGGCTTAAAGTAATCGTATATTATGACGAGGTCACTTAACTTGGTTGTCTCCGCTAAACCATTTTCTTCGCCTATTTCGTTCCGGAAGATATTCGGCAATTCAACGTTTCCAAAACTGGTTCTTCGGCTCCTTTTCACTTTCAACTATTTTCGTAGGAAAACCAATCGTTCATCGGTATTTCCCGGTCCATGTGAAGAGTTTAGTCTTAATAAAAAGTAGTTTGTCGTGAGAGGTTCAGTCTCATCTTTCGTGACTTGTTAGTTCCAAAAATAAGGCAATACGAGCATGTGTCGTTAGGTCTGCGGATGGTTCAAAATAGATTGCTCGAGCTGTGAGACATGTAAATAATACAACCTACCGTTTCTCATGCCACCTTGCTATCGTGACAAAAAGTGATATCTCATCTGTCGCTTTAATTCTATCCACCGTCCACTCAATCCAAATTATCCTCCTTGATTCGCATTTAGTTGTTAATTTGTTTTTTTATCTGCGTACTTCTTACTCTTGAATATGCGTGTCAAATTTGGTCCCGTAGCTTTCAATATCTACCTGACGCTATTGAGTCGGTTCAACGTAGTATTTATTATTCTTTTATTTTTTTAAATTAAATAATTTTTAATATAAATTCTAAAATTTAATTAAATTTTATTATTATTTTTAAATTCAATATCGTCTATTCTTCCTACTTTTCTCATCTCTCTCCATTCTTGAAAATCCCTCGATGAGTGTTTTCTCTTCAAATTCATTTATGGCCCAGGTCCTCCTCAATAGCCATTCGTAAGTCAACTCGGCTTAGCAGATTGTCTGAGGTAGCCTACTTTCAATCTCCTTTGAGGAAGCCTACCTTCAATCTCCTTTGCTACTAACTGGTTCTCTTGGTCCTTGGTCCTCTGCCGCACTCTTTTCTTGAGTTTACAAATATACTGGATCATGTTATCTTGAATTTTTCCTCATTCGTCGGATAGAGAGAATAACATGTATGTAGTATATGAATATAGGCACGTACCGTAACTATCTCGGTTGATGGAAGCCTGAAGTTGACCTTCTCGCAGTGGCTGCGGGCAACAACCTTTTTTTCAGGAAAGGCGAATATTTTCAGGCTA
Source organism: Nemotelus pantherinus (assembly GCA_963978885.1). Lineage (NCBI taxonomy): Eukaryota > Metazoa > Arthropoda > Insecta > Diptera > Stratiomyidae > Nemotelus > Nemotelus pantherinus. Next base: position 115,723,790 of record OZ022265.1, on the reverse strand, counting down.
GTCACTTCCAAATAAGGTTCACGAGAGACAGATTGCCTCTCCCGTAAAATGCTTTCCGAAGCGGTTATCCCGAAACCATCAACAAGCCTCGGAACCGGATTGATACCACAACGACGACTACGCGAATGAAAACAGCTACATGATTTGAAAATTTTATCATGGAACGTTAGATCGCTCTACAGAGCTCTTGCTGATTCGACAACAATTGATCAGATCTTTACTCTCAAGCAGGCGATGGAAAAAAGTCTGGAATTCAACATTCCGCTGCATCACCTATTTATAGACTTTATGACCGCCTATGATAGCATAGCCAGGGTAGACCTGTGTAAAGCCATGAGAGAATTCAGCATCCCAAAGAAACTAACACGATTGCGTAGGTTGACCATGAACAATGTAACAAGCCAAGCTAAAATAGCCGGATTGCTATCCAGACCGTTCAACATCTTCAATGGGCTCGAACAAGTGGATAATCTGGCCTGTCTCCTCTTCAACCTGGCGTTGGAGAAAGCAATTCGAGACTCTGGCACGTCAACGAAAGGGTCTATCGTCACCAAGTCTTGCTAGATACTGGCTCATGCAGATGATATAGACATAATTGAAAGATCAAAACTAGCTGTACTAGAATCCTTCATCCAGATCGAGCGAGCGGCAGAAAAACTGGGGCTGCACATAAATGAAAGAAAGACTAAGTACATGGGGGCAGCATCTGCACCTAGAGTTGTTCAAACCATCAGGGTAGTTGAGCATGAATTTCAAATAGTGCCATCTATCAACTACTTTGAGTCAATCGTAGCAGCCGATAACAACATGGAGGCACAAATACACGGGCGGCTGCTCAAATCCAACAAAGCCTACTACAGCCTGTCAAGGCTCTTTAAATCCTGAAATCTCACCCGAACGTCAAAGCTCCTGTTGTACAAGATCATGGCACTGCCAGTACTCACGTATGGATCCGAGACTTGAATGCTCAGCAAAAGGCACTCTAACCTCATAGCCGAGGAGAATCGTTAGCCCCATATATCAAGAAAGGCGATTTCGGAGACGCTACAGTCATGAGCTGTGCGCTATCTACCTGGAAGCAGATATAACTAACGGCAGAATCCAGGAGGCAGGACACCTAGCTCGAATAAGCAAAGAGGATCCAGCTCGGAAACCCCTTTGCGGCAGATTTTACAGCAGACAACAGCGTGGGAGACCATGCCTGCGCTGGAGGGATGAAGTTGACCAGGACGCTCGGAGTTTATGGGTGCCAGTTAGATGACATCGGCACCCGATCGGGACCGATGAGAAAATCTGCTGTCGGAGACTAAGACCGAACTCCGGTTGTAGCGCCGATGATGATAACTTAATTTGGCGGGCAGATAATGATCATTTTTGGTAGTCTCCCAAAAAAAAGTCTCCCAAGACAATCAACCTGCTAAGAGTAATAGACTTCTACAGTCTCTGTTCATTGAATTAGGATCACCTGCATTTTTTTCATGTTGTAAATTGGTTGAGGTTCTTACAAAACACTGACTCTAAGTGAAACTTTTACTAATTTATAAAAAACAAATGAGAAAAGAAAATAAATAAACTCAAAAATGTAAAGAGTATTATTTTTATATTATGTTTCTTTATTTCAAAGAGATAGACTATAAGAACAGAGAAATTAAAAAAAAACTTAAGTGGTCCTTTTTCGATGAATATGGGCTGTAACTATGGGGGAACACTTTCATCTATCTCTGCTCTTTATGCACGCCATCAGGTTTACTAGCACTAGCTTCGGTAAGGCAATCAACCAAAAGTGCGAAATGATTATGCGTAGGAGTATTGATTTATGTTTCAAGAAATTAGTCACAATATTTGCCGTGACTAATGAGTTTAGTACGACTGGCATCGCAATCTCAACTACACTTTATATGAGATTTTACATTTACATTAGATTTTATCTAACATGTATCATTTTTGAAGATTCGCTTGTAACTACTTTCATTATAAAATATTCCCATGTGACCTTAAGGCAATTTTCTACCTTGTGCGGCCGAAGAAATGTGCTTTCTTCAGGAATTTTTTAGGCGAATGTATTTAAGATACACTTAACATTTTTTTTTGTATTGTAGGTATGTTTATTTTAAATGTACAAAAAAATTTTTGTCGAAATATGCAAAGGGGAGGAGGGGGGACATCGAGCAATGGCGGCGCGCCAAACTAATTTTAGCTGCTGGTCGAAATCCTGCCTTCCATTCAGATGATCTGAAACATAAAAATGAAACATAATCTTATTTAATAAACTTTTGTCTATGGCCTCTACCAGAATTGCGAAAAAAAAATGAAAAATGAAAACGTAATGCAATTTTGAAAAAGAAAAACGATTTTTTCCATTTTTTTTGGCTACAAATTTTTGTGTAAAATGAAAGATTGTTAATATTTTTTTAATGATTCTGCTACCAGCCATGAACAAGCCTTTGATACCCAACAGTAAAAAATTTTGTGATCATTCCTTAACCCGTCTGCCTTCAATCGCTTCCACCAGGTCAAAAAATGCGGTGCAGCGCGCCGGGCGGTGGTGGCTCCGTGCACTCGACACCGCTCCCTATTTTAAGGGATAACTTTGGTAATTCATGTATCTTCCGTATCTATCAACATGTATCTATCTATCCGTATGTATCTATCCGAAAATGCAAAAACGAAAAATTCGATGTTTTTGACCGCACAAGGTAGAAACTTGCCTTAAGTTTGGGTGTTGTCAAATCAGATCCGCATCTTCCATTTCAACGTCAATATTTTCTACGTGAAAGTTTGCGCAAAATTACTGCGTTATAAATTACAGTACATTTCAGTGACTATTAAAATAATGTGTTGCGAGAAAATAGTTTATGGAAACTTCCAACTAAAAAAAATGTTCCCATACGCATTTGGCCCAGTCATTTTAGCATAAAAAATAGGTCAACCTCGGAATGAGAGATAATAAGCTGAATTTTTGTACATACCTTCATTTTGGAGTCCTCAAAGTTGTCTCAAAAGTCTCATAAAATCCCGTGTCTGCGTCGAAAGTTATTCAAGGTCAAAAGTGAGAAAAAACAGTTTTTTGCGATTATCTTGGTTTCTGTTTCTCCAATGATGTTATCTTGAATAACTTTCGACGCAAACACTAGATTTTATGAGACTTTTGAGACAACTTTGAGGACCCCAAAATGAAGGTATATACAGAAATTCAGCTTATTATCTCTCATTCCGAGGTTGATTGCTAATTTGACTGGGCTACTTGTGAATAATTCTATATTATAATTTATCTTTCTTCATACATTTACTTAAATGCTCGTAAATTGTCTGCAAGTTACAATTATGCATAAAGGTTATTGATTTGTGATCATAGTTCCCTTCTTGTCTATAAATCAGCATAGACAACGTATGCCGTCTCTAAAGCTTATCTAAGCAGAGAATAATTGATACGGGAAACTCGATCGTTTTGCGGAATAAGCCTGCGAAAGCAGAATCAAATTGGAATTGTTTTTGCGGGGTGATTAAAATTGAAAAATTTTATTGAACATTTTTTTTATAAGCTTTAGAGACGATATACGTTGTCTATGCTGATTTATAGACAAGAAGGGACCCATGATCACAATCAATAACCAACCTTTACAAGTAAAAATTATATCGATGGATATAAGTCAGAAATGTTAAAATTTGTCACAACTAGCATAAATAAAAGTTAATGATTTCCAACTGCAAGTGGTCACATCAGTCAAGTATGCATTGTGAGCTGGTGTCTGATGAGAATCAATGCATACTTTCGAAACCACTTAGTCAAAAAAAATTTCAACAAAATTTTTCAATTTTAATCATCCCGCAAAAACAATTCCAATACAATTACATATTTACACATTTTCAAACTGAATACTCGATGACTATTAAGTCAAAATATTTTTGAAAATACATATTTTTGTTTTCTAATTATAAACATTGACAATTGCCTCACAACGTAATTAAAATTCTTCCGTCGCCATTATAAGCACATACATATGTTCATATGCATGTAAATATGAAAAAAAAATATATTTGCACTGCTGTTCGAGCGTTTATCTCAAGACAAAAGCCAATTTTTTTTCCAGTCCATACTTTCGATAAGACTTCGATAAGAACTATGCATGCGTCTATTTATTCCTTACTAATTTAATTAACTCTTTCAGGGTTAGGGGTAAACATGATGACGTGCATATTAGTATACATGGAAATAATACGTGGATTCTAATCGTGCCCTTTGATTATTTAAATATTTCAATTGCGTGTATAATTTATGTTTGGAATATCCACGTGCTCGATACACTTCTCTACGACTACTCGAAAAGTAACTCACGCAAGGTGGATAAGTTTCGTAACGGTCACCTTAACAGCATTAATTATTATCAATAAACTAACTCGCGTCTATTTGTTTGCTCGCGCATACGCTTAAATATCGAAGCAAACTTTCTTGATAAGTTGTGCATAGTCGACGTAAGTATTACTTGGTCGATATGACGTTCAGGCATGAAATCATACTATTCGTTCCCCAACCGTATTCTGTATTTTCTAACAAATAGACTAAGCTGCGACGAATTCAGTGCTGCGTTAGAATAAACGGCCACCAGTCGCGTTCTATTCATCCGTACTACGTATTCGCCGATTTCGTTTTTCGCTGTTCACCCATAAAAATAAATATCTAATCTATTGCAATTATCCATTATTAGGCTAATGGATTGTGATTCGAGTTGTTTTTAAAATTCAGTATCAGCTTGACCGTTGCATTCAATCGGCACAAAACAAGTGAATTAAAACATATTAGGAGTTTCAGGGTGACTTATTCACAAACCTCAGCTCTTCTATCGATCGTCTTTTTCGCATAGATACCTACAAGTACCTATTGGATACCGTTTTTTCGGATAATTTACTTAAAAATATATGCCAAGTTGTCATAAGCTCGCGGAGTCATTTAATTAGCATTTCATTTAATGGTGCCCGGTCACTTATTTCCTATTTCTAGTGCGGGCTTTTAAAAATAGCAGCGGATTGTGTGTTTTCACATGTTTCGTATCAACACAGTGTATGCGAGGAAGAACGTACAAAGTGTTTTTGTCCGGTCGACGATCATCAGATGCAAGACTTTTCTCCTTGCCCCTCTTCTCACAATCCACTCGTGAAAATCTCATCGTTTTCTTCTTCTTCAGTTATTATTATTTATCTCGCTAAAGTGTCATTAGTCATTACTCGTTCATACCGTAAATGTATTTCGCGATAATATCAAGTGTAGACGCAAGTGTCTATTTAATCGTTGCCTGCCTGTGATTTTATGCGTCTGAGAAAATTCTCGTGATCCGAGTGTAAGTTTTTAATGAAAGTGCTCGAGTTTCTAGTACTAGTTCGTCATGAAAATCAAGCTTGTTAAGTAGCGGAAAATTTTCCGATCGAGTACTATTGTTTTGATTCGCGTGATAGTGATATCCGATTTAATGGTGGACATAAAGAAATCATTTAAAGTGTATTTTATTTGATAATTTAGTGTAAACAATCAAGTGCTGATGATTTATGTCAAAATTTCTCCCAAAATACACTAAAATGACAAAGATATTGCCCTAGTTATATTATTGATGTGATTAAGAGGCCCAACAAACAGCTGGATGCAATGGAATGGACTTGGCTGAAAGATTGGTGGCGATTGAAACGATTGCGAAGTCGAATTGCAACACAAGATGGGAGTAGGAGCACACGTGATAGCGGTGATAGCAACGAGAATGGAAATGACGACAGAAATGATGAAGACGATGACGAGAATGAGATATGTTTTTGTGACGATTGTATAAACGTATGTTCTAATTTGAATTACATATATCGAAATAGTGAATATTTCTCAGATTGATTAAGCTCCAATGAATAGAACCGAGTCCCGTATTCGTTGATGAACGTTATCCACTAAAATAACATAATATTATTTTTCTTGTGACAGTGCACGAATATGGTGTTATTGTTTGCTTTAATTTGGTATAGGGCTTTGCAGCAAGTGTATATACCTCTAGACATGATTCGGTGACCATTTAAGATTTATACCTCGTTAAAAATGTTTTATGTCAGTATGGGTTGTGTTCCCAATTTTTTTATGTCTATAATTTATTCGTCTATGATAGTCTTTCTCCAACTTTTTCCCGTCATGACCCTTCAACCATTGAAAAAAAATATATAAAGCTTGGCTTACAGGTTTACCATACACTTTGTTTCCAGCCTATTAAACTAGCTTTGGTCGGACCATTGGATGTTTTTCTTTAACGAGATATGTTTTTTTAAGGGGACATAGCACCTTATAATTGAAAAATATTGTTTTTTTTCCAAAGGCTAATTTTTCATTGAATAAAAAGACATGCCTTAATGAATCTTTGTCCATATACTTTATTTGCTTCATACTATACAAAATAATTTAAAAAAAAAACTTTTGTGGTGCACTGTCGTTTCTTCCAATTTTTTTTTTAAACACTAAAAAATCACGGCGTACACGATAACTGCCCTCAGAAAAGAAAAGAAAAAACAAAGGGGTTTTAATCAGCATCAAAGCGGCCTTGGAATAAACTAAGAGAAAAAAATTTGGTCGAAAAATAGCAAAATGGCTGCTTTTTTTTCGAAAATCGAGGTTTTCCCCCTCAAAAACTGGTTATTACTAAAAAAATTTAATGCCGATTTTTCCGTCCGTAGTTTATTCTGAGCATTAACATGTTAACATTTCAGAACGATTGGATAAATACTTTTTTTTTAATCATGCACGCCAACTTGAAAAAGTTTATTTCGAGAAAATCGCGTTTAAGGCAGTATTCTGGTCTAGAGGCTCAATTTTGAGGTGATTTTATGGACGCAATAAAAAAAACCATAAACATTTTTGGTATATATTTTTTTACCAGTCTTTTATTTACATTTTGATAGTACAGAAATGTATTCAAAAAATAAAAAAAAAAAAATTAATGTAGATACAGGCCGGCAAAATTAAGGCTCAAAAAAAAACTTGTCTGTTGGTTGACATGATTCCAACCTTCCTGGTGGTCTGAAACATACATTTTTGGTGAATTCTGTAATAAGAAGAATGTGAAATTCGTCTGACGTAGGCGATTCGAAAACACTTTTTTCACAAAATGGCGTCCATGTAAAAAAAGTCATTTTTTTGCCTCATTTTTTCAACTTTGGGGATTTTTAATAAATAGTAGAAAAAAAATTTGAAAAATCCCTACGTCAGACGATAACTAATAGCGTTGAGAGGGTTTTTGCAAAATTTCACGTAAATCGGTTCATTACAACTAGAGATATCATTTCAACCGTATCGAGAAAAGCAGTTCCGAGAAAAATGCGTTTAAAACTTGGAGTCTCGTTTCGGGCAGTTAGTTGGCGTGTCACAAAAATAGCTGTAACTCCAATAATAATTCGAATTTTCAAAAATCCTTTTAAGTGCTTATTCTTTTAAGTGCTTATATTAAAAAAAATCGATTTGATCAAATTTCTAGACCAGAATACCCCCTTAAACTTCAAATTCAAAATTTTTGTGCTTGGTATTTTTGGCTCAAGGGATACGTCAATAAGCAGAATTGCCGTATTTAGACTGATGAACAACCTGAATAGCTTCAACATTTACCACTGCAGCCACAGAAATGCACAGTTTTGTGTGGTTTATGAGCCGATGGAATCATCGGTCCATATTTCTTTCAAAATGAGTCCGGTCAGAACGTAACCGTCAGTGGCGACCGCTATCCCACCATGATAACGTGGTTTTTGATACCTGAAATTGAAGCCCGTGGTATCGGTGAACTTTGGTTTCAACAAGACGGCGCACCTTCGCATACAGCGAGATAAACAATGGACTTATTGAGAAATCATTTTGGTGAGAACCTGATTTCACGTTTTGGACCAGTAAATTGGCCGCCCAGATCGTGTGATATCACACCTTTATATTATTTTCTTTGAGTTTACACGAAGTATCTGATCTTCAGGGATAAGCCAGCTTCAATCGACGCTTTGGAAGCCAACATTACTCGTGTCATTCGCGAGATACCGGTCGTTATGCTGGAACGCGTCGTCCAAAATCGTACCCTCAAGATGGACCATTTACGGCATAGTCGCGGTCAACATTTAAATGAGATAATCTTGAAAAAGTAAATGTCATAGATTTTTCTTTCGACTCACAATAAAATTTTTACTATAGAATTCAACTTTATGCCTTTTATTTGAGATTAAAAATCAAACCTCATAATTAATCACCCTGTATATGTATATATTAAGCAGATGTTACTAAGAGAAAGTCGATGTAGGGGTATAGCGAAGTGAACGAAAACCATAGAAAAAATGACCTTGGCGGGCTTCGCTATATATGCCCACAATTTTTTTTTTTTTTTAGAATTTCAATTTTATATTATTAAAATCATGTTTTTATAGTTTCATTCTAACATATTCTATCAAAACAAAAAATCGATTTTTTGAAAATTTGAAGGTGCGATGTCCCCTTAAATGTGCCCCTGAAAATCTGAGTTTTAACTTTCTATTTTTCTCAATAACATGTGACTCTTCTTGCGACACATCCTTTTAGCTCAAAGCTTCGTCTTCTGATAGTGTCCACGGTGATATTAATACCATGGAACACACACAAATGGATCTGCCTTTGCCTGGTGAACAATGAGATGATCTTCTTTTATCGTGGTTTTTTTCTGTCTCAGTTTTCGTAGAATATTGTCATATGTTGTGTGTTGACGAATGTGTTTAAAAGCATTAAACCTGTAGATCGTTTTTCTTGAGCACTTTAAAGTCATTGAGATGCTTTAAATGGAATTATTTTCTTTTAATAAATCCATTATAAGCTTACGCTTTTCCGGTAAACAACTTTCGCACTTTCCCATTGCAGAACACTAACAATTTTCCAATTAAAGAATATTGTGGCAACACATTATATTTCACGGTTTCAAACTGCATTCTTTAACTCGTAATCATCCAGCTGTGTTAATTGGTTACTGCTTTGATTCTGACTGATATTTCATTTGACCGTTAATTCTTGGAAACTATAGGTTTGTCTGCAAAATTTTTGGCATATTTTCTTCAATTGAAAGAGTTTTTGCGGTAGTGGAGTAAACGGTATGAAACATAGCATGATTGAATAAAAAAACATTCCTTGTCTGATAGCATGCGTGTGCTAATTAGTTACTTGCCACTATATGTTACGAGGGTTGATACAAAAGTAGTGATTCCAGTTCCCATAAAATTTAAAAAAAGTTTTTTTTTACTACCTGGTACACCCATTAGGTCAGCATAAAAAAAACATATAAATAGGCCAAGATTCCAGGGAGGTACATTCATTTGAATACGAACCGTCGAAGAATGAACATCAAAATGGAGAAAAACTAAATTAGAGCTGTCATCAAGTACCTGTATTTGAAAAAAATGTGTAGACAGCGACATGGATGAAACATTAAGGGACTCTGCTCCTTCATATTCCTCCGCTGCACCCTGGGCCAAGGAGTTTAAGCTGGGGAAAACGTCCACTGAAGGTGAACACAGTGAAGGACGTCCATCCCCGTCCCTAACTGAAGAGAACGTAAAAAAAAGTCGAAGATGCCGTATTGCCAGATCAAAGAGTGACTATCAGGCATGTAGCTGAGGTCACAGGGATCTCGTATGGCAGTGTTCCAGGAATCGTTGCCCACGAATCACATATGAAGAAGGTCTCTGCGCGTTTGGGACCGAGAATGTTAACCGACGACCAAAAGAACAAACGGTTGACATTTCGAGGGTGAATCTCGAAAAGTTCCAGGCAGATCAGAAAATTTTTTTGTCGCGTTTCGTGATCATGGTCTAGACCTGCATCCGCCTTTTTTATCCCGAAACCAAACAGCAATCGTTGGCGTAGAAACGACCTTCTTCGCCGACGCCGAATGAATTCAAAGTGTCGAGCTCGGCAGGGAAGACTATGGAATTAGTTTTTGGGACGCCGAAAGAATTGTTATGGTGGAATTTTTGGAAAAAGGAGCCACTAAAGCTTTTACTACGTAGACCACTTGAGAAGATTGCGGGAAGCTATTGAGGAAAAAAGACGCGGCAAACTGCAGCCCGAGTGCTGTTTCATCAAAAAACGCACCGGCTCACAAGGCAGCAGTTGCGATGGCTGCAATTCAAGAAACAGGATTCGAGCTGCTTGAACATCCACCCTATTCGCCAGATCTAGCTCCCAGTGACTGATACCTTTTTTTTCAGTTCAAGTTTGTAGATGATAGCGAAGTGGTGGCCCCTGTTGAGGCGTTTTGGTAAAGAAAAACCAAAAAAGAATTTGTTTCTCACTTTTTTCCTGAACGTAAAAGTGATATAAGGTCATATGGTTGGGGTAGACACTTCACAAAAAAAGGCGACGTTGACACCAAGATTGTTTATTTCTTGAGAATAAGGCTATTGCGGCGAATTCGAGGGTACTGGGAAGAATAATTTCTTCAAGGCGAGAAAGTATGTCGGTAACAATGTTGCTGCAACCAGAGACATGCCGAATGTCAGAAGTGAACTCACTTATATAACTTGGATGCCTAAGCAGACGACATGTGGTCTTTTCTGGTATATGCTTGAAAGCAAAATTCAGTGGTTTGTGATTAGCCTCCAAAAGTAACGAATGTCCTGATAAGCCAATAACGGGAATAATCGTATATCTATCCGGGATGGTTATGGCGTTAAGGCGTCTATAATAAGCGCAAGGATGCCATTCCCCATTAGCCTTACGGATCATGTAAACTGCAGAGGATCAGCTGCTGTCTGAAGGGCAGCATATACCCTGGTGTAGCACAAAATCGAATTCTTTCGTAGCCGCCGCGAGCTTATTAGGTGCTAGTCGCCGTGATCTCGACACTACTGGAGGGCCTGTGGTTAAGATTTGGTGTGTAACCTTGTGTTTACAGGGTTGTGAGAGCCCTGTGTTGACCGTGATGCCTTTGTACTTTTGAAGAAGGGTAAGTATCCGTGAATCAGAGGATTGCTCAATTAAAACATTAAGTTGCGGAAGATTGTACGAAGTGTTCGTACCTTTAGTACAAAGCAAAGTTAGAGGATTCCCAAGGTTAGCGTTTGCCAAGTTAAAGACTAGTCCAAAATGGCATAGGAAATCTGCGCCTAAAATGAGTCTAGAGACAACCGCAATAATAAAGTCCTAAGAGAACTCATCAGAGTTCCATGGGTGTTTATTGTCCACTGATTTGTGATCTTCTGGTTATAGGTACAGGAAGCACCGAAATATCAGTGCCAGTGTCAACTAGGTAGTGTCGTTTAGACAGGTTGTCGTGAATAATAAGACGACGGCTGGGAGAAAATTCGCGTTGTCACATCGTCTATGATATCGGCGACTTCGTTTTTTGGTTCGGTTGAACCAGTCTTATAAGCGCATGGAGGGACGCTTTCATGTGTGTTCTTGCCAAATTTTCTGTGAAAGTAGCAGATTTCATAGTGTTTCGTGTGTTTCCGGTTACGCGATTGCGAGCGAGATCTTCCATGAGACCTGGAGCGTGATCGTGTTCCCAGCTGTTGCTGAACCAATTTAGTGAGAGCGGCGACCTGTTTCATTAGCACCGTCACCTCACACTGCTGGTGGGAAACGGCGATTGCATTAGCTTGAGGTTGTACAAAAACCTCAGCTATTTTGTCAGCCGTTTCCGCCAATTTGGCTAGCGGCATTTAGCCCGATACATTTGCGGCCGTACCTTTCACTTTAATACTCTCTGGGACACGATTTGAAAAGTACAATAAAAAAGTGTAAGATCGCGTTCAAAAGTCACCTCGTTGGTTCCTAATTGGATAACCGTATTTGCCCGTACTGATTGTCGGATATAGTTTCCCTTACCCGTATCTTCAACAATAGCTGATAAACTGCATTATGTAGTCGACCGATCATGATGTATTTGATCAAATCGGCAAGTATTTCAACGACTCTTGTGACTCTTGATTCATTTTTTCGACTAGTTGGAACGCATAGGCAGCTTCTCGGTTAGTAGGGGGCGGCAGAAGATTGTATCGGTACCAATGAAAGCTTCTATAGCTGGTGCTAGACGTTGTTCACTGCTCAAGTATACTTCGACTATAGGGCTACTTAAATTGTCCGTGTTTGGAGATACAACATGGTTGCCTAGTCTTTCAAGTCCAAGCCCATTTCAGATGCTCTGTACTGATTTGGTTCTTTGTACGATTCGTTGGTTTGCTATGAATTAGAGCTCGAAACTCTGCGCCAACAGTATGATGATTTGAATCGATATTGCCTCCCCGATATGTTATACCAAAGTTCTATCAACATACTGTCTATCTGGCGGAGAGTGATCACATCTGGAGGTTAAGATGTTTCGACACAGTTCGACTCACTGAATTGGATGAGTCAATCAAAGGAGTCAATCAATTGTGACAATCAGTTAAATAGAAACAACGATTGACAAACATGAATACAACTTTGTGAACTAAGTAAGCCATTAAGCAGATAGCCACTCCTAGTGTTTTCAACATTATCTTAATAAGCGAATCTGCTGTTCAATCTTAATTAGGTTCTTGCAAATATTTTGTCATTCAGTCGTTCCTGCTGCGGCGATGTTTTGTTGAGGTCCTGCGAAGCTAATACTTTCGTCAAAGTTATTCTAAAGAAGAGATGGTTTAATTGCTACCGAACCATTTTAATGAGAAGCTACTAAAGTATCATCACGAAAATCGTTTGCCCCTTAAATTGACTTAAATTGATGGCCTAAACAAATAGCGCGTAAACTAAAACATTATCTTACGTAAACTAAAACATTATCGGTGCTTGGCTTATGTCCTTTCGGTAGAAGCTAGCGTTTTTCTGTTAAGTTTTACTCTTTATTATTATACTCAGAGCTATTATTGCAATTGGAATGTAATGAAGACAGACAATTACAGTCATGGGCACTGTCGGGACTCGAATCCACAAGTAGCAACACGATGCTTTTCGGGCTTGCGCCTTAGCAAGCAGCGCTACGGACCCCCTATCCAACCCATAAAGTGCATGTTTACTATGCCTGTTTATATCATAATCAACCATAACGTTTGTCGATCGCCATGCTCGCACAATCCCTGGTTGCTTTCAACTTTGTTTTCACGTTTATGCTAGAGCTTAATGAGCGACTCCGACACAGGTCATACCACACAAATAATTGCTGTTTTGCAATGATTTTACTCATTCCGATGCGTATACAAAAGTGTCGGTCAAAAGTAACAAGTTCATAATCACATCAATTGATTGCCTCATTTTGATTGCCTCGCTCATATGTTGTGCTGCCATTTTAGCATTTTGAATGCTAGATCTGGCATTATTTTTTCCAAAAGCGGCATTAGAAATTCGGAGCTAGCATCTGGCATTATTTTCAGCAGTTAAGTTTAGATTTTGGAATAATCTGGCACTCATCTATTTACAATCTTGACCATCAAATTTTTCTCAATAATAGATATGTTTGCATGCTTTCAGTCGCGTTCATGGACTGAAACTTCCTGAATCATGCGGTGGGGGAAATTCATGAAAAGAACAAAAACGCTGTCATGGCATTTCCTTAGAAGTGACAACCAGAAGTGACAGGTGTCTGGTTTTGAAATAATTATAGTGATTATAAAGTCATCTTAAGCAGTAATAAAGCAACACAAAAATATTGGACTTTCATAATAAAGTTGTGCGAAAAATATTTTCCTTGCCGAGCATATTTGAAAGCTCAGATTCAACTGAAATCTTATGTTCTTTCATGAAAGAGGGAAAATGTTCAGTCAAACAGCATACAAAAACGACATCTTGGCAATGCATAGAGTACGCGAACAGACCTAAAATTTGAAAACATTATCTAATGCTGCCTCATTTCAACAAATATGCGTTTTAGGCTAGAGTATTCTGAAAATGTCAGCTGTAAACCTACCCTCAGCGAACGAAACCGTTGTCGACCGATCAATCCCTGCAGCAAACCCACCTATTGCCGATGAATTCGCTGCAGACCGATCGTAACCAAAAGTACATTACAACTAGTACTACGCCTTTGTGCTTTCAAGAGAACAAAGGATATATAATCGATCTTCCAATGCTAATGACAAGTGCTATTAACGATGCAGAAATAGCGAAATATTGAGTGAAATAAAATGAAAAGTTAGATATTCCAATATTAAGGCAATTTTGGCTTGCATTAAATATGGTAAATTCAGGTTGCTCGTTCCATTAAATCGTAATGATGCTAAAAATTAATTATGTGGTCCCATCCACTTCAGACTCCCAAAAGCCCCGTTCATCTACAAGTTCAAGTTTACCAAAGTATATCCATTCTAGTTATATATTTTTTCCTGAATAATGTGAATCAATTGTTTTGTTAGGGCTTCAAATGCAAGCAATCGCACGGATAACGATGGCGAAAAATTATCGTCATCCGACACTAATACTTTTTCTTCACTTAAAAATAAATTATTGTTGCTATTTCGATTGTGAGATTCTAAATGATGTTTTGAAAAATATTGGTAGCAGTGAGTTTTACACAAGAGAAGATGATTGAGATGTGACTTACATGTCTGTAATATATATAGGATCATCTTGAGATGTAAATTTTTAAGCTTCAAATTTGCATTCTTGTTTTACAGGATCTGGCATTATTTAGCATTAAATAAAATTGAATCTAGCATTATTGGAAAAAAAAATGGCAGCACTGATCTCTAACGTGCGTAGATAAAAGTGTCAGCCGCAGGCAACACTACATAATCACAGCAGGTGAAGAGGTGTTTATGAAGCGATTTACTCAGGATAGAGTATATCTTCTTATTTGTTTTATGTCAGCTATAATAAATATTATAGTCACTTTTCATAAAAATACCAGTTCCTTTTCTTATGTAAAGCTGTAATTTCCTGCATGGTGTTTAAAAATTTCAATGTCCTTCAAAATTAGACCTGTACAATAAAGCTCACGTTCCATGAAAGACTGCGCAAATGTTTCTTTGCCGAATTAAAAGTTCCAGTCCATTTCCGACTCTCCTGCTTTTAAAGGCTATAACGAGGTAAGAGGTTTGGCCTAAGTTGAACCTGTAAATTTAGTTTATTTGTGGAAGAAATCTAGATCTGGTGACCACGACAAGGACGTTATTATGATTATCCAGTAGAGCTGCGGTAAAGAATCTTTTCTTCGCTATTTGCCTCAAGCAGCTTATAGCTAGATGATTGTTACACATCGATTGTTAGCATATCGCCATGAACTGGTTAAACCATATAATGAATAATTGACATATGAATAATTTTGTTATTTGTCTCAAATCGAGCTACGTAACTTTTGAATACAAATGCTATTCTAAATTCACGAAACTAAGTACAAATACTTAAAAAGCTAAAACTTCCTATTAAAAGACAATGCCATTGGAGTCAATTTGAACTTCATAATCTCAAACCAATCGTCACTTGAGCGTGGACATGCAAGTAAACAAATTTCGTTTCGTAACGATGGCTTTGAAACTTTTGTGGTGATAATTATAGAAAATAGCATAAACATGTTAGATATTAAATATAAGTACCTACATTAAAATCATTTGCTCACGTTTCATCATATCCATGTTTTTCTGTTCTCTTTCTTCATAGTGACTAAAAATTTGCAAATTTCATATTGATGTATCATTAGCAGCTTTTGCATTTTAATTGAAAAAGTTTACACTTCTCAATTCTACATAATAACAGAATAAAAGATAAAAAAAAGTGCCCCGAAAAGCCCAGAAAGCCTATAAGTTCTCGACGTTATACAAATTGTTAGAAATGTATCTTATAATATGTGCTTCATATTTGTATTCCAAAGCAATTCATTCCATTTAATTAGATGTCTTATGAAAACCAAAAAATATAATATCATTCAAAGTAACTAAAAGCTTGTCAAACGCGTTTTGAAATCGGCCATTTATGCTATTTTCGCTTAACAGGCTGTTTATGTTGTTAATACTTAACAGGCATGGCAAATTTAACACTCTGTAGTTGGGTTTCATTAGTTTTTAAAATCCAGCAATTGCATGCAGATTCTCCTTAATACTAGTGATGGTCTCTAGACCCATGGATACATTCGTTATTTTAATATCAATAAAATACTAATGAATCCTGACATTTGATCTTTCAAACATGTACAAATAATGATTTGCAATATAAATATATCTCAGTAAGAAAAATGTTTTGAATTTTCAGGGTGATCTCGATGTTTGTGGTGATAACAACGATGGCATGGATTCCGATTGCAGCGTTTCTTCTAATTCCGGCAAACAAGTCATTGTCGGAATTTGTGCGATGTCGAAAAAATCGCAATCGAAACCGATGAAAGAGATTCTGACACGTTTACAGGAATTCGAATATATCAAAATGGTGGTTTTCGAAGAAGATGTCATTCTAAAGGTGAGCTTCCCCATAGATAAATTCAAAAAATTTAACTGAATAAAAACATATTCCGCAGGAAGCTGTTGAAAATTGGCCAATATGTGATTGTTTGGTGTCGTTCCATTCAAAAGGATTTCCTTTAGAAAAAGCTATTCAATACGCACAGCTTAGAAAGCCGTATGTTATTAACAATCTTCATATGCAATATGATATTCAGGTATACGATAAATACTACCAAATATTAAAGTTTTTCTCCTATCATTTATATGTTTTGGTGCTAATGGCATTGTTTATTGTTTCAGGATCGAAGAAAAGTCTATGCTATATTGGAAGGCGAAGGTATTGAAATTCCTAGATATGCTGTATTAGATAGAGACTCGCCCGACCCTAAACGTAAGAAAGTCTTTCAGAATAGAAAAATCCCCGTGCAATTACTTATATATTTCAGAACATGAACTTGTAGAATCCGAAGACCATGTAGAAGTAAATGGCGTTACTTTCAATAAACCGTTTGTCGAGAAGCCAGTTTCAGCCGAAGACCACAACATATATATTTATTATCCGACATCGGCTGGCGGTGGAAGCCAACGATTATTTCGTAAGGTAGGTTTTATTCAATGAACTGCTTGGATATTTCAACGTTAGAAATGAAACTGTGAAGGGATTCTATTTCTTTTCTGTCGTAAATCCTGCTATTTCGCTTTTAACTCATTTTAGCAAATTTTTGCACTATACATATTTTTTTACTGCAAACTCATATACAAAGTTACATGATTTATGAACAACTACCCCTGTTCCTTTAGATCGGAAGCCGTAGCAGTGTTTATTCTCCCGAATCAAGAGTACGAAAAACAGGATCGTTTATATACGAGGACTTTATGCCAACGGACGGTAAGCATATTATGACCTGTCGAAACCATAACCATTATAAAAGGGTGCTATAGTGTAATAAATTGCGATAAAAATATTATAGCAAACCAATACTTAACTGGTACTGAAAAGCAACCACTTTTTGGTTGTTATTTGAATTTAAGGAATTTAAAGTAAACGATAGCTACTAACACATTTTGAATTGATATTCATACATGTTAGATGGTTGTGTAACATACTATCTATACTATTATCGCTGCATTTGTAAATATTTACTCATATTACGATGCTTATATGGTTTATTGTCTTAAGAGTTTGTTGGGGTACTTATCTTACTTATATATTTTTGTTTTATTTTAGTAAGCACTAAAAGTGTATAACGTTTTGGTCTTTGGTTTTGTTATTAATTTTAATGGTTTCTTCGTCAGTAGGATGAAATACCTAAGGCTTAGATGTAATCAATGCATTAAATTTCGAAAAAAAAATGCTCGAGCTTTGATTGACTGAGACTAAACTTAAAACTGATTTATATTCTCTGCGATCTCATATATAAAAAACTTTAAAGCTTTTGATACTTTTCGTTTGGAACGAGTCAAGTTTTGAGAAATTCGACCCTTTGCTTTCTGCTTTAGAGACCATTGCATCAATTAATATTAATCATAATTCTGAAAGCTAAAGACACGCTTATTAATACCAGTGTTGAGCGGTACAAAGGATTCTTTTTTTGCCGTTGTTGTAAGTAAAAGGTTAGGACGACGAGGAACTGGGTTGTTTTGGAGCTCGTGAAGTGATTCACATTTACTCCACTTTTCTCCGTGACAGGTCTGCTCAGCGTATTTAAATTTAGTTTGTGTGGAAATGATTTGCACTGCTAGCTTTTCTGAGATGTCTGAGGAATCTGAAAATATTCATGGCACTCTCAAAGAATATTCATGGCACTCTTAGATAATATTCATGGCACTCTTCTGAGAATATTCATGGATCGGCTTGTATCGGTTTATTTTGTTGAAAAGCTTTAAAGCCTTGCCGCGGATGTATTTCTCTACCATTTCAATCCTAAAGTCATTATGTATATCTCCGTTCCTAATGTACTCTTATCTGTCGATATGTATAGTAGTCTGATGTATAGGTGTCGTATACAAAAAGAAATATTTTTGTTGTAAAAATTGTACACAAAAATTTATACAACAGTGGGAAGATTGGAAAACCTTGCGTAACCCCGGCTTCTATTGGCCGTGTACTGAAGAGATCGTTGTTTATTCGGACGGAAAAGATTCTGTCCTCAAGAAATGATTCAATCTGTTGTATTAGAGGTTTCGAAATCTGAAAATAATGCATTTTAACAAAAAAATAGCCTGCATGCCAGAAATTATGGAAATACCTTGGCAACGTCAAACTTGACAAGATCTGTTGTCTATTTTGATTGAATCCCATGCTAATGAGTTGAATCACTCTAGCTACCTGCAGCTCGTTAGAATTGTGGGCTTTTAAGTCGAATTTTAGATATGTTGGCGAAGATTATAGATATGTTGGCGTTTACTTCCTCAGGTCGTAAAAAAAAACGTTCGACTAGCTTTCCGATCGAAGATAGGAGGCTGATTGGTCTCCAGTTTTGAGGAAACGTGAAATCTTTGTGTGGTTTTGGAACCATAATAACAGTCGTTTTTTCCAGAGTTTTTTTGGAAATTTTTGGTGCGAAACATAAGTTTGGCAATGTCTGTTATTGCTTGTATTATATTGTCTGTTAAGTATCTGAGGCAAGTATTGGTTATCGAGTCAAGTCCTGGTAAGTTACGTTTATTGAGTAGGAGTAGCAATTGTTTGATTGCTCCTATTTCCGTGGGACGAATCTCCCCATCTCTTTCGGTCATTGTAGCCAAAGTAGTGGACGCTATTGTCTCAACCTCTTCTTCCATTGGCGTTATCCTCTGTAATTGTTGGATTTTCTTTTCAGGAGTTTTAGTGATGAATTCTTCTTTCACCTGGATTATTTTCGCTAATAGGATTTCAATCGCTCTATGGATGCCGCTGAAAGTTTCAAGTGATTGCTGGAAAGTTTCGTTCGCCATTGCTTTATGGAAAGGGTGCCAGTTAGTTTTCGTATTGAATTTCATGGGATCGGAAATTTACACCTCTTCTATTAAAAAGAGTACTGGCTGATGATCGGATGAAATTTCATCCAGTACTGTGTACAACATAATATGTTGTAATCTAATGAGATACATATCTATGGGGCGTGCTTTTTGGTTATCCCAAAATGGGTATGCTCACTGGGAATATGTGAGCTAAACTGTTCAGCAATGACAAACTTTTTCAGAATGGTCCCTGCTCTGTTAGTACTCCTCTGAGTCGATAGTAAGCATTTAAATATCCTGCTAGAGTTACTGGTCCTTCCAGATTAAAGAGTTTGGAGGGATCTTGGCTGAATCCAAAGGAGCCTGGTCGAAAGACGGCTTGTACTTTGATTGCAATCACCTCTACTCGGACTAGGTTGGGAATAGGAATATGGTGGTGGCTATTATTTCTTCCGACGAGGAAAGCGGTGCCACCTCCTCTGTCAGAGAGTCTATCGTTTCTATATAAGTGATAATTGGGAAACCTGACATAGCCTTGGGGTTTCAAGAATGTTTCCTGAATAAAGATTATGTCAACCTTACAGCCAAAGAGGAGTTGTATCAGCCCTCTTTTTTGTTGTTGTGGAATTTGCATTCCACGTGAGAACAGAAATTGGGTTGGGGAAGTTCATTACAGATACTTTTAGAAGGAGTGTTGGTAGCTGGGAATGCAGAAAACACTCCTTCCACCACTTTCGCCCGCACATGTCGCATCGTGAATTCAAATCGTTCATTCATGTTGGAGAAATGTGGTTCAAGTATTCTGCATTCGAGATCTGATTCAGGATCTAGTTTTTGGCTACTAGGGACTTTTGTTGGCTTATTTGCAGGTATAGCTGCAGATGTTCGCTTCGTAGCAACCTCTGCAAATGATTTTCTTACATTTTTTGAGTGGCTGACATGTTGTTGCTTAGTGCATTGCTAGTGATGGTGAAGCCCATCACACTTGACCATCGGGCTTGGACATGACCGCGGTATGGTTTTTGCGCTTCCACTTTGCAAATAAGTTAACACACTGCTTTAATGTTGTAAATATCCGTTTCTTACCTAGAAACGAGGTATTTAACTAGTTTGTTGGGACCATTCCTCGTTTTGACGAAGAACACATAAATCGGATTTTTTTTTAAATTCAATTTCTTCTTTTATTTCGGCTGAGCTGAGTCTATATAAAACCCTAATAATTAATAATCTGTAAAATAAGTATGATATTCTATATTCACTACCGTCAAATTTCAGGTGAGTTTTCTGTGGTCTTGGGAGTTTTCGGAATAATCTGGATGTCCAGGTAAAATCTTTAAGCTGTCGCGCAGCCAATGTTTAGTTCTTTAATGGCTCTCGTCCATTGAATCCATTTCTTTGGTTGCCTTGTTATTGTTGTTGACAGCTGTGTTATTCATAGGGTCGTTGGGTCGTTACTCTGTATTCTAATAAGTCTGTTAGGTTATTTGTCTTTGATTGCTGAGAGATGAGATTGGTCTAGATATCTGCTTCCTATACCGCTTCGTCGATACTGCTGATGGAGGAGTGTTAGTCGATTAATCATTATATATAGTATCCTTCGCTCCCCGTTAAGGTCGACAGCCCTCGTGTTGTTAATTTTGTAATCGTAGTATTTATGCAGCACAGTCAGCCCATTCGCGGAACATGTATGTCAGCTTGGAAATATAGATGCATTTAATTTCGCCAGTAAATACTTTATTTTCCTATTGGTTCTCCAATCCTTGGGGGGATTGTATTCCGAATAAATGCCTTCTGTATGGTTTACATAACCAGCCTATTTCAGCTTTAAAAGCATTATTTCATTATTCATTTGATATAATTGCCCTTGAAAGTAACTAGCATTTAAACATTGGCTTCTCGGAACACGAGCAAAATAAACCAAAGTAGAAATATTTATTTTGTGCGCTATTATTTTGTGCAATGCTGATACACTAACAAAAAGCTTTTACTAACGATTTCAATTGACATCTTTATAGTACAACAAGAAAATCATAAACAGTTTTGAAATATGTCTTAAGTTTTTATACTATAAAACCAATCACTATAAAGACAACCAAAAAAAAAATACGGTTCCTAATCTTTTAGTAATACTGCTCACGAAATATTGTGCATTGATCAGCTAAATTATATTTTGCCAATAGATATTGAATGTAATCTTAGTATGTACTTAACTAATATCTAAACTGCGCTTCGTGTGCTTAACATTTGTTAATTGTATTGTGTAGTTTTGGTCAACATTTGGTCATTCTAATCTAATGTTTCCTTCTAAAAAAAAAAACGATAAAACACAAACGACATTGGTACTTACTCACATATATACATATATGCAGATATTGTCCGCACGTGCCTTAATGCGAAATCACTTGCTGAATTTCCGGCAAACCAAATCGTTTAAATCTGAGTGTATACATTTTCAGGCGG
Organism: Nemotelus pantherinus; assembly: GCA_963978885.1. Lineage (NCBI taxonomy): Eukaryota > Metazoa > Arthropoda > Insecta > Diptera > Stratiomyidae > Nemotelus > Nemotelus pantherinus. The sequence continues at coordinate 115,702,022 of OZ022265.1, read as the reverse complement.
CATGGATATAAAAGTGTATACAGTAGGACCAGATTATGTACACGCCGAAGGTAGAAAGAGTCCAGCATTTTACGGTCATCATAAGATGGATATCGCGGTGGACACTGATATCGATTCAGTTGGTATAGATCAGGCTATTATTAAATATTAATAAATTAATCTAGAGAGTACAATTTATGATTGTAGTTGAATTTGAATTTTGTTGTGAATTTTTGAAGAAAAAGAAACGGTCTCTTGTAAGAAATGTATAATAATTTCAATGATAAATTGACTGTCAACTCCACGTAAACGTTTTTGCATAATTATGTTGTACTAAAACTCTAAAAGAGCAACTTAGCACTTACCTAAATAAAAAGTAATGTAGACAGCTGTAGGTAGAAATAATTCATGTGTACCGGAAATTTAGTATAAGATGTATCGCATCATGGCACATAATATTGTTTAATTTCTCTTACATTCATACGATCCGATTGTTTGATCCTAGGAAAAATTTGAAAACTTGAAATATCAATCGGCATACCATTCATTTCAAAACGACCATTAAATTGAATTCGTTTAAAATTTTAGTAAAATACTTCACTATACGCTATTGTTTCACATTTCTCAAACAACTTACATGTGTTGATAAAAGTAACAATATAATTCAGTTATTTGAAAATACATAATACTGTCATTATTTTTTAAATTACAAAAGCTAAAACAAAATCAGATAAAAAAATCAATAAAACTTGTTCTTAACCAATGTGATTAATTTTAAGACTGCTGATGCAGCCCATCGATTTCTTACAATATTTCACACTTTGCAGGCACTGATGTCAAAGTGTATACAGTTGGGCCTGATTATGCACATGCTGAAGCCAGGAAAAGTCCAGCGCTGGATGGTAAAGTCGAACGAGATAGCGAAGGCAAAGAAATCCGATATCCAGTAATATTAAGCAATGCAGAGAAATTGATATCGCGTAAAGTGTGTTTAGCATTCAAGCAAACAGTATGTGGATTTGATTTACTAAGGTATGTGAAATATTTAAAAATTGTTTGTATTACAGTAATTTTCTCGCAGTCTGAATTGAAATATGTTTGTTCATTAAATGAATTAAATAAATTTAGTATTTGTTCGAATTTCGGTTAGCTTCCATAGGGATAGTGGCTCGCACATTTTAAATAATCTTGAAATCAATGTGAAGTGAATTTCCCATAATAGTATAGAAAATAAATGTGTTTCCAAAACATGTTGTCATCCACACGGTAGAATATTAATTTACATGATATTTTCTCAACAGAGCAAATGGTAAATCGTTTGTCTGTGATGTAAACGGGTTTAGTTTTGTTAAGAATTCGAACAAGTACTACGATGATTGCGCCAAAATCCTAGGAAATATGATACTGCGTGAACTGACACCGACGCTACATATTCCTTGGTCCGTTCCGTTTCAATTGGACGATCCACCAATTGTTCCTACAACATTTGGCAAAATGATGGAGTTAAGATGTGTAGTAGCTATTATTCGCCACGGTGATCGAACACCAAAACAGAAAATGAAAGTTGAAGTACGCCATCCAAAGTAAGTTGAAAATGCATTACATCGACATTTACATGTAAATCAAATAATTTTCTTGCAGGTTTTTTGAAATATTCGAAAAATACGACGGCTACAAACATGGTCACGTCAAATTAAAACGGCCGAAGCAGCTGCAGGAAATTCTAGACATTGCGCGATCTTTGTTAGCAGAAATTCAAACAAAAGCAGCTGATTCAGCAATTGAAGAAAAGCAGGGAAAACTCGAGCAATTGAAGAGTGTCTTAGAAATGTAAGTTCAAACAGAACTAAAATCATTTACCAAACTAATTAAAATGTTTGATTTTTGCAGGTATGGTCATTTTTCTGGGATCAATCGTAAGGTTCAAATGAAATATCAACCCAAAGGCCGGCCCAGAGGGTCAAGTTCTGATGACGGTAACAATATTTTAACTAGTAGGTTCAAGTTCATAACATCGTTTGTATTGTACGCATAAACTGAAGTGATTGTCGATTTTTGCCTTAATGTGGTTTGTGTATTTGTTTGATTTAACTTAAATTTTCTGATTTCGGTGGGTCCAAGTCTAGGTATTGGTTTTAATAGTGTCTAATCTATTAATGTACTGTTTTATCTATTAATGTACTATTTTCATTCCAAGAAATCTCTGAAGTAATCTTATAATCATCGAGATATGTGATTTTTGTAACTTTCCTCAAGGTTCAATTTGTCGAAATCGGCAGTCATAAATCGATAAATCATGCGAACATCACCTCAGCTCATATTTACCATCGAACCATACTTCAGATTTGATGATGCACTTCATCACTTTGATGCTTGAATCAATTATGCCATTTTTTCGCTTATTTAAAGTAAAATGTAGATTTTACTTTGTTTTATTTAAAGTAAAATGTAGATGCCTCAAGTGTTTTAATGATTTTATTCTTGAATGTGAATTTTTTTTTTAAATAACCATAGTTTTATATTGCTAATTTAAAATTACATGAATCTATGAAGCAAATTTTGCCATATTATCTAGTACATATAATATGAAATGTTATTTGTTTATGATGCATTAGACAGTAGCCCTTGGCAACACATAGTTTATTACTTTTTAAATTAGATGCAAAAGGCACAAAACCATTGTCTTTCTTCTGTCTGACTATATTCATCATATTAAAAAACGCTAAAAAAATGCTTCGTATCCACATGAGGGCCATGTAACCAATCATACCAGACAACAGTTGCTTGCCGCAATTGTTTGCTTTCTAAACTTTATAGCCTGTCTCAGCTGTTTTTGACAATTTTAGGCTTTGCGGCAGTTTGGAATGCTTCTACCAATAGAACGCTGAATTCTACACTTGCACGCTAGAGATCTTCACCTCAGTTCCGCTACCTCTTTGGTCCTGTTTTTCCAGGAGCTGGTTCCTTGCGTGGCATCAACGCGTCACATGCCCGCTTGATTTCCTCCATGGTGCAGTTCACCAGCGTATTGATATCTGCTTGATCTATCGCTAACCTTACCCCACTTGCACTGGCCTCACTAGCAAAACTGTCGTCGAGTAACTGCAAGAGCTTTCTCCTCTCTAGTTTGAAAATATTCCAGCCAAGTATTTTTCGACTAGAGCGGTTCGACCTGTGGTTTTCCTGCGATAGCCGGAACGTGATGTATATATAATCACTTCCAGAGTACTCATCAATCACCCTCAAGTCCTTCGTCGGCGCTGATAATACTTCCGAGGCGAGAGTTATGTCAAGTATAAACTCGCCGAGAAGGTTAATCTACAGGTATCATCCGCCTCTGCTTGCCGTTACCTTATTGAAAACACCTTTATGGGCTCTGATCAGTGGCTCGTTTCTCACTTCGCGGTCTAGTCGGCCGTTCCCATTTTCGGACGTCTGTGCAACAGCTTGCGCGGTGCGTGAAGTTTCAGACAGCTGTTTGTTTTTAGGTTCCTTGACTTTAACGATATGCCGACATTTCCTCAGGTTCTCCTTTGCCTGTGTTGTTTCTTTGGTAACGAAACTTCTCTTTGGGAAAATAGTAACCCTTGAAGAAATACCTAATACCACGCAGTGACTTTATACTATTTTTTAAACCAAAACTGATTATGTGCCTATAGTTTTCTCACTCGCTTTTTTGGTCTTGTTCTCGCCCCCACAGAACTTTTGGTACCTCTGCCAACAGGTAGAGCTTGCGTGGTGCGTGATCCTTTGTACCTTTGAGCTGCCACCAAGTGCAATTCCATATTTGATCTACGCACAAATCAGTGACTAAAAGCACAAGAATGCTTTTTTCGCGAGAGCCATATTCATTTTATACCCAATTCTTATAAATCAGTAGAAATGCCTTATATAAGTTAATCATCGGTTTTTCGTAGAGTTTCACGTGGTGAAAGCTTTTAACTAACCCACAATCGTTCTTATTTAGTTTGCAGTGGTTAAAGGTTTTGTTTGTCTTCGTCATAAAAACACTCCGTATCGCTTCACTTAATGTGCTTTGCATGTTTCTGATCATTATTTTTATAAAATACTTGTTTTTCAATTTAGATGCTCCAAAAGAACCTTCATTAGTTTTAATTTTAAAATGGGGAGGTGAATTAACACCCGCTGGTCGTATTCAAGCAGAAGAATTGGGTCGAATATTTCGTTGTATGTATCCCGGCGGCCAAGGACGACATGATTATACTGGAACACAAGGACTTGGCCTGTTAAGGTATTTGTTTTTAATTTGTAAAGTCTAATAATGTGAATAATTTTCGATATATGCATAGACTGCATTCAACATTTCGTCACGATTTGAAAATCTACGCTTCCGATGAAGGTCGTGTGCAAATGACTGCAGCTGCATTTGCCAAAGGTTTGCTTGCATTAGAGGGTGAACTGACACCAATTTTAGTGCAAATGGTAAAGAGTGCAAACACGAATGGGCTACTGGACAATGATTGTGATTCTAGTAAATATCAGAATATGTAAGTTTCCATATTTATTTTACATTTTCCTGGGAGAATTTATCATGAGACACATCATGTCTACCTTGAACCACTGAATACTTTACTAATCTATCGACTGGGATTTATTTGGCTTTTTTTCTCATACTCATTTTGGGGTCCTTTTCTTCTCATGTATTCAATTCATTTCTTTTACACTTTGAAAAGGGCAAAAAATCGTTTACACGAGCTTATGCAAGTCGATCGCGACTTTGCAGAAGAGGATCGTGAGGCTATCAATCCAACAAACAGTATTAGTATAAATCAGGCAATGGATTTTGTAAAGAATCCCGTTAAATGCTGTGCTCACGTACAATCCCTTATTCAATCGCTTCTAGCTGTAATCACAGTGAAAAAAGAAGATCCTAAAACGAAGGATGCGATCTTGTATCACGGAGAAACATGGGATCTTATGGGTCGCCGGTGGGAGAAGATCGAAAAAGATTTTTCGACAAAGAGCAAAACATTTGATATTTCGAAAATTCCCGATATCTACGATTGTATAAAGTACGACTTGCAGCACAATCAACACACATTGCAATACGAACAAGCAGAAGAATTGTATATATATGCGAAATATTTGGCTGATATCGTCATTCCACAAGAATATGGTTTGACGGTGCAGGAAAAGTTGACAATCGGGCAGGGTATTTGTACGCCATTGTTAAAGAAAATCAAAGCAGACCTGCAACGTAACATCGAAGAAGCAGGAAACGAAAGTGTGAATCGATTGAATCCCCGCTATAGTCACGGTGTTTCGAGTCCAGGTCGACATGTACGCACAAGGTTATATTTCACAAGTGAAAGTCATGTACATTCACTCCTGACTGTTCTGCGATTCGGAGGCTTACTGAACATACTAACAGATGAGCAATGGCGTCGGGCAATGGAATATATTTCGATGGTTTCCGAACTGAATTATATGTCACAAATTGTAATTATGCTATACGAAGATCCTACAAAAGATCCGTCGTCAGAGGAACGATTCCACGTTGAGTTACATTTTAGTCCTGGAGTGAACTGTTGCGTGCAGAAGAATCTACCGCCTGGGCCAGGTTTCAGACCGCATAGCCGCAACGATTCAGGCCAGTCAAAGAATATTGTAAGATTGATGTATGTTATTAATTTCGATTTGATGATCAACCAATTGTAATGCCCTCAGAGCCCGGATGAAAGTAACCCAGCCAGAATTGACGAAGAAAACGACATCAACTTAGAAGATAGTCCACCTGGCAACGCTAGTGAGGTAATGATCCTTGAATTTATTTGTATTTTATATTTCGATTAAATTTCTCCTTGATCTCAGCACGCTTCCTCGCCTGAAGAATTTAGTGAAGTCGGCGCTCTACCCAAAAACACAATTAGACCCAAACATCTGAAGACATCAAAGCCAATTCCAATTGGTGCACACCATACGGTTTGTGGTCACGAAGCAATGGACCTTGCTAAACGATTAAGTGAGGAACTTGCAGCCCAACAAAATAAACAAAGTGGTTCACTTGGCTCAAATCGAGCGCTCAGTCCCGACGGCGAGCCCCGTTCTCGATCCTACGAACAGCAAGAACCGAAAACAAAAGGTAATTTTTATATTGCTTCTTTTAATTTTCAAAACTCATTTGAATTGTCCTAACACAAAGTTAGAGTTTCTTTTATTTCCCCTCTAAAAAAAAAATATGAAATCAATACCTTTTCAAAGGAACGTCGTTTCGCGTGGCATATAATTATTTTATTTTTTTTAATAACACTGCATGTTTATTTGTGCTGAGGGATAACTAGTTACCATATTTTATGGCTTTGATTTCCATGTCCTTTTATGTCCTTATAACAAACAAAAGCCAACTAGACTATTTTGTCTGTAATGATATGATCATACTGATAGCTCAAAACATCCTTATATTGCTTAAAAAAGCAAAGCGAGCTTTAAGCTTTAATGCTTTAAGCTTTGTTAACAATTACGGAAAAGGTAAAGCGATATTATTTACGAGTTAGTGTTACAGTTATTAATAGCTTTAGTCACCAGATACTAATAAAAATTTGCCACGTCAACATAAAAAGAAAAGTCTGACATTAAATACTTGAATTTCACGAAGACGCGGTTTATCTAGCGACTAGCAATAAATAGGTATAAAATCAAAATCAAAGCATATTCTTTTTGTTGCTTAATTTCTTGTTGCCGGAAGATGTGAGTTTGTAGGAAAAACATTTTAGACGCTTTTGTTAAAAGAATACAAAAATATTAATGAAATGATGAAGGGTAATTTTATTAAGATCAATTCGGATGTATGAGCTACTTCCCTTACTCTCATATGTGACTCGGGCGAAATAATAATAGCTCTAAAGCCTCTCTAGAGCCTTGGCTTCTTGCAAATAACGCTTCTAATTGTCTCGGTGCAACTTCCGTGTCCTCCAATTATGAATTCCGAGCAGCGATGCCCATCTTTCGTCGACAGAGTCGGACCAGTATTTCCTGGGTTTTCTCATTGATCTTCTACCCTCGTCGTTTTCCTGCGAATACCTTTTTATGTACTCGATACTCGTCAATTCGCTGTATATGGCCATGATTGTGGCGATCGCTGGCTCGTCAAATAATTCGTACAGTTCGTGGTTGTACCTTATTTGCCATTGGTTGCCCTCAAGTTTATACGATGTTGTGTAGATAAGTGGGCGCTTATTTTATGATCTGAAAATTATATGAGTGTACCTCGTGCAAAATTTCTGCGAACTTGTTCTCTCTATATTAAAACGGTCGTTCACAAATAATGACTTGGAGTTTCGCTACAGAAATGTCGTATTCTGTACATATGAAGCTAATGATTTTCTAGTATATCGTAGGTCGGTTCACTTCATCACTTAAGTTTCCTCGATTTGGTGTGCAAAATTGCTTGTGATGTCTTTCTCATCTTCCGCATTTTTTTCACTTGATTTCATTATAGTCAAATTGTATATACTGGCCGCGGACGAGCCCCCGTACTTATTCATCTAATTTACAGAATATAATCTTCCATCAGTTGCTTGGGCTGGTCCTGAAGTCCTATCTGATCGATAAGTATTGGTTATGAGAATAAGTTCTTGACCTTTTTATTTGTGGAATAGCGTGCAAAGTTATTTCACTCAAAGTATTGTCCATTGGCAGCGGCAACATTCTCCCATCTTGCGGGTAACAATCCCTCGAAGGAATAATTCTTGTATCAAGCCATTTTTCGATTCTCTCTAGCGAAGTGAACCGCTTTCCGGAAACGGCCGATTGCGTGAATCGAAATCGGACGTGGCAATATCTGAAGAATATGGGGCGAGATTTCCCACTTCACTCCTTCCAAGTATTTAAGGACCAGTTTTACAACGTGGGGTCTGTCGTTGTCTTGTAGCAAAATAGGGTTGTCATGTCTTTATTTCCATTCAGGACTTGTCATGAAAACCTCGCTTAAATCTCATTAGCTGCAGTCCATAACGATCAACTGTGATAGTCTCGGACGGCTTAAGCAGTTGATAGCAAATAAATGAGCCCATCAGATACACAACCATAGTCTTTGAACTGTGAATATCTCGTTTTGGTACTGATGACCCTGATTTTCTTTTCTTTGCCCATGTTTTCGAGCGTTAACGATTGTGGCAGCGTTAACGATTGTCGCTTATCGCCAATAGCATTGAAATGTAAAAAAAATAGTTCTTATTTTGTCGTCCGAGCAGCATTTTATACGTGACCAAACGCGTTTCTATGTCTCTTTTTTGTTAATTGATGCGGGAATTAATTTTCTAATTTTTGGACCGCTCCGAATGCATGCGAATACTTACTGACCGTCGTCGATCAGGCAACAAATCCTCGAACTTTTGAGTTGGACATTGATAAAATCTTCGCATTTTTTCAGTGTAAACATCACCTTCTCTGAACCGGCAAAATCAGCTTCTGCGTGTTCAATAGTTGAAGCGTCGTCATCGAAAACGATATGCTTCCGCAATACTTTCCTTGAGAATAAAGTGATGAGGCAGTACAACTCACCAATGTTGCTTTGTCTGAACAAATGTGGCCGTTTTCGAAAGCAAAGTAAAACTGGTCTTTACATTGCGAACAAATATGAGTTACTGCGTTCGTAAGTACACCTTCGAAAAAAATGCGCCTCCAAAACACGAAAGAATCTGTTTCATAATACACGAATCTAGCACCACTGGCGACACCTTTGTGAAAATGGCAAGAACTTATTTCTACACCCAGTTGAAATTAGTATCTGGTCACTCGATTACGAATGATATTATTCGTATATTTCGAATTTGATTGAGTTCATTTTCATAATGATATAACAGTCCCATAAGAAACTGCACTTTGCAGACTCGGAGCGAAAATATGAATCACTAACAAACTAAAACAAGCAAAAAAAAATAGCTTGCAAAGATTACCAATAAATACCACTTCAAACTTACCGGGCTCAGAATTATTTCATGTATGTATGTTATGTACGGTTTTGAATAAAACAATACTTTTCTACCTAAAAGTAAAACGGCCTTAAGCTTTTCGATAGTAAACTGTAAGCCTCCTATCGAGCCTCATTTCCGAATTCGACTGTTCTTCTTTCAATCATTTGAGTTTTGTTATTCTTGCCACTAAAAGGCGTTTATCGTCTATCATTTGTGTTCCCTTGCTTGCGAACGCAATGATTCCCCTCAAAAATTCATATCGCTCGCTCTCCGCCGCAGGCCTGACGCGGTCAGAACTAAAATGGTATTCGGTCAGTTGTATAACCTATGGTTCCAAAGCTTCAAATCTTCTTTGCTAGAAGCAACTATCTCCTCCTTGGCCGCCTTTGCTTCTTATGTTTTCCGGAGATCATCCTTTACTTGTACTTGTAGTTTATTTGCGTGCTTCAAATCGTCTTCTGATCTTTAAGGTTGAATATTCACCTCCAATCGTAGCTTGGCATCTTGAAGTTTGTCTATTAGGTCCTCTATTCGCGGAAGTGGATATCTGTTCTTCAAGATTCTGCCATTTTTACCTCTACAACTTCCACCTTTCTTTTTACTTACACCTTTACAACTTCCAATAAAACTGGTTTCGCCAATAGTTATTGGCACATTCATTTCTTCATTCTTATTCCTTTTGCAGCGTTCGGGCAACTTTTTGCTTCGCGTTCGTGTTTTATCTTCCCTCATCTTTGAATCTCATCTGAAAATCTTCGATTTGATGCCTGTGTGTCTTGTACGTCAGCGCTATTCAGATTTTCGTGGAATAATTCGATTAGAGCTCGATTTAGTTTTGTACAAAATGTCTAATTTCGCTGCCGTTTGATGAAGCTCTTTACCACAAAGAAGTCGGTTCCCATATATAAGCATTTCATCTTTACTCCTTTGGCGAAATTTTAAAATTAAATTCTATTTCCCCGTACCTTGTCGAGTATATTACCATCTCCTCCAAACATATCAAGATCATCAACAGCATCACAAGGTTTAGTTGCATACTCTGATTTTATTCGAATGCATAAGGCCAGAGACTATCTTCCAAATTACATTTTTTTTGCTTCGGACGCCTATCTGGCAATTTGTGACACGCCGAGTATCTGGACTCCGAATCTACACTTTCTTGAACTCTGAATCAACACTTCATTGTACTTCGGATCTACACTTCCTCCACTCTTTTCTCACTTAAAGATGTTTATTGTCACTATTCGAAATTATATACACCTAGATCTACAATAATACCCGATTCAGACCTTGTCGTTGGTTCTTACATCATTCCTTGTTGGCTGTCTCACGCAGACTGCCTCAGGCTTCTCCCTCTCTCATTCCTCCCACATATATATCCATTATACTGTGACTGATAAGTGCGAATACTTAATTCAATGTGATGCCAAATAGTCCAAGTCCGAGCATTGCTTATTATTTATTCGCTTTTATTCTGCTTCATAATCAATAATCTTCATAATCTCCCTCCAAGTCAATCTATTGAATATTTTTTTTTCGTGAAATTTACACTAAGTTGATAGCAGGTGATCGGAATTTTTTAGCAACATTCCACCTAGCCTATTTTAGTAGAATCAATAAACTACCAAGATATAGATTGTTATTATCATTCTTTGCGTGTCTAATTAATTAAAAGCCAATATTTGCAAGAGAAAGCTGTGAGAGAAATGTTTCATTAATATTTATTGATATTTTTATTTGAACTAAAATGTCATGTTTTTTACCTTTTCGCTAGTAATAAAGTGCATTTTCGCGGAGCTCAGAAAGTATTTAATGAAAATTATCATGCAGGAAAATAAACCAAAATGCATATTAAAACCCCGACCATCAAATATATTCTTATAATACTAGTTAACAACAATTGCAACGAAACAAACATATAAGAATTAATATTACTAGCAACACGTATTCAAAAAAAATTTTTAGATTCGTTTTTGTTTTCCTTCATCTGATTATTCTCTTTTTACTTCTTTCTTTCGAAACATATAAACTTTTTGAAATTATATATTTATATGGAAAATAAATATCGTTAAAAACTTTTAAATTTTTTGTTAACATCAAAAAATATGTGCATCTGGCCGGAATTGTCCGTGTCTTTGACTGAAATACCGTCGCCTCTTATATCAAATGGGAGTTTCATTAACTGGTCACAATATGGTGGACTGTGCTAAGTGTTCACACTTTAGTATCTTGATTGTTTCACTAAAGTAGACAAAAAAAAAGAATATATTGCAACCGATCTTCGTTGTAATATTTGAAGAATTTTGAATATTTGTCTACAGTAAAAACACCAATTAGGAACAGCTAATGATCTCCTTCGACAGAGCACCTCCATAAATGTGATCATTGTTCCCCACGTAGTAGATGTCCTATTTATGATTTATGCTACTAATTTCCATGTTATTTTCTGTACAGTAATAGTTCTATTTTGATTGTTATGAAATATGAAAATTCATGTTATTAAAATGTTTGGTAAAGGTGAATATAATATCATCAAAATTTTCGGTTGTAGGCTATGTGCTCAAAAAAAATAAGAACCGGTATTGTTTGAAAAAAAGTTAAATTTCCTGGTTATCTATAGAAAAATTGCTACACATCGAAGCGAATACTTTCAAATAAATTATTATTGCAACCAATGACATAAGAAGGTTATAAAATGAATGACGTCAAAGTTTCAACAGCAATCAGAATGGAGACTGCCCTTTATTTTCTCTTTTCTAAATAGAACTGATGAGCCGTTAATGGAACTAAACGTTTGAGAAATAATCAATTTTAGTTTTATCGTCTCAATTTTACAATTAGGCATCTGGCAAATATACCTTAAAATGTAGTTTGATAAAATACCTGGAGTTTTATTTAATAAAAAATCTTAACTAAAATCTGATATGTTTGAAACCTGAAGATTAAATAGCGTACACTGCCCTAAAAGATTAGGTTACTTTAAACTCAATTAATTTTAAAATGATCGAGATAGTTTGCATTTAAAGCAAATTAATGTTTTCATCGTCTGTCAAAAATAAGTAAAAATGGGATCAAATTCTCAAGCGCTTGGTTACATTCTCGGTCTTAATATTTTCATTTTATGCCATCTATTCTTTCTCACACTTCCCTTGACGTGTAGTTCACTTCTTATTTATCAAACTCCTCATATGTCGATTTGAGATTGTGATGTCTAAAAAGAAAATCAAAAACATTGTAACTATGCATACTAGCCTAATGTAACGTATATTAAATATTTGTACAGCAGGTTAGAATCATATAGCTGTGTATGAGTATGTTAACACTCTTATTGGGAGTAGAAATGTATCGTTATTCTAATAAAACGAAGCATGATCGCTTAACTAATCAATGTCTTGTGTGAATCTCAATTTGATTTTAATTTTGTTCGTGCGATTTTCATGTTGTTCATTGTGACAAAAACCTAATTGATTTAAGAAAATGATTTTTTAGATTAGATATTAACTTCCATTAAGTGTAGTTGATAGTTGAAAACTTTCGAATAATATTTTAGAAATCCAATCATTTTCCTAATCTCATGGTATTTTTATATTTTTTCCTCTTTTTATACGATGTATACCATACCCGTCATGTTCAAAATTGGCTCGAAATCAAAATAAAAATCTATACAAATCGTACCCATTCCAATCGTTAATAACAAATTTATAACCAAATCGACCCGCTTTCTTTGCACTTACTCAATTATTATGTTCTATTATCTAATTATACACTTGACCAAACTTAATGTAATATTCTAACGGTTAATTTCCATACTTTGTTGTTTTTAATCAACTTCAAAAATGTATGACAACAACAAAAAAATGCAGACTATAATATTACAAAAGCTTTTTACAATCAATTTAGACACACTAGTAGCACTAATAGTTTGCAATTTAACTTAATTAGCTCTACACCCCTACACCAAATAGATTCCGCCACCAATGAACTACCACTATCAGCGATTGATTTCTCAGTTAATCCTATAACACCGGAGACAATTATTCCCGATCCCATACAGCATTCACTATCGAGTATGTCCCTTTATAAAAGTGATTCACGCACTCATATGTCACCGCTAGCTACCAATGAACGTCCTCTGTCCTGCACATGTCTCAATTTACTAGATGCAAGCGAAAATCATAGTGCAATCACAAGCTCGCTCATTTCGCCTCCATGTGCTAATTTCGAAATTCCAGTTCCAATTTTTTCGCTAACAGATCCATTTGTAATGCCAGGCAAGCGATACAGCTGCCCCGAATTGCATTCATATACCGTCTCTTCCATATTCTGTAACCAAATATCTGAAAGTAGCGATGCCATCACATATAGTGCAGACATATTTCCCACATCTTGCTCTGCACCGGCCGCTTTAAATGTAAGCTGTGTCACACCTGAGCTACCTTGCTATGAAGCAGGTGATAACGCTGATAGTAAAAACAACCGTGGTAGTATTGTAGAAAATAATGTAGAAAGGCCACTTAGTGGTGAATTAGTAAATAGAACTAACATAAAAGATTCATTGATAACATCAGCCTCAGTAGACACATCTCAATCTCAACTCGCTAACTTAGACGTAATAACCATTTCTTCATGTGCCAACGCTTCCTCCTCTCCATCATCACTCGATCCTTCTGTCCCGTCCAACTTGAAGTCAGTCCGAAATACCGGTAGTGCTTCTTTCGTGTGTTCATCTGTCAATGTCTTTCCCGCTTATATTCATCCGTCCACTAGTTCCCAGCAAATTTTTGTGACTATCACGAAATCACCACCCGATCCCTTTGAACAAACCCAATCGCGAACCGATCTGTTGGAATCTCCACCGACCGTCGGCAGTCCCAGCTCGCTCCCGAATCCTACACAAGCTATACCACCGTTTTCTTGTACTAATTTTGATCCTATAACACCTCATCCAAAATACGATAAACTACACAATCCAGACAAGACAACAACATCATCGGCATCAAGCTCCACATCGGCATCGGCACGACGTCAACGGCACAGCATTGCCGGCCAGATGAGCTATTTTAAAATGTTGGGATTCGGAGGATTCGGGAAAAAGATGGCAACTAGTACTAACAGTTTGTTTAGTACGGCTGTAATCAGCGGAAGCTCATCGGCACCAAACTTACGAGACATGATACCGAGCACAGCAACACCATCAGGTAAAGTATAAATTGTTATGTAATCAAATTTTTGGTTTTTCAGTAATTTTCCCAGTAGAAAGAGAAAGAAAGTTGTATGTTGGCAAATTGACAGTTTTGATTGAAATGCAAAATATTCCATTTGATAATTATAAATGTAACTATTTTCGTTTATTTAAGACAGAAAAAAACGTAAAATAAATTGTATAAGTATTTTGTTTCGTTTAAAAATACTCTCTATGAACCGTCTAATCTATAAATCGAACAAATTTGTATTTCTTTATTAGTGTTTGCGACAATTTATAATAAACCAATTCCAATATTTTAGCTGCAATTCGCTTCGCCGCACTACTGACTTAGTACTTTCGCTATTCAATCCAAAACCTAACACAGAGTCTAGATTCTTCGAAGGAGTATTTACATTGGTCTATCAAATTTCTTGAAGTAATAACAGTTTCGCCAGGTTTTGGCAGCTCACAAAAGATAACACCTCCTCAGCATAGTCTTCCGTCCATAGCGATTTGGGTTTGCGGTCGATGTCGATGATTCACCTGGAGTTACCCCTGATCTTTTACGCTTCGAATTTTTGAAATATATCCACTTTTTATCGCCCATCAAAATTCGATGGAGAAATAACCTGCTTTGGTACCTGGAGAGCAGCATTTCATTTGTTTTTCTTTGTTAAAAAATATCCTGTATCACCGATATATACAAAATGATTCGATAAAAATCAATGAACATTTTGACTATCGGCTTTGAATCTAATTCAATCTAATTCGGTTTTGAATCAATTCACTTTCTAATCTAATTCATGCATTGACATTGACTGGATAGAATGCTTGCTCTACAGAAGCTTTGAAGGCTTTATCAGTAGTCATAAGGAGTCGACTCGAAATTTTCAAAGACTCTGCGTCTAAAGCTTCAGCCTCGGTTGAGATGCTTAAGGAATCTACTTCGTGGCTTTCTGGCATCCCGATCCCAGAATGCAAAGCCAATTGTTGTGATGTATTAAAACACTCGGCAGCAAGGTCTAGAAAATTGCTTGTAGGTATGTTGCTTGCAATTAATTTCAGATTTTTAAGCAAAAGCGGAATCCTTTTTCGAATTTGTGATAGAAAAGATAGAACATTTTTTGTTAGATTTGGTCGGAAGAGAGTTTTTTTGTGCTAAATTAGATTTCCAACGAGCTAATTCTTGAACCATTACACTGCTCGCGAAAAACTTACCTCTGCAAACTTCCGATTTAAAAATTATTCGTAGTGTCTAACGACATATCTAATTGCAGTTTATCTTCTGTTAGGCTATTCACCCTCGTTTGCATGGTCTCTCCTGCAGCTGCTACCAAAAGATTTTGCAGAAAGATCAAAAGATTTTAAATTGCTTCTAAACTTTCTTACACCTGTGCTGTAATTGAATATGAGTGATTCTTCAACTCATCGATTTCTTGTTGTAAGGCTTCTTTTCTCTTTTGGGACACGGTTTTTGTCTCCAAGCTTTCACTAGTTTCTTCATCAATTTGGATGACTTCATGAAAGACATTTGCTTGACTAGAACACTAATGTCTAAATGATTCTTATTTCGATGAATAATTTCCTTTTTGTGAGATACCATTCGAGTCACAACAAATTTGTTCGGCTCAAATTGTATAAATCGTGGTTCTTTATGTGTGGAGGTCTGAGAAACTCTTCTTCACAACCAATTTTGGGACAAATTGTATGAGCCCACCCTTTGGTAGCTCTGGATTTAAGAAACATTCTGGAGGATTATCATGACGATAAATAGAATGAATCTTTTTAGGGCTCTTTGCGATAGTCCCAGCTTTAGATGATTTGCTTATTAACTTGGATTCTTTTTTAGGATCTGATATGTTGTTTCTAACTGTTTTTCTTGCTTTGAAACATCTTTGTGCTCCATTCCATCCTCACTAGTACCAGACATTCGAAGGCTGGTCCCAACATTCATCTTAGTATCTAAGTGTTCACTAAGATATGTGCTTACTAAGCGATTTTTCATTGAGTTCATAAGTAACTTCATTTCTCATCTTCTGGATTTTTCCTATGGTTTGAAAGAGAGCTTCTCGTGTCACATTTAATTGATCTGCAAGTTGCTGTCGCGCATAAGCGTCTTCCTCATCCAACAATGTTTGCAATTCGCTGTTTGAAACGTTTTCAGCACGTTCTTTGTTTCTCGCGTCAAAATCGCCACTTTTCTAACCACCTAAAGCCACTGAAAATCAATCAAAAACAGGCTCACTGCTAGCTTCGACAAGCATTTGATGTGATTCTGCAGCGGTTTCCGTCGCATGATAACATGAAATCAATGCTGTGCGCAAAAGTCGGCATGGTCAATGCTGTTGTATGAACATTTTATTGTTCTGAGCTGAAAATCTTTATTAGATGTCAAAACAAAGAAATTGGAGCCAATGAAGCGGTTTGACAGTAAATACTGCAAAAACTGGCTTCATATTTACACACCTGACACGCTAGCTACAGTTATCGAAATTTGTCACGTCGAAACCATGCAGATACCATATAACTAATCATCTCAAAGCATAATTATAGGCGATACACAGCTGATAAGGTAAATACTAAAAAAAAGCTCGCAATTAATTTTCAATTTCGCAAGTACAGCTCCTTTAGAATCTATGTAACTATGTGATGAATGAAAACTCAGAAGCTCAATTTTATTTGCGAAACTGATCGCGAATACATCCGCCATAAATTGTTAAATGAGAGTCTATTTTTCAATTTGTGTTGATGTTCAAAGATCTACACGTTCTTAATCTACTAAAAGTGGCTTGCCTAGAAAGCTGTTGTTATTCTAAAAAGACCATCATATTATAGCCACTAGTCACAATCTTTGTTCCAGCATTAGTGTATCGATTGCACCAAAGCGACGTCAACACCATGTTTAGTGAAGTAAAGGAACCTATCCAGTAAAACCAAAATGGTACATAAAGAAACTCAAACATTATTCCTTGTCTAAAAATTTAGTCATAAATGTGTATGAAATTTAACTATGTTTTGCATTTCAATGAAAACTATTAAATTTGTTGAAAGTAAATGATTGTTGCGCGTGTATTTTTACGGATCGTTAAATTATCAATTTTCAAATAAGGTTTTTTCTTCTTTCGTTTTGCTTTACGTTTATTTTGCATTGAACTAACCGTCAATTTCAATCTTTATTTTCGACCGGAGATTTTGTGTGAAACCTTAACTGCAATTTTTTCTATACAATCATTCATATTAAAGCAGTTCTTGAAGGTTTCGGAGGTGTCCCGCCGATCCGGCCACTCGAAACCTTACACAACGCTCTATCCTTAAAGCAGCTTGACTCGTTTCTGGAGAAAATGACAGTCGCACCGCTTTTCAAAACGCCAGCATCATCACCGCCCAAATATCCATCAACACCGATCCCGACGCCAACTCAGACGCCACAAAGTCTGACAAATGATAAGGCTGGCCCTTCATTTAGTAAGTCCGAAAACGATGTCGTCCTTTAGCAGTTCCTGTCATATAGTTAATGTTTTTAAAATGATCCTATCAAGCCATATAATTTGTACAATTTTTTATATCATTCTTATTGTTCAAATGATACACAGACGTTTTGTGCGACATGCTTATTTTGAATTTTGTTTCTTGGGCTTGATCGGAATTGGAAGCGTGAAATATAGGAAATCTATTTTTATACACATGTATTTAAGTTCACACGCTTGTGGGAGAAATTTTAAGCAACAGTAAGATACGATATGTCTCGAAATAATTAGTGAATGTGCCTATTGTTTTGTAATGTTCTGTATCGAGCGCTAAACGGTTCTTCATTGATAATAAAGTATAAATGTCTTGCCTTTTTAAATCGAACACAAATGTCTTGTTTATTTTGCAATTCCATTTAATTCATCATATGTTATTTAGCTTAAAAGTAAGAAAGTGATCTGTAGGAGCATGGTTTATAAAACATATTTTGCATCCATATTCCTTGCAAAGAATCTATTTCCAGGCTCTTAATAAAAAAATTCGATTCAAAATCTGAAATTGTTACAATTGACTTTTAGATCTTATGCACTTAGAAATTCGGAGCAGTGTTTAGTTTCAAGAGCACGGTTCCGTTAAGCTGTAAAAATATCTGTCTTGTAAATCTTTAAAATTCACTTTAATTTTCATCATGGTAAAGTCAAAAATTCCAGCATAGTATTTTGATTTACCTAAATTCATCCAAATACTCTAACTCCAGTATGAATTACTTTTTCACTTTCTTAAACCAATATGATTTCGTTTAATTTAAGTATAACCGATTTGAACTATTTTGATATGATTTGTCAAACAGAAACTAAAATTGGTAAACATTCGATCTGCATTTAAAAAAACATGCCATGTCATCACCAAAATCAATCATTTTTTACGCCATTTGGACAATATATGAATCAGAAAAGTGGAAAACACTTTGACGTTTAGAATGTATGCCATAATCAAACATAAGAAACATCACTTTTCATTTTACCGCATTAAAGGTGGCTCATAATTTTCGGTTCGGCAAACTAAAGCACATGTCTAAAATTGATATTTTTCAAGAACAAAAAATTTTATAAAATGGTAACTTCTTAATGTACACATGTTGTTGCACAAAATAAAATTAAGATACGTATTTGGAATCAGGAATCATAAACTTGTAATCAATTGTATTGATATTCGTTTTTTCTAATGTTTAGTAAACTTTGAACTTACATTTAAGTATCTGTTTTGCCCTCCTCATGCATCTGAGTATAATATGAAATGTTTAGTGCTACAGTGTTTAGTATTTTTTGTCAAATGCCTTTGAATGGTATACAGAATTTAGTTCCCTTCTTTTCCTGCGTTCGCCTCGTATTACACACTGCACATCCAGTTTTATTGTTACGAATAGTTGAAGATCCATATATGCTGTATATTAAAAGCAAGTGAGAATCTCGATGGCATTGATAAACATTGTACTGTTGCAACTCGAACTGTCTCATTGTGTTTGTATCTCTTCATCTTTATTATAAATTTGGGTATTTATTTAGACTTTGGGAGCTAAGTTTCCTCAAGTGTTTAAATAGCCTATATAAGTAAATTGAAATTTAACTATTGCTGGTGTTTAGCTTCGAGTTATGTGGCTTTCGGTTTTTATATTCAAGCATTTTTCTGCAACTACTTTTATGATTTTAGATATTGATTGGGTTAATTCAAATCTGATTTGAATCCTTTCGCTTTTGTTGTGTTTATGGTTTTCTAATTTCTTTGTTAATTTAAACATTGTGTCTATCTTTTTTATAATACTTATTTTAATATTAATTTGAACTTGTTTGCAACACTTCATAGTGCCAGCGTTATTAGCTCCCACAGACTGTCCGTCTCCAACACGTCTTCCACCCTCCAGCATGTGTCCGCCGAAAACAGCACCAATCTCCCTCGAACTGTGACGGACTCCTTTACCAGTCACCAATACCATGGCTACAAGTCCTTGAGATCACGGATTAAGGGATTTTTTTATCAATTTTGATTATTTTTCTCATGTTTCGTTGGGTCATTTAGGGTTTAGTAAGATGATTTATAGTTTTCTTATTATTTTGTTTAACACGAATAGGTCGTGTTCGTCCACAAAATTGTTGCAAAAGAGTGTCGCAGCTAGGTTGCCAAACAATCTTATGCGATGTAATACGATTTGCAGTTGCCAAGTGCAACATGTCATTTAAAACCTGCCGAAATAGGCTTTGCAACAGTTCTCATCCTGGGCAAGTTGAATTTTGCTTAAAAACTTGTCAAATGTGAAGTTTTACGTATGGGGTTTTAAAAAATATTTTCAACTTATCAAACTCTTAGCTGTACATTACTATAGAATATATATACTCTCACAGAATAAACTACGTATACACTTTTCCTAGCTATGAGAAAATAAATACTTATTCCAAGTGTTGGTTCTGACCATAGAGGTTCTGACGAAATAGCTTTCACAAGCTGGATATGGCGTATATTATAAGCGCCTCAAATAGACGGTCTTATTTTTGTTTTTATAAAGTTGTCGTATTCATCCAACACATTACGCACGCAACCTTTACAAACAGGTCCTCGTTTACATTTAATAGTAAAAAAAATGTATATCCTAAATTTTACCTAAATTTCCAGATCTAATCTACATATTCTTGTACTACCATTTAAAAAAAACGATTTTTCCTTTCGAAGCTAGATATATTTAGTTTTTTTGTGACAAATATCGATATTTCGAGGGTGATCTGCCCTTTTCTTCAGTGTCTACCTTTATTTTCAATTTCCATTAACGACGCCATGCCATTCTCCAATATTCAATGAATACATAGCTTGTCTTCACCTTTCAACATCTTTTGAAAGTGACTCAAAATACGCTTTTTCTTGTTCTCATTGTAATGCAGAGCATCTACTGAATCATCACTGGAATAATGTCCCCTTGCGAATCATCAAATATCGTTAGATGTTTTTGCATTCCATCACTCCACGCATTCCACCACTCAATTTAATATGCACGGTCTGTGCAAATCAATTAATTTTCCCCTGAGTAGTTAGTTCTACATAGTATTTCCCAAACAATTGGTGTAATTGTATAAAGTAGAGTACAACTAAATTCAGCTATCGTATTTTGTTCGCTATAATTATTTATTGAACACATTTATGTAGTGAAAAGATTGACCAGAGTTTACAAAAAAATTGTGGTGACTACGTTCATTGTGTGTTTTCTCTGTACAATTTTAATCTACCTTTTTTTAAAGTTGTGATCGGCATACAGGTATATTGTCTGTTGACAAAACATGTATTACCATATTGTTAGCCGAGATTATTTTTCATCATTTCTAGGAGCAATGATTGGTAGCGGATATTCCCGTTGTTTGTTGTGATGTTTTGTATTTGACCAACAGTTCGGATCATATCTTGCATGGGCGTGCTAAAAAAGTGTAATGGGGAATTTAGAAAAAATCATGTGACTCTGAAGAAAATATCCTGTCGAAAACTATCACAGGAGTCCAAAAAACTCATGCGAGTCTATAAAAAAGCTTATAAGTCTGGAAAAAATCAAGCGAGCCTTCAACAAATTTATGTGAGTCTCCAAAAAAAATCATGGGATTGTAGAGAAATATAATGGGAATCTAGAAAAATAATGGGAGTTTAGAGAATTTATCAAGTGAGTCTCTAAAAATACCATAGGAGTGAAAGTTCCATGCCAATTACGCCATCATACAATAATATGTGTTTTGGTTTACTTTTTTATGCAACAGTTTTTCTATGGCAACCTTTATGATTTTGGATCCAAGGACTCTGACTAATCTTTGTTAGCATATAAGAGTCTTTCATTCAATCGTATTTCATTAGTGACCACATAGTTTACGAATTTACTGAAGTAGAAATCCTAGTCGGCTTATTAACGTTCACAACTATTAGCTGCAATTATGTCCAAATAGAATTGCTTGAATAAATGAAAGGGATAATATATCTTGTACTTGCGGTTTTAGATTTTTATGTGAAGATTGGATGTTGTCTAAATATTTAACGAAATCTTCGATATTGACCATCGGAGCTTTAGGAAATGTTCCTATGTTACGTATCTCCTTACTTGATTGAAGCTCGACTATATTCGGAATGTATATGTGATGATTAATGTCCTTATAAATAAATATTGATGCACTGCCTTCTCGCTCTAAGAGTCTGCAGTAGAAGTAACTGGAAACTCCTGTTGGGTAGATGAAGTTGGAGTTGAAGTTGATTTTAATATCTTCGAATTTGTTGCGTGTGCTTCTAATATTCGCGTTTGTTTAGAACAATATGATTACTTGCAGTTGCTATTGTATCTATAATTGTTTCTTATTGATTTTCTTCTTTGGTATCCTGAACCTGTCGCCACTTTTGTGTATGTTATTATATTATTAATTCACACAATTCCCGCATTATAAATTTGATGGAGGGCACTTAAAGGGCTTACGACTGGTGTTGCATTTACCACAGAATTCCTCCTTTTTGTTGAAATTTGATTTGCTGTCCACACTTGTTTTGTATACACATTTTCAAATTATTCGTAAATAACGATTGAGGGGTTACGACTTGTTATTTCCTCCTTCAGCTTAGCTGTGGTTTACTTTTCGCGAAGTCCTTCAATACAGCCTGGAGCTCGTGTAGTCTAGTGGGCAGAGCACTGGGCAGAGTTCGAATCCAGGCTCTTTTGTTTGATTGTCTCGATACCATACTCCTAAATTAAATTACAATGCATAAGTCAAGAACGTTATACTGGATCCATCCTTAATCTATCCGTTCTTGGAATTGCAAGAGATAGATTTCTAGCAGTTCTGGTATTATTATATTATTATTATTATATTATATTATTATTACAAAAAATATAATAGAATTCAAGACATACTTGAAAACTCACATCAAAAACACAAATCCTTAATGAAGAAGATACCAGAGTTTTTTGTAGACTTTTCTCTGGGCACATGTCAATGAGGACAAAAATATAACGTAAAATATAATATGTAATCAAAATTAATAACAATTGTATCTTCCCTTATACCAATTTTCAATTGTCTGGGAAGTACTAAGACGATATGTTTGATAATATATTGACATACTGATTGAGTGATGGAGAGAGTGGAAGGAAGGAGGAAAAAAAAAAAATTTCGCCCCAAAAAGATTTTATCTAGCACGCTAGTATTTGCAAGTGAATCACTTTTGACTATGACTAGACATGGGTAACGCAGCGCTGCGCCGCGCAATTGCGTTAAAGCACTAGCCATGATATCACTGCGCTGATACCGATTGTCGGTATCAGTAGCGCACTAACGCACTTCGGTATTAGTAGCACAGTAACGCACTTCGGTATCAATGGCGCTGCCGCTTTGCAATGCCAACACCATTTGGCTTGGGGCTATGCTACGGCGCGGCGCAAAGATATGAGTTCACCTCAGAGTCAAATTCTTGCCAAAGCATATTCATTCAAATTTTTGTATGAGAGTTTTTCTCGAACGGAAAATCAATAGCATTCCAGCTTATATATTTTTTCCGATCGGTTCGACTGAAGCCACTTGAGTTTTACAGGCTGCATGTGTACTTCAAGCAAGAACCACTAAGTAAATATTATGAAAGCGATGCGATCGTGGTATCATAGCGTCATGGTATCAGCGCAATGCTGCCAGCGCCGTATATGAGTCCGAGAAACGTAGTGAGTATCACACATAGGCGAATGAGATCATGGTATCATAGCGCAATGGTATCAGCGCAGTGCGCTGATACCACTGCTGGCGCCGGTATCAGTGTATCAGCGCCTCAAAATTTGCTACGTTACCCATGTCTAACTATGACCATACAGTTTCTAACCGGTCTCGAGAAGATAGTAGATATTTTCAATTATGGTGGTTCATTTTTTTCTCTACGTTTTTCAGCCTGACCTGTGTCAGTCTATTTGGACTTTATTACAACATCCTTATTATATCTTTTTTGGTGTTGAGGTAGAATCGTTTTGTATTTATTTTTTTATCGCCTTAAACAGTGTTTAGTCCTATTACTTTCCAAACAATTGATTTTTATTATAATTAGTTATGTTTATTATTAATATTTGTCACAAAACTTTCCCCTCAGGCAGTGCCAAACACTGGTATGAGAGAGGACAAGAATTAACAAATCAAACTATTCTTTATAAAACTGTTTTAATTGAATTTTCTGCTATTTCAATTTTTCAAAAAAAAGAAATACTAGCATGTAATTAGTAAGAATTAATATACAAATATGATAAGATTTAAAGTTAGATAATAAAAATAAAAAATAAAAAATAAAAAATAAAAAGATAAAAAAAAAAAAATGTTAAAGAAAAATATTTACATTAGCTTTTAAAATAGGTTTAGAACATACTGCTTCAGCTTCCTTTTAGTAACGAAGTACGATAGGTTGTTTTTTAAATCATCAGGCATATCATTATACAACGATATAGCTGAAAGAATCGGGTCATTAAGGGCTCTATTGGTTCTGACTGGAGGCAATCTATAAGAATTCGCAGATCTTGTTTCATAGCTATGCATTTCTCTGGTCATTGTCAAAGAAATAGAAGATTTATTCTTTCCGTGGACGATTTTCCATATTGTTATTAGTTTTTGAAATGCTAATAGTTGAAAAAAGGTCATTTTCCCAGTTATGAAAGGTAGCTGATTAGTGGGAGTCCGTGTACTCAGATTGTGAACTGCCTTAATTGCCTTATTCAGAGTTCTGCGTAGGATGGCCAGGTTTGTTGAAGATTGGCTCCAGTTAAGCATAGCATAACTAATAGATGGAATTACAAAAGCACGATAAATCATGTTTTTTAAAACAATGTTCAAGTACCATCGTCTTCTTAAGAAACCTACAATGGGACAAATCTTGGCTCTGATTTTTCTAATTTGATCCGACCATGACAATTTGTCATCAATTATTACTCCTAAATATTTAGTTTTTTCTAGTCTAACAATGGGTTGGTTGTTAATCAAGATGCTTAAAGATATGTCTTCCTTATTTTTCTGTTTGAAAATCAAGTAATGCGTTTTATTAACATTTATTTTTAATTTATTAGTAACAAGCCAATTAAAATATCTACCTAAGTCATCACCTGTGTTCAGACTCTGGACATAAAGCAAATAAAGAGTTGGTCCCAAAATTGATCCTTGAGGAATGCCTATATTTATCACTCTCCTATCACTAGTTTCACCTTTGAACTGAGTACTTATCGTCCTGTTGGATAAGTAATTTTTTATTAGTTCATTTCCCTTTCCTCGAACACCTAGTTCGTTTAAAATATGGCCTAAAATGGTATGATCAACTGTGTCGAATGCCTTTTTAAGGTCAACAAATATGGCTGAAACATATAAACCCTTGTCTAGTTGGCTGTTAATATAATGTTGCGCATCTATGAGGGCTGCACTTGTATTGCTGCCATTGAGGAAACCATATTGATTTTGATCGAAGCCTATAGTGTTGTTAATAAAGTGAACTAGCCTAGAATTGATAACTCTCTCAAAAATCTTGCTGAATGCGCTTGCTAATGAAATTGGCCTATAGTTGTTTGGATCATCGATATCGCCGCTCTTAAAGATTGGGGTGATAAGAGAGTTTTTCAAAACATTAGGAAAGGTGCCTTCATCCAAGTGCTTATTAACTATAGAAGTAAGGAGTGGAGCAAGAAGATCTTTGATGCATTTTAAATCATCTGCCCTAATCGTATCTATACCAGGAGCCACATTTTTAAGGTTTAATATAATCTCTTTTATTTCTTGAATCGAAGTTCGTCTTAGGAAGAGGGTCTGCTGGTTAAGTCTATTGCTAATTCTTTCCGCACAATTTGCGCGAAATTCACCATTTATTCTGCTGCCTATTAGCGAAAAGAAGTCATTAAGCTGCGTTGCTGTGCGGAGGGACACGTTAGCCTTATTTTGATTTTGATTGGCCCCCGGGTTCAATTCACTCCCAAAGATATCCCATAATTTTTTGTTGTTTCCATGTGCTTTATCAACTCTTTTATTTAACGCAATTTCTTTGGCTTTATTTATTACATTGCTAGCCTTGTTTTTCAACCGCCTGTACTTAAGCAAATTTTCATTAGTTGGACTCTTGCGATAGGTGTTGTAAGCAATTCTTTTTTGCTTCAATATATTGAGGACATCACTATTTATCCAATCATTACTTCTTGAGCGAATCTTTTTAAGAGTGGTTGAAAGAGTTTTTGCAGTACAAACTATTTCGATGAGTTCTTCAAGTTCAATTTCCCGCGATTCCAGCATCAAAATATTTAGCTTGTCACGGACTAAATTCGCAAATTTATTTTTATTTAGCACAGTTATTTGAAAAACTTTCATTGGAGAAAATATTATTATTAATGCGACCCTTCTTTTTCCTCTCAAGTGATTCTTCACTTCATTTTAGCTCCCGTGTAATACTTTACTCACATGTAATTCGGCAAAAGAAAAAAGAATGACCTAAGCATTCGTAAAGTCTTGCTCTTCAAATAAATTACGATACATTAGAATATTTAAGGTTCCTTATTATATAAGCCACATTAATTGTAATCAATGTGCAATGCACCACTCACGTATAGGTAGCGATAATTTATGTGCTTTAGTTACCCGACAACATAATTAAAGTTGACGTGAACAAATACAATTTGATGTTTCATGATTTATGTTCTTATTTAGTTTGCCCATCCTAGAATTACGAATTAAAATTTCGCCAGCATAAGCAACTACTGCCGCAGAATCGATGAATGTTTAGCTTATCAACAAGTTGCATGTTTATAGTCTTGCATTCATATATCAATGTATTCCAATTATGATTTTGCCTACGACCACTAATTAGTGAGCTCTACGTACATTTGAACGCAATGCATTCATGAATGATCTATGTTAACGGATAAGCTCGGGCTATCCTGATTTCCTATAATGTTTGAATTGAAACTTCTCAAGGCTGGAGTGGGCAGTGCAGTATGACTAGTAGTGCTGGCTATCCGTCTAGCACTGAACCATCATCGCCAATGGGAGAGCGCAATATGAAACTGTGCTTTCATAGTGAGATGTCCGTAAGCTTGAGTAGTACAGATGAGTAAGTAGTCAAAAAGTTCTCTTCTAGTATATGATTTGGTAACTAATATATAATTTCCAGTATCAAGGACATGACTTTACCTGGAAACGACGAGTTTCGCCCGGAACTCGAGAAATTTGATAGCGATTTGGATGAAATTGGAAACGGAATGGATTGCACTAACAATGAACTGGATGTATTTAGATTGAAAGATCTGGAACAAGAAAGTGTTCGCAGCGTTACACCAATAAGTTTGAGCTCCGATTTGAGCACTCCTCTTGCAACAAAAGGGTCTACGACGACTGCAGACCTGGTAAAATATTAGTTGTAACTAGTGTAGATTTTTCATATTATTGTCAATACTCTTTTCAGACCACAGACGACGATGATGAGGCAACGCTTTCAGTCGATACTTGCCTATCTTTACCAATTTCAGACAAACCAACAGAAACTATCGCATCAATCTCACCGACGCCTTCCCTTCCGCCCATGGTAACGAATCGTGTCCAAAAGCAGATCAGTCTCTACGAAAACGAACTGGTGTCGGCGCATGAATTCAGATCTATCGTACCGCCTCGAAAGCTTCCAGACTATCGTAAAAAATTCGAAGCAGCTGGCTGGAAAAGTCTGTCGCTATCATCATCGAACGATAATATATTATTCACGAAATTCCAATTACCTTCAACTTCACCTAGACCGAGTACCGAGAAAACCAAATCTTGCATGAATTTGAAAAGTTGCTCTTTGATTGGTGCGACACCACATCATCCCGGAGCCTTAGTGGTGAAGGAGAGATATATAGATCTTCCGAAGCGTGTAACGAGTGTTCATGGACATACACGATGTGGAAGCGTTGATGAGAGGAGATTACTTCAGAATGTCCAGGGTTTGCGATCGGGAAATGCTGCAGTAGGGTCACCTAGTAATAGTAGTTTACGCTCCAGATTTGTTTCGACGAAAGTAACAGAAGATTTGAAGGACAATAAGTAGATAGTTGAAATGATATTAAAATTAATTGTTGATAAATAAGTGAAATGAAACGGAAATGAATCTTAAACGCTTGTTTTATTTATTTTATGTATATGTAAATCTGGCTTATTCTGTTATTTGAGATGTATTTTGATCGGAATTTGTGATTAATAGACAACATATTGAATATACAACATATTGAGACACAAATATAGCTGGTAGATATAATATCAAGTTATCCATTTTGTATCGGATGGTAAATAAATCTACTATATATTGGGTCACTGCGATTTTTTTTTCGGTTTATGACCCATTTGTTTGCCATGTAAGTAGGCAAATACATAGCTGCGCGGGTAAAATTTCTTCCGCCTGGTAATATTTACGTGTGAACCCCGTTCTTGATGACAATGACTTTCTGATATGTATTCGAGGAAGTCTGTGTCAAACGGCTGGACTGCAGAAAAGTTCGGAGTTCACCAAACAACTATTCTCAGAGATATTGAACATGTCGGGTGGATGTCAAAGCCAATTACGTGGATACCACATAAACTGACAAAATAATTTAGTGGACATACTCTCCACATGTATTACACTTCGAAATAGAAATTTTCAGGTGCCTTTATAAGGAAAAATTGCAACCGGGGCCGGAAAAGTGGGTCATGTACTGAAACGAGGTGCGTAAAATAACAAAGGAAAAAACTGAAGCAAAGCTCAAAGCCAGATTTGTACGAACGGTTTTGTTTGATGGAACTGAACTACAGAAAGAAATGGACTACATACTATGAGCTGTGCAAGTCAAATGATACGGTTAATATGGAGCGTTATTTTCAAGAACCAGATTGTGTGCATCGAGTCCTTTTCAAAAAAAGGCACTTCATCAATAGAAAGACAGTATTACTTTGTAAAGATTATGCCAGATCACAGTAAAAACTTGACAATGTTTGGATGGAAAATGATGATTGATATCCAGTCTAGACACCCGATTCTGCTCCAACCTACTTTCACATTTTCCGGTCCTTGCAGAATATTCTTAATGAGAAAGTTCTTCCATCTCCAAGTCCGTAGAATTTCGGTATTCGATAGATTTAAAAAAAACTGCCCGAAAAATGGAGTATTGTTAGAGCTAATTTAGGAGATTATGTGATTGGTTAAAGGCATAAGTAACTGTTTATAAATTTAATTTATGTGTAAAAAATGTTTGCGGAACTGGAGGAGGCAAAGTTATGGGCGAACACTAGGAAGGGATGTCCACAAGGAGGGATATAGTCCCCTACGAAAGTCCCTACCAGTTGATAGCATTTTCGATACCATCAATAGTAACTGCCCAACTGCTCTCGACTACTCGGACATCACGGTAAAAATAAGAGGCTCACTGGATACTTTGTGATCCAGAATGCAAAGCCTTGAATACAATAATCCAATATTACGAAGAAGAGGGTTTACCATTAACCAGCAAAAATAAAAATCGAGATAGGTACGTTGAAAACTAGGGACATAATCGTATGTCTGCAGAAAGAGGTAAAATATCTAGAAAACCACCTAGATAGGAAACTCACCTAAACAAAACGACGCTGAAGGCCACTAAACCCTCTTAGGCAACAGCATAAATGCTTGGATGGTAGGTCATTAATCTATAACATGACTACAGGTACAAATTATACAATTATATTTAATATAATTATAATTAAATTAGACCTAAAAAGCTACCTTAGAATGCTGGAAGACATAAATGAAATTTTTAAACCTCAACGATCAAATAAAGACCTTAGCAGATTAAAATTCCATGAAAGAACAAATGGGAGGGGCACAAATCAACCTCAAGTTGATTTAGACCATGGACCATGAGATGTATCAAGGAAACGAGGAACCTGATATCAAGGCCAAAGAAGGAGCAAGAATACCCTTCAGAGGTCCTACTCCTTACTGGGGCTTTACAAATACAGACACGGACAAGGAAATTAAAACATGGAGCAAGAAAGTAATCGAAAGCTTCTGACTAAGTCTTGAGGGTTTGAAGCACTCTAAAAAATAAATTGGCTTCGATAACAAAAATGGCTTTCTCTGAATGTGGCATAAGAACTCTATGTGGAGGTATTGCTATGTCACCTTCATTGCAAAAACTATTTGCACGGAATAGATAAGGAGCGGGACGACTGCTGTAGATACGGTGGAGAAACAGCAGAATGTATGGAATATCTTCTCACACACTGCCCAGCACTAGCGAGATGAAGATTAGAGCCCCTAGGCTATCCCTCTGTCAGGGACATAACAATCGACCCGTAGGAGCATATCCAGATTCATATCTTATAGGAAATAACGTAGAGGCAGCACAACAGAAACAGGAGGTCGCAGTGGTTGGAACCTTTTCAACCCACTTCATGCAATCAATCAATGCAAACCGTGCATAAGATAACATATTAAAATATGGTAACTAATGATAGTAGACCCGCATGCTTTCCGTTAAGTATACATGTAAAATACGCCAATTTATGATTGATGACTTTTTTTTATTTTTACGATTTCTCATTCCTTACAAAATAAGCAGGTTACAAAGCACGGCTAGTGCGAATCAAAAACAGTACATTGTGTTCCCATTGAAACCTTATCCACAACATGTATATGCCCAGCCCGCTTAAATTGAGAATATTTTATGCAGCGTGATGTCTCAAATATGCGCTAACGCTGGTTGATAAAATTATGTCTAGTGGCGGCGGAACAGGACTTTATGCAATGCATCAATGTCGATTTCTAGTGGTGTTTTACTTGTCGACCTACTTGATAGCGGACTGAAATGAAACGGTTGGCAACGATAAGAAACTCCAACAAAGAAACATAATTCGACTTACTTTGAAGGCTTAATTGCCGGGGCTGTTGGTTTGTTTGAAGAGCGAGGATTCACCAACAAGCATTTCATTGGCTGCCCGTCTAGTTGTCGGTTGTGATAAGTTTCAACCGCTTTCTCAGCATCTTTCATCGTCTTGTAAATAACTTCAGCGACTCCTGGTCGCACCAATCTTGCTTCATATAGCTCACCAATGTCCTCGAACAACTCCTTGATATCGCTTTGCGTAACGCTGCCGTGGAGATTGCTGACGACAATCCGGCAGCCTTCCGTAGATGACGATAAGTAGGAGGATTGTTTCGTTAGCGGGTTGGCGAAAATACCCATTGATTGGTTTGGATCTGGAGCATGCTCTAAGCGATGACGCATTTCGTATGAAAGATGAGACGATCCATCTGGTGTGTAACGCCGACTTGAATAAGGCGGCGGTGAACTAGCCTGGCGGCTTGGCCTATGAAGTAAAACAAAAACTCATTCGAAAGGCGAACGCAAAGGCCTTCGATAAATACCTTAAAATACCCTTCGGTAGCGGCAGCATGTCAGGAGACATTCCTCTTATTTGCCGACGAATGTTTACAGTTTCCGAAACATCCGACGGACGATGTATTGGCACTTCGTAGCAATCAAACGGATCATTGTTCGCCCGTCGTGACGACGAAATTCTCTCAGGCCTGCTGTGAACTATGTTATTGTGAACGGTCATGCGTAGCGCGGTATAATCTGGCTGGTATTCCGCAGCTGAAAATGCATCATATGTTAAACAATGACAAATAAACATCTCATTTGGTGTTACCTTCCTCCAGCTCCATGTTATCGTAATCAACATAACCTCGCGGCACTCCTATCAAATCCTGTGGCCTTAGTTTACGATTCATAGGTTTGGCCTTGGGTTTCAACAAACCCATCTTCGAAGCACGCAGATCTACGCCGGGCGGAAGAACACTACCTCCTCCAGACATAGGCCATCGTTTCGGGCTCATGTCCTTGCGTTTTCGCAACAATCTCAATCGCGCATCCCCACTTGCCTTAGTTATTTGAGCTAGCTTTTCACGCGCATCACGAATTTTCGCACGATTTTTTTGTATGATTTTATTACGTGCATCAATAACTGGCGCTCTCTTCGTGATACCGCCAGTACGAACATTCTTTTTAACAATGAATCTGCAATTCGAAGAAGAATATTGAACGTGAAAGTGAATTTTCGACATCACAGAACTCACCCTTTCTGAGGAGGCTTAGTCCCAATCCTTTTCGTTTTGATTATATCATCTAGACTCATATCCATGATGAATTATCAGAGATTCTTGTATCGTACTTTTTTCTAAAATATTACTAATGAATTTGATGAGGAACTGAGATCTGCCACCCTGCTATTTACAAACTCTATGACAGCCAGGGATGCTGGGGCTCGTATGCTTTGAAGTTGGCTTTGATCTGATTCACGTTCTTTTTAACACGACATTTGGAGAAAATTTAAAAGGCTAAATGATCAATGTTATGTTTTTTTTTAATTAAATGAATATTTTGAAAGATATTGTGAAGATTTATTGTAAGTTTAGACAGATTTTGTTCAGTTATAGTATACCTTTAGTAAGAATCATGTTAATTAACATGAATTAGAAAGGTTTTGGAAGAAAATGTGGTCTAATTCCCGAGTTTTTCTATGGCATTTGAAAGCTTTTAACTAATTTAAACAAAAACACTCATCTCCGCTGCATTAACTAAACCATCTTTGGTATCTCGAAAGATCATCTTTGGTGTTTCAATAGCTGTTAGGAAGAATATTTGGTTGTAAAACTAATTTTGTTTTGTTTGGTGGATCGCAAAATGAATTAAAAAATGATATTTTGATTGGATAAATAGTGATGTCCTCAATATATTAAAGCAAAAAAGAATTGCTTACAACACCTATCGCAAGAGTCCAAATAATGAAAATTTGCTAAAGTACAGGCGGTTGAAAAACAAGGCTAGCAATGTAATAAATAAAGCCAAAGAAATTGCGTTAAATAAAAGAGTTGATAAAGCACATGGAAACAACAAAAAATTATGGGATATCCTTGGGAGTGAATTGAACCCGGGGGCCAATCAAATTCAAAATAAGGCTAACGTGTCCCTCCTCACAGCAACGCAGCTTAATGACTTCTTTTCGCTAATAGGCAGCAGAATAAATGGTGAATTTCGCGCAAATTGTGCGGAAAGAATTAGCAATAGACTTAACCAGCAGACCCTCTTCCTAAGACCAACTTCGATTGAAGAAATAAAAGAGATTATATTAAACCTTAAAAATGTGGCTCCTGGAATAGATACGATTAGGGCAGATGATTTAAAATGCATCAAAGATCTTCTTGCTCCACTCCTTACTTCTATAGTTAATAAGCACTTGGATGAAGGCACCTTTCCTAATGTTTTGAAAAACTCTCTTATCACCCCAATCTTTAAGAGCGGCGATATCGATGATCCAAACAACTATAGGCCAATTTCATTAGCAAGCGCCTTCAGCAAGATTTTTGAGAGAGTTATCAATTCTAGGCTAGTTCACTTTATTAACAACACTATAGGCTTCGATCAAAATCAATATGGTTTCCTCAATGGCAGCAATACAAGTGCAGCCCTCATAGATGCGCAACATTATATTAACAGCCAACTAGACAAGGGTTTATATGTTTCAGCCATATTTGTTGACCTTAAAAAGGCATTCGACACAGTTGATCATACCATTTTAGGCCATATTTTAAACGAACTAGGTGTTCGAGGAAAGGGAAATGAACTAATAAAAAATTACTTATCCAACAGGACGATAAGTACTCAGTTCAAAGGTGAAACTAGTGATAGGAGAGTGATAAATATAGGCATTCCTCAAGGATCCATTTTGGGACCAACTCTTTATTTGCTTTATGTCCAGAGTCTGAATAATCTTAATTTAGTTTCTAAATATGTTATTTATGCAGATGACACCCTTATATTAAACTCAAATAGAGATCCTATCGAACTAGAGCGGATGATCAATGATGACTTAGGTAGATATTTTAATTGGCTTGTTACTAATAAATTAAAAATAAATGTTAATAAAACGCATTACTTGATTTTCAAACAGAAAAATAAGGAAGACATATCTTTAAGCATCTTGATTAACAACCAACCCATTGTTAGACTAGAAAAAACTAAATATTTAGGAGTAATAATTGATGACAAATTGTCATGGTCGGATCAAATTAGAAAAATCAGAGCCAAGATTTGTCCCATTGTAGGTTTCTTAAGAAGACGTTGCTACTTGAACATTGTTTTAAAAAACATGATTTATCATGCTTTTGTAATTCCATCTATTAGTTATGCTATGCTTAACTGGAGCCAATCTTCTTCAACAAACCTGGCCATCCTGAGCAGAACTTTGAATAAGGCAATTAAGGCAGTTCACAATCTGAGTACACGGACTCCCACTAATCAGCTACCTTTCATAACTGGGAAAATGACCTTTTTTCAACTATTAGCATTTCAAAAACTAATAACAATATGGAAAATCGTCCACGGAAAGAATAAATCTTCTATTTCTTTGACAATGACCAGAGAAATGCATAGCTATGAAACAAGATCTGCGAATTCTTATAGATTGCCTCCAGTCAGAACCAATAGAGCCCTTAATGACCCGATTCTTTCAGCTATATCGTTGTATAATGATATGCCTGATAATTTAAAAAACCACCTATCGTACTTCGTTACTAAAAGGAAGCTGAAGCAGTATGTTCTAAACCTATTTTAAAAGCTAATGTAAATATTTTTCATTAAATTCTTTCTTTTTATTTTTTTATTTTTTATTTTTATTATCTAACTTTAAATCTTATCATATTTGTATATTAATTCTTATTAATTACATGCTAGTATTTCTTTTTTTTGTTTTTGAAAAATTGAAATAGCAGAAAATTCAATTGAAACAGTTTTATCAAGAATAGTTTGATTTGTTAATTCTTGTCCTCTCTCATACCAGTGTTTGGCACTGCCTGAGGGGAAAGTTTTGTGACAAATGAAGGTATTCAATTGCATGCAATATAAAATATTTTGCTATGGGTGTTGGTAAATTCAACTGAGAAACTAATGACCATACCACAACTAATTAGCCATTTATGTCACTCCCAATGTACCCTTATTTTGTTAAAGAAATAAAAAATTGTGATGAGAGTGTGGTTTGGACCTTCCCACAGATCCTTCATTCTCTACTCGGTCAATTTATTATTAAATTAGCGGCATTTCAACCTAACCCCATTTTGTTTGTCTATAGTTGATAGGAATGGCATTTTTACAGTTGGTGGTGGATAAAAAGTGCATGCAAAGTTATATATTTTTTTTCTCAACAGAGCCCTCTTTCAACATTCATGCATGAGTATGTTGAAATGGTGAAATATTTTGAGTATGTTCAATCCCAGAAAATCTCGTACCAAAATGTATTCACCTCGCACTGGTGCCTACTACCCAAGCCATCATTTGTCATCGTTTTCACCACCTCTGATGTAAAATTTTTGTCATCAGTCAATCGTGCAGCGCAAAATAGCTGCTCGTCGTCGTCAGGTCAAGAGGAGTGAAGTCGTAAAATTCGGGAACGGAGGACGATTACTTCCATGATTTTTCACAATTTTCATGGGAAACTTGACCGCCAGGAATGTCCGAAAAGAAGATAAATATCAGAGCGATAAAAACCGAACGGACGGACGGGAAAAGGAAGAATTAACGCGACCAATAAATCGCCAGGTAAGCTATTGTGCATGAAATCTTGGAGACGAGTGTCATCATTGTTGTGGATGATAATGTCGCTGTGAAAAGTTGATTTTTCATGGTTCCCTTAGACTAGAACGTAGTATTGAATATTTGATTGAATTGTGCGTTCGTTTTCTAGTATTTTGCGCATAGTTATTTTGAATAGAGTTTATTGGCATGAATTGAGTCGAAAACGACGATTCAAAACAGACATTTTGTTTTGGTCGTGTTTGTTCTGACGACGAATAGATTTCTTTGTGACCATCAATCGGTCGAAAATGTGCGTGAAGACAATGTGCGATGGTTGACACACACTCAATCTTGTTGACAATGTTGAACGAATCCGAATGGACGACGTGAAAAGAGTTTCTAACCGATTTGCTTGAGTAATTTGTCTCGAGGAGACAATTTCGAAACAGCAAAATTTCGGTGGTGAAAAGAGTATTGATAATAGCTAAGGGTGACGCTCATACGGTCGGTGTTGTGTCAAGCAAAACATAAACAAATCTTGAATGGCTGGTGATGTGGGGGAACTGTAAAAATTTTGTTTAGCTATTTTAGTGTATTCAAGCTGGTATTTCTCAACTTGATTTATTTGACAAATCGACACGTGTAAATGTATTTCATTTCACTGATTTCATTATATTCAGATTGTATCTAATTACTGCTCGAATATGTGCGTAAATGGGAAAATTTCTAATTGGGGATTTATCATCCTTGGGGATTTATCATCCTTGTGTGAAACTCGGATAATGTAGAATATGTTACTAAGGAAGTTATTTTATAAACTTCCACATCGTTAGAGTAAGAAGGGTCTAAATGGTGAAATATACTCAGTAAACAGTGTAATCACTGAATGTGATTTGCACACGTTCTCGTGCTTCGCGTTATATCTCTACCTGGAGTGTAAGCTGATATGCAGCTTTTTGATGACTCGTAGTAAAAGAGACAATATTTTATAGGATTAAAATAATCAACTTCTGTTAAACGGTTTTCATTGTAAAGTAACCTGTCCTTTGGGAGAGGGCCAACAATTGGATATATAACTTTAGCGTCTACTTTCTTGCAATAGAAGCAGCTATTAACCACAGCTCGGGCCTGCTGGCGAAGCTTCGGAAAATAAAATTTCCTTAGTTCATTCATCACAGAATCGACTCCTTGATGCGCTAATTTCCTATGCGGAAAGGCTGGACCTTCAAATCATCGATTATCTTGGTTAATATTAATCTAAAAGATAGCCTTGTAGTGTCGTCCGCTACAATGCGTTTCGCATTAGTACCACCTCTGGACTTAGCACCAATAGGACCAATATTAAGCTCTGTCCGCAAATATATAGCTGCTGCATACGCCTCTTCGCTTGCATCGCAAAAAAACATGCAGCTGAACGTTTGAGCTATCTTGAAATTGTGTGGAGTAGCATTGATGAATCTTCACTTTCTTGATTATGTTTGTAGCATGGATTGTGGAATAAAGTCATAAAGTTGACAGATACGTTGAGCCGGTCATGTTTTGGAGTTTATTGTAACTGGGCTAATCAGGCCTAGTAGGTCCAATATCGACATAGCAAATACCAACACATCTCTTATGATTGGAGTATTTTGCACGGACAACAAACACTGAAACTGTGTGTGCATTCAAAGTAAAAGATAATTGGGATGCGTTCCATATCATACCAAGTACATTCTATCCGGGATCCTAATTGTAATGGTTGCGAATGTTTTTTTATCCGGTGGCTACTATAATATAGTGAAATGCACATAAACCGTGGATATTCAGTAATCGATAGTGTGGGAAGAATGCTTGCCTCTTAATACAAAGTGCTTGTTGTAAAGATTAGGTAATTAAACATTCGTCAATTAAAAAGTAGAGAAAACATTAGTTTCAAAGTTGTACAGCAATGATTTGATTATATGGTCGAAACTGTAGTTCATTTTATTTCCTCGATTTCACAGTCAATTGTAAAAAAAATGAGTAAAATAGCTGGAGAGTACTAACAATTAATAGTAAAAACTTTATTTGGGCTCACAAGCATTAAAAACCAAAGACTACTCATACCTAGGGCACAAAATGCCCGTTCCAACCCATCACCACCATCATCTTCGCCAAAACTACGAACCATGCACAAAACTCAACGGGGTGTTGAGTTAAGTTTGATCTAATTGTACAAAAAAAAACTACAGAAAAAAACTCGTTTCATTTGCAGTTTAAATCGTTCTGATTTATTCAGAAGTAAAACTTACAATTTAGGAGTGAAGCTAAAAACAGAATATAGTCTTGCATTGCTCAAAGATTGGATGAGCTGCAACTGTCTCACTCTAAACATTCTGCAAACTAATTACATAACTTTTGCTATGAGGCGGCGAGGCCTACCTCAAAATCTTGACATAAGCATCCACTCAACTAGTTGTTGGTCATTCTGCCATTGTATGCCAATAAAAAATGTTTCCCATACTAAATATTTAGGAGTCACAATTGACCAACACTTGAAATGGGACCACCAAGTACAAACCTCGATAAATAAGTTAAGAAAGCTGATACCGCTTTGCTTCGAAGTTCGATCTTTTCTAAACATAAAAGTCTTACGATCATTTTATTTTGATTTAATCCACTCAGTACTGCAATATTCAATCATCGCTTGGGGCGGAGCATCGCAAAGTGCGCTTAACCCTCTAAAAATTTATCAAAAGACGTTAATGAAAACATTATTAAAAAAATCTCGCCACCATAGCTCGGAACAATTGTTTCTCTGCTTAAATATTCGTCCAAAAGACAAAATTTTCAAATTAAACCTCTTGATACAGACCTTCAAGGATCTATTAGCTAAGAAAATTCGAATTAATACCAATGCAACTAGAAGCGGTACCGATGATACACTCATACTCCCAAATCGTGTAACCCATATGGGCCAAAACCATTTCACGTATGTGGGAATTAAATTATTCAATACATTGCCAAAGGAAATAAAAACAATACGAGATCTGAAAAAATTTAATAGCGAAATTAAAAAAAATTATTGAACTAATATATCTGCTAAATCTACGCCTATTTCTTTTCCTTTTTTATTTATCTTTATTTTGTTAAATTTATGCGTTTAATATTATATTTTATCCTATTTCTTTTTGGACTTTTTTTTAGCTATTATTGATTATTTTTATGTTAATAAGTCAGTAAGAATATTTAGTTATTTTTGGATTACTTTATTTTTATCTTGCCATATTTTGTGTTTATGAATAAAAAAATTGTTAGCTGACTCACCCCTAACACAAGGTTTAAACCTTAACAGGGGGAGTAGTGCAATGGATTTTGTATAATATCTAAATTATGAAAATAAACGCACTATTAAAAAAAAAGTTACAATTCTGAAAATGAAATCAAAATATGCTGATTTAAATATTTGCACCATTCTAGTTTAAATAAATCAATGTAAAAACTGCTGATTGACAGATTGCAAAAAATGTTTACATCAGAGTTCAAAGAATGTTGA
This sequence comes from Nemotelus pantherinus, assembly GCA_963978885.1. Classification (NCBI taxonomy): domain Eukaryota; kingdom Metazoa; phylum Arthropoda; class Insecta; order Diptera; family Stratiomyidae; genus Nemotelus; species Nemotelus pantherinus. The sequence goes on along the minus strand of OZ022265.1, from coordinate 115,663,317 downwards.
CTAATTTGTTCCGGTTGGAATTAATGTATTTTTGGTTACTATAATGCAGAGTTCAATAATTCAATAAAAATGCTGATTACAATGACAAATAATGGTTAATGAAATTTACATCAATGAAAGAATTTGGAGTTCTGGTTGTTGTGAATATGGTTGAGAATAATTTGTTCCGGTTGGAACATGCTGGGAGCTGGCAGATGTTAATGCTTGATCAAAGCGTTTTCTGAATTGATGTTGGAGTTGGCTGAATGGATTCTTTGCGATCCGATGCCCTGCCGGTATTGCATACCATCCTGCTGATGATTGCTTTAATCGTTATCCAGTTTTTAACTAACCAAACTGCAAAAGGACCAAGATGAGAACAATTTTTGTAGCAGTGTTCCTTCAGCGGTCTGTGAAACGTGGTCTTCATAGATAGTTCTGGTAAAGTTTTACAGTCGATGATTTGCTCGCTGGTTGTATTATTATCCCGTGTTGTAGGGTCCGAGGCGTCTTCGTAGTATGGATTGGTGGTATGGAAGGAATTTACTTAAAGTGACTGGAGATAAGGGTGTATTGCTCGTTCATTGTTGATTTCAGCGTGATTTCTTTTATCTTTAACAGGAGATGTATAATGTACAGGAGATTTTTTGGAGATGTATAATTCCGGTGGTGTTTAGTAAAATCTCCCTTCTCATAACCTTGTAGATTAAAGCTACGACATGCGACTGAGTTGAGATGTACAGCCAAGTATTTTTCATTATAAGGGCCTTCCATACTGTACCAGTTAGCTTTAGCTGAAGATATTTAACGTCGCAACCCTTCACAGAATGACTTCCATAAATTTCATCCACAATGCAAGATGGACTGCTGTCCATATTATGTACAATGTTTGGTGTGCAGAAGTAAATATGATTTTTACTAAAGGTAAAAGATTCCAATTCTTCTTTCCTTAAAGCAAAATAAAGTTGGCCATTAAAGTCGATCGCCAATGTAGAATAGTTGAAAGCTGCTATTGAAAATGTGTTGTTCTGTACTATTTGTGGTATCGCAGTTACGTTAACTAGCTCCAAAAATGGTATCTCTAATTTACTCAGATAGCCATATAGTTGGATTTCTTTTGATTTTAGTTCTACTTGTAGGTGATGCCGAGGAGCTTTCGCTATCTATAATTTTAATTGAGTTTTGTAATTGTGTTCGAGATAATATCTTTGATGTAATGTGGTGTGACGAAGTCTAAAATATGCCCATTTGTATAAATAGCATTCAACCATCGGGTGTATTTGCATTCACGTTCGTCGAAATATTCATCAGCAATAATATAAGAGGATATCACCTCAATGCCAATCTTGCTATGGTCTGTGGCTATGTTGATAGGAACAGTAATGCGAGATAATATTAAATTTAACTGTCTTAAGGCAGTATTCTGGTCTAGAGGCACGATTTTGAGGTGATTTTACGGACGCAATAAAAAAAACCATCAACATTTTTGGCATATATTTTTTTACGTCTTTTATTAACATTTTGAAATTAAAAAAATGTTTTCAAAAAATAAAAAAAATAAAAAATTGATCTAGATACAAGCCGGCGAAATGAAGGCTCAAAAAAAAATTATCTCATGGTTGACATGATTCAAACCTTCCTGGTGGTCTGAAACATAAATTTTTAGTGAACTCTGTAATAAAAAGAATGTGAAATTCGTCTGACGTAGGCGATTTGAAAAAACTTTTTTTTTCACAAAATGGCGTCCATGTAAAAAAAAGTTGGTTTTTTGCCTCATTTTTTCAACTTTGGGGATTTTTAATAAATAGTAGAAAATTTTTTTTGAAAAATCCCTACGTCAGACGATAACCAATAGTGTTAAGAGGGTTTGTGCAAAATTTCACGTAAATCGATTCATTACAATTAGAGATATCATGTCAACCGTATCGAGAAAAGTGGTTCCGAGAAAAACGTGTTTAAAACTTGGAGTCTCGTTTCGGGCAGTTAGTTGGCGTGTCACAAAAATAGCTGTAACTCCAAAAATATTTCGAATTTCCGAAAATCATTTTAAAAGCTTATTCTTAAAGGTCTAAACTTTGAAAATATGCAAAGGAAAAAAAATCGATTTGATCAAATTTCTAGACCAGAATACCCCCTTAACCGTGACTCTAGGATAGCACTTGAATGGTTTATTTTAGAGTTTAGGAAAAGAGCCTGATGATTGGCCGTCTGTGAAACAGTGTCCTGGGCATTTTGTAGTTGCTCCATTTCCGTATATACCTCATCGTTGACGCCGAATATACTGGTCAGAAGCTTCCCCAACAATCCTCTCCTTATTCTATTCTTATTAGTAAAAGCATTTGATCTATAGCTAAAGAGAGTCACAATGAGTTATGTCCGTTAATTCCTTGATTCTGTCACACATTATTCTCATTTGATTCGTTGTAGAGTCTACCATTTTCTGGAATTTCAGTTGGGAATGTGCCCCAGATTTTCAATGTAAAGTCCTGATTTAGGTTGTAATGCTTCGTAGTCTTGGGCGAAGATGATGGTGAGCCAGTAAAAAATTAACTGCATGGAATGAAATAATTTCGATGCCCAAGTACAAGGGGTAACTTTGACCTTCCTTCTTTTGTTTGGCGGTTCTGTGCTGCGACTTGGCTTTGGTCTATCGAAGTGCTGTGGCTTGGACCAAAGCTTTACTTGTGTGGCTGTTAAGACTGCCACAGTTATTTGTTGGTCCTTTTCATCAGTGTTGTAAACGCTCATGGGCAGTTTGCATAATTTGCTGAGAGGGTGTTTTTTAACTGCCTTCTTATATTGCACTGAAACAATGCGAACAACACCATCTTCACCAGGGTGTAGGTTCTTAATTCGATCTAAAGTCCATTTGTGCGACGGTAAGTTGTCGTCTTTTATCAAGCCCAACTCACGAACCTCTGGGTTTTTATTACCTGCCTGCCACTTCTTTGCTGAAGTGTAGGCAAGTATTCTTGAGACCAGCTTTTCCAAATGTCCTGTTGCTACTTAGAAACCAGTTTCCATCTTTGGTGTAAGTTTTTATCACTTATGTCTGGCTCAGGAGGTACGATTAGCGGTCGACCAATGAGAAAATGTCCGGGTGTCAACGGCTCAAAATCTCTGGGATCGCTTGAATGGTTTGATCTTGAATTTATTCAAGCTTCTACTTTGTATAATACGGTAGTGAAATCCTCGTATGCTAAGAAGGTATCTCCCAGCACTCTCTTGAGATGTCCCTTTACCGATTTGACGCCAGCTTCCCATAATCCTCCAAAGTGTGAAGTGGCTGCTGAAGTAGACATCCATTCTGTACCATTATTTGCGATTGCTTCTGCAGCTTGTTTTGTAGATTGGTCAATCGTAAGCTGCAGCTCCTTTTTCAACTTATTACGAGCGCCAACAAGGTTAGTGCCCGGTTCCGAAAATATTTCCTTACAATAGCCACGACGCGCAACAAATCTTTTGTAGGTCGCCAAAAAGGCATTTGTGGTCGTATCACTGAACAACTCAAGATTAATGGCCTTTGTCATTATGCAGACGAAAAGAGCAATGTATCCTTTGAGTGTTTTTGTGCCTCGTCCTTTGGACATTTCCGAGATAAATGGTCCAGCGTAATCTATTTCACAATGAGAGAATATTGGAGAATGTGTTAACCGGACCTGCGGCAACTGTTAAGTAGGCCTTTGCTGTACTGTGCACATTTGATGCACCTGTGATTTCTGAATTGAACAGTACTTTTAGTATTAATTATTCAGTGTTGTGTTCGAATATAATTTAGAGTTAAGTCCGTGCCTCTGTAGAGCGTCTGATGGTGAGCATGGTCAATGATAAGGTTTTTCATATGATGCTTTTGAAGAATGAAAATTTGATGCATCAGACCTCTGGCGTTTTTCTTCCACACGTAAAGCTCCAACAATATCTATGAACGGATAGAGCTTGAGTAATCTGCTTGATTTCTTTAATGGAGCTCCTTTTTTAGCGTATATCCTCCTGAAATTACTCCTGCTGAACGATTCTTATGATACACATTCTTGCCGTGCACATTTTTCTTAGGATGGCAGCAATTCTTTATGAATCGTAAGAAATAGGCGGTTACTCTAATTTGTCTGTTGAAGGTGTTGCTGCCGCTGATTTCCGAATATGCAAGGTTTAAGCTTAGGACCTTAGGAACAGGTTTCCTTCTAGGAAAATCTTTTTTGAAATTCGTAAAATTCTTGAAATTTCCTCCGCGGGCCTTCCTTGACATAGAAGTAGTTTTTCTATATATGTAGACATCTCAATGGCTGGCAGAGCTAACGAACTGAAGCTGGTTGATTTAGATTCAAGGTGAGACTTCTAGCACAGTATAGACGACGAACGATTCAACGGTGTGCTGAATTAAGTTCGATTAATTGAAACGATGCCGGGAGCGCAGTAAAGGAAGCGAGAACTTCCAAATCTAGACTCAGCAATGCAGTGAATCCAGAAGAATTAATATTCTGTTGAACTTGGAAGTACTGATGAAAGTCCGAAATCTAGCTTTAACAGTGTGGTAAATGTTGTTTCTGATGAACTGGGACGGGTGAATATGAGACGACGACTGGTTTAAATAAGACTCAACAGAGTATTGAATCGGTAGTTCTTGATGAACTGGAACGGTGGCTGGTGTAAATAAGATCCAACAGTGATTTGAATCTAATTTTCCCAACTGGAGACACGGCTATTCAACAGTGTGTTGGATACTAGTTTTGGTTGAATTGGAACAGATAAGGTTTGATTCAACATTGTGTTGAATCATAGCTTGAATTGAGCTACAGTAGAAGTTCAAACCGATTCGAAGGACCATGTACAAAACTCAACCGTGTGTTGAGTTAATTATAACTACAGAATAAAACTCGCTTCTTTTGCTGTTCAAACCGTTTTGATTTATTCATAAGAATAACTTATAGTTTATTACTATTTTATGCTGATATAATTTAAAGGTAAATGAAAATATGCTGATTTAAATATTGGCACAATTCTAGCTTCAATAAATTAATGTAAAAACTGCTGATTGATAGAGTGAAAACATTTTTTACATTAAAGTTCAAAGAATGTTGATGACTTCATTATCAATCAGTAACATATCGCTTGATCATTTAATTTTGTTTATTTATTCTTTGATGAGCTATACACTTTACCCTTTTGAGATTCCAAATTTAAATTGAAAATATCTATTATGTGTTTACAAATGTAGTTCTTGTTCTCTAACTCCATATACTAGAACAATTCGAATGCAAAATACACTTTGAATTCTTTCAATTTCTCCATTCTTTTTGTACTATACTGTTAGTAGTCTATTGTAAACATACAACCGTATTCAGAAAAATATGTATATACCTGTTCAACAGTAGCCTAATTTTTCACTCATAATAAGTATTTGTTGATCTGTAATTTGTAGTTGTCGTCAGTAAACAAATATAATAAAAAACTATAGTAAAAGTAATTGTTCTCTCTTTATACATTTCAGATATCAGCGTGGAGTCTAGCTAGTCTCAGTGAACGTCTAAATTTAAGCTTCAACAGTTCAGTCAGAACATCTCATTCATTTTCTAAAAACAAATCTGAAAATTTTAAACAACGGTAAGTTGTAAGCAGAGAATTTATGAAATTCACTTAAAAAAATTATTTTATAATTGACTCAAGAAAAAAAATATTATCCGAGGAGTGCCAAAATTTATTTACGGATTAATTGTAAATACTAGATAATCTCGATAGAAAAAAAATCATAGAAAAAAATGTATAATCAAATCACATCAGCCTTCATTTCATACTAAAATACATCTAAAATTAACTCATATTTTTTGATCACAGCTCAAGTTCTTCTCGACAACAATCAAAAACTCGTTGGCCCGTACCTTTGACCGATTCAATTTTCCAGTCGCATTTCAAGCGTAAAAGCCGTAACGACGAATTCGTCGTTGATAAAGTTATTGCGAAAGGAGCTTTTGGAATCGTTTTCAAAATATTAGATAAAAACAACTCGAAACTAGAGTATGCACTAAAACTACTAGGTAAATCGAAGGTAAAAAACAACATTTCATGTTCAGTTGAGTTAGTCAGACAAGTAAAGATCAAATGCTATTTCAGGTCATTCAAAATAACAGCGTTCAACAATTAAAAGACGAAGTCGACATTCAGAAACTTTGCAGCCATCATCCGTTCATCGTCAAACAAATAGATTCTTGGCAGAACAGACGTCATTTACATATACGTGAGTATTCTAATTTTAATTGATTCGTAACAATAGTCTAGTAGTTATATTGGCTTGAAAACTTCCTTGTTTTATAAGAACCAACTTGAACTAAATACTGTCTACTTTCAGTGCTTGAATACATACCAGGTGGAGAACTTTTCAGTCAAATTCAAAATTTCCCATTCGATTTAGTTCGCCTGTACGTTGCTGAAATATCCCTGGCAATAGGTATAATTGAAATAATTGCATCAACTACAGTATTCTCCGAATAGTGTTTGTTTCCAGATTTTCTTCACAACGCCGGAATAATTTATCGTGATGTCAAACCGGAAAATATTTTATTGACTTCTGATTATCACATCAAACTCACAGACTTCGGACTAAGCAAGTGGTTAAAATTTGGCGAACGTACAAAGACAATGTGTGGAACGTTCCAATATATGGGTACGATCTAGTTTTTTATGAAACCATTTAATTATTAAGATATATTTTGGATAAGACAACAGTGATATAGTGTATGAACTTTTAAGAAATTGTCGCACACACGTTTCAAAGTGGACTCGACTAATAAGCTTGATGTTTTAGAGATATAGTTTGAATTTGTTCCTGAATTCTTTAGCGCCTTGATAATTGATATTAAGTTTGTCAGCTAAAAAATCTCAAAATGAATGCTCGATCGCAAGTTTTCGACTTGAGCATGGAGGGTAGACAAGTGGATGAGGCTGTAGCAAGTATATTTCACACTGTCCTATTTCATCGATGCCTGGGTAAATTTATGTACACCGGAGATGCAACTTACTCTATAGGCACCGTAGGCTATACGGATGTCGATTGTGATTTCATCGATTTCACTTATGTATGTTGCACATCGGATAGTCTTCATCGTACCGTGAAACATGCAATAAACACATTCAGCGAGAAACTACGTAGCAACGATAGTTCCGGTTCGGGACAGATAAGCTTAGAGTTTTTCCAACGCAAAAAGAATCGTTGGCCATTCCAAGCTGAATGTATTCCATGGGAAGTTTGGACGGTTCGACTGGATTTGATAACGGTCGATAGTGAAGATCAACGACAAATTTACCGTGAAACAGTCAGCGAAGTACTAACAGATAAAATTTTCTATATAACAGAAGTAATGAATCGTCACGATTATGTGCCGAAAATGCCTAGCCAAAATGAACTTGATTTGATCTTTGATACATCGCATCCAGATGTTCAGCCGTATCTTTTTAAATTTGACTATAGTACATCTAATACACCCGGTCCGTCAGTTAGTCACACTATGAAAAAAATTATCAAAGAGACACTTTCGTTGTGATTTTTGTTAGGGTATAGTTTTTTGAATTTATTAATTCCAAATCTCTTCGGTACTTACTGCGAGAAGAAAATGTGTAAGCTTTGGTAATTGTTTTGAGCAATCTTTTGATGAGAAAAAAAACCTCTTGAACAGCAAAACAACTTTTTGGTGATCAAAATACCCTTTTGAAGTAATAATAAATGTTTATGTAATAGAATCCCTTCGTTTGATAAAACCATTGCGTAGTCGCTTGCTTCTAGTAATATGATCTAGCAATATTATGAGATGAAAGAATATCATTCACGATCGTAGGAGGTCGATTTTTCCACACATTTGATTTAGGTGTGTGCTTAATCTTATAAGATGAGAATTTAATTAAAATCAACTGCTATGTTTGGCATATATTTTTCTATAGTTTGAATAGTTATATGATATGTACAGACTATCCTGAAAAAATTAATTAGGTTTGAATTGTTACACTTCAATTCATTTTTTTGCCATTTTATCGAAGCATATGTATATAGTAAGCAATCAATCGAAATTTTATTTAGTTTATTTAGGTAGTATTTTTGAATCACTAAGAGTTTAATTACAAAAAATAATCTATCCTGACCCAAATATCAGAATATTTTAACCAACCTTGTTATTTTTGGAGAAAACTGCAACCGAAAATTAATTTCAACGGCAGAAAATTTTTTAACCGTATAGTTAATAAATGTTTTCACAAAGGAAAAAAACATCACTTGATTAACTTTTCCAATAAGTTGTGTAGAACTTTTAATCAAATTTCTGAAAAAAAACGGAATTTTTGTATATATGTAAGCATATTCGCATTGATTATGCCTTTTTGAGGGAAGCTTTTTTTCCAAGGCGTAGATACTCTCGTAATCTGTTAAGAATTTAGACGATTTCAATTAATTTGTTAAAAATTTAAATGATTTCGCTGTCTAAATATAACTGGAACTGAGTCAATAAAACAAAAAATTAATTATTCATCCAAAGTTTATTGTCACCTTTAAAATAGGCTCCATTTGAAACGATATGTTTTCCCCGAGCGGAGAATCCAATCATCCATTCATTTTTTTTTCAATGATCGGATTCAGTCAATTCAATGATCGGATTCAGTTCCTTCAGTTATGTCTTCGATCGACATATGATGGATCCCACGGAGCGGTATTTTGAGATTTGGGTGGAAGAAAAGTCAATCGTATTCGCCAAATCTGGCGAGTACGGTGGTTACTCGATGATATTTGTTGCGTTTTTGGCCAATAAAATTCGATCAAAAGGAAACAGCATTATCGTGGTGCAAAATCAAAGAATTGTCCTCTCACAACTCCAGCCGTTTTTTACGGATGCTCTCTCTTAAACGCCTCATAATGCCTAAGCAATTATATGTGTTCACTTTTCGCCCACTGCGAAGACTTGTCTCCACACCACAACAATGCCTCCTTTTGAATAAAATTTAGCTTTTTTGGCACAAATAGTGCAGCGACGCGTCGAATGCTCAAAATATTAACTAAAATCTTGCAAGCCGTTTCGTGAGAGATGAAAGTTCGTTCGCTAAATCTCTGCAACTGCGACGGCGATTTTCAAGCATCATATTCTTCACCGCGTCGATGTTTTCTTCACTACTAGCCGTTTTAAGTCGTCTCAGATGAGGCAAGTTTTCAATCACTTCACGGCCCTCTTTGAATGCTTTATATCGCTCAAATGCTCTTGTTTTCTTGATATAACAGAGTCGCTGTAGGGTTTCTCCAATATTTTTAATATATCCTTATATGAAGTTTCGTTCGCAACACAATATTTCAAACAAACTCTTCGCTGAATTTTTTTTCCATCATAAAAATCGCCGAACTAACGTGAGGAAAAGTAAAGTTTTTTTTCTGCTGACAACGAACTAATTTACAGATCGCACTCAATGTCCGTCCCAAAATATATTACAGCTGTACTAACATGAGGGAATGAAAGATTTTAAAATACTATTTACGCTGGTTGTTGAAATGACTCAGCCCCGGTTATGTTTTGGCAATAGTATATAGTGAATATCTTGATGTTTTAAACTATTTTTTGCAAAGCTGTCTATTAACCAAGCTGGATCGCCGAAGATTAAAAAAAGAAACCATTTTATGAATGTAAAGTTACCAAAATCGATCTACTCGATAGTTAGATGAGCATATACTGCTTGATTTGTAGTAACTTACAGTAACTTTAGTAGTTACACCTTACTACTTTCAGAAATAAATTTTTCCAATACTTTCCCATTACAGTCTACATATTATCTTCTAGTTTGACAGCCAGGTATTGCCACTTATTTAACTATCACTAGGGTGCTGCCATTTATTTAAATAATATGTTTGCTTTGTTACGAAGGAGATTTGCTGGTCGATGAAGTGACTTTTACTCGGGAAAATTTGTTAGAAATAGGAACCATCATTTATAAGTTTTTTTAAACAACTGTCCCGTTTGCTTTTGATGTGTTTTTCCTTAATACCAATGCACTCTTTAGACAGACCATACAACGAATTCTTTCCATCACTAAATGATAAATGAAAGCGGACAAATAATAATATACAGTTCTCTGTGTTAGGTATAAAAATAAACACTTTTTCATCTATTAATAAGCACTTCGGGACTGTACTGGAACACTTTTTCATCTATTAATAAGCAAAATAGCAACACCTGTAACTTTTTTATTCACTTCAGTGTAATGTTCTCAGCGTCAATGATTGACAGACACAATTTATGATAACTTAATGATCGTAATGAGGAGGCAAATATTCCATCAAAAAAATTTTCGTTTCTAACATTAAAAATTCATTTTAAATATAGTTTGCTTTGTTTTGAGCTGATAGCCTGGCCAATAAAACAGCAACAATTACGAAAAGTGGAAAAATTTATTGGTTTATTTTTAAATTCGTAAGACTTTCTTTCGAATCATTTTGTTTTCTATTGAATATTTTACATTTTAACCATTATTTATTAAAACTGACTCGATTCGGCGAGGCATAGAGTTGACCAAATTCTGACACTTCGCAAGTGGTATTGTCTTCCAGGACCTCTGTACAATTTCGTACTATTTTACCAATTCTTCACATTACTACCACCATGCTTAATTGTGGATTTTGGGTATCGTGGATTAGAAGCCTGCCATGGTGGACGACGTACGTGTTTCCGTTCATCCCGAAAATATTTATTTTCGTCTCATCGCACTGTTTTGAGTTCATGTGGGGGTCTTCGGGAAAGTGGAATAGTTTAGCGAACTCAATACGTTTTTTCGAATGTACTTTCTTCATAAATGGAACCTTTCTAGGAGCTCTAGCTTGAAGACCATTCTTTTGGAGAGTACGTCGAACAGTTCTGGCATTTACACTTATTTCCTACTCTTGAACTAGCATCCTTGACAACAAAAAACGATCCACCTTAGCATTTAAAAACAGTGCATCTGTGTCTCTCTTTGAAATCTTCGATGGCCGTACTCTTATTTCAGGCTTCGGTTTTGCGGGAAGTGCGTTAAACACCATTTTTAAACACCATCCGCAAGCATTCAAGAACATTTTCGAATCCCCTGGTAGAATTGCCCTGATCTTGCAGGACTCTAATTGTATATGTACAATATTGTCGTCGGCCCATTGTTTTCTACGATAAAAACTATTTTTCGTAACAAAAAATTTTAAACAAATATATTTGACTGACTTTCAATAAAATTATCTCCTAAATTAGTTCACCAAAAACACGTCCTTGAAGAGAAAAATCTCTATAGAATTTGCTGTCGCTATTATTACGACCAGCTTCATTTACGTCTTGGACAAAATATGTGAAACAAAGTGTATTTCTGTTTAGCATTCACAAGTGTTCTCGTACAATATGATATGAAGAAAATGAAGAATAATAGAATCGAATATCCACCTCCTCTCATTATAATTTGGTTTTTACGTGCCAGCTTTACTTTGATTACTCAACATGCTGTCATCTCGTCTTTTTTTTTTATGGTGAACTTGAAATAAAAGTGGTATTTAAATATGTATGCTTAAACAACTAGGTAGTATAATGCTAATTCCCGCAAAATCAGTTGCTAATTTTGCAGAATGCTCTAGACGTCTTCAAAGGTTTATCAATCTTTTGGTATGAAAATTGTTTTTATAGATGCGGCTACTCATTATTTAACGTTTGAAATTATTATTGGTTGGAATCAAATCACAAGTATGAGTTGGTCAAAGTCATCTAATTCAGTAACTCGGCAATAGGGGCCAGAGCAGGTTGAGCGTCAGGGCTGCCATCTTAACACTTTGAAAACGGAGTAGATCTGACATTTTCGCTGTAGGCTCTATAGACACTTACTAAATTAAAAATTAGAACAGTGCACCGGATCAACATGAGTCGGTATATCATATGTTGGTTAATATAAGTAGTCGTTTGAAGGTATACTAAGAAACTAGCTGAAGAAATCAGGGGTTTGACCCCTACGAGCCATAAAGTTTTAATCCTAGGAAAGGTTTTAATCCATCTTGAAGTAGAAACAAGCTTTTAAATTTTACCTTATTTTATTCACTAAATGTATAAAACTCAATCAAGAGACCCCGCACCAAACTTTGGGTTAATCTAGCTCTGAATTTATACCTGACAACTTAAGGATAAAGAGAGGTGTGATGCTAATTATATCCCATTCGTAGAAATTGAGATTATGAAACGGAGCTCTGCCAACACTCTTGTTTGTCAAATCTATTATCAACCAGGGCAGTAATGTTCAGATGATTTAATGACTTTTAATTTGCGAATGAGAAAATGGAAAGGATGCAGTAGAATACGCTTACTGCGCACTAGATTTTTGTACGAACAAATGTGGTAGATCTATTACAAATGTAGTAAAGTAGCATCCTTGGTGAGCGCATTGAACTGTTATTGTTTTACTGCATTATCATAGCCAAGAATGCGAATGAACATAGCTAAGAATTTCTGTTTTTCGTTGAAAATACTTTGAAGCGCTCCCTAATTTGTACAGCCACAGGGATCTAGAATTTCTCTTAGCGAATTTGTCGACAGCCTAGCGATGGTAATATGATTGTCAACAAGCTACCTAGGGTGCTATGTCTGAGCTAATCGTCACAAGCCTTTATTTTAGTTTAGGATATTTAATTCTGTATTGTCGTATCACTTAAAGATGGTTTTTATAATTCGTATTTGTATTTTTTTTTTCAAAGTTGTTTTATTAAATATTTTATAAAAGAAATTGAGGATCTTCCCTACGTAAATAATTTCTGCTGAAAATTGGAAAATGGTTGCATCCACCATTACTTCAGTCTTTTACTCAGGATAGAGTACTGAAATATTTCTATAATGTAAAATTTGTACACAGAATCACAAAATTGAAGGGACAAACGGGTAATTCCCAAATTGTTGATGATGTATCAAATGAAACAGAATTAGTACAATTATTATATTTTGGTTTTTAATCAATAGAAACAAAGGGGAATATCCAAAAAAAATTATCATAAATATTTATATTAATGAAAATAATAATTATATTTTATTTCAAAATAAAATTAACGACTAAATCAGAAATTTATCGCATAAAATTGAAGGTACAAACATATAAATATTTTTAAGAACAAATATTCAATATTTGGTTCGATATCCTTTGCTATCTATGAGAGCTTTTAGTCGTCTTTAGTCGTTTCTCTACCGATTTGTTGGTAATTGTTTGGCCTATATTTTCCATTTGCAACGTAGCATTGCACGCGTTAGAAAATTTTCGAAGTTTTTTACAAATGCTCTATTGAGATTATACATGGTGATTGACATGAAGTCTTTAATTGTTTTGGTCATAAATTAGGCCAACAAGAACAACAACTTGTCAACATATGCGGCGTGTTTTGGGCTATTGTATTGTTGAAACCAAAGTCCTTCTGGGGGCCCCAAGTTTGTAGCATTCGATAGCATATTTTTTTTTCAAAAATATCCCAGTACTTGTCACGATTTGTAAACAATGAGAGGGTTGCTTGGAGGCGCCTCAACTGAACTAAAGTCCAGAAAAGGGCCTGACAAGCCGGGGGATGATTGTGAACCATCAACAGGGGCAAATCAACAAAAAAAAGTGCCCCGGGAGCAGGGTGCCCTATAAATGGCCGTGAAGGCTCCTCGTCCGCATTAGTGGAGCACCCTTGAGTCCAACTCCGATGGATGCTGGTTGGCCACTTTGCTAGCTCTACGCGGCTGGGGTGGGTTACTAGAAGATGGGGTGGACTTGCTATCAGAAAACAAATGGGGACGCTACATATATTTCATCCGTCAACAATGAAGATATACTAGCCGCAAATTACAAAGGGAAAGGGGCTTTTGTCCGCAAAGGACCAGATGTAGCTCTCAGGCATGGGCTGTAAGCCAGACCCAGTCGAGACGAGACGAAGCACGTGCTAGCTATCTGAAAAAAGGGGGAACGAGAAAAACGCGTGGAAATCTACGAGGGAGAAAAAGCTGCCTCTTTTCCGTAGGATGAAGCAGACAGCCTCAAGCCCCTGATGGGGTTGGGGCCAAAACCCCAGATGTTAGGGGGTCTCTCCGCCCAATGATCTTAGCCGAAAAACAATAAAAAAAAAACAACAGAAACTACATGGCCAAGGTCCCTTATAAGAATTCTGTAAATGCAAAAATCTAATCAACTATTGGTCAGCCAGGCCATCGCGAAACCCTGAAAACAAAAGGACTTCAAAGGTTTTCGTCCAATAAGAAGGCCCGAATTTTAAATTAACAAATCATGACTCTATTATTCGCTTTGAATTTTAATCGGTAACATTGAGTGATATCCTTTCCGGAGCATACGAGCAAATATGTTATATCTATAAATGAATTATCATACATACTCTTTCTAACAAGTTATCATTATTTCTTATTTAATTCTTCTTTAATTCTTATTAAATTAATCCTTTTTTTGAATTCTTATTAAATTAATTCTTTAATTCTTCCTTTGTTCATTCATTCTTATATGCAAAGAACAATAGAGAGTTATTTTTAACTTCATAGTCACAAAAATTTCATGAACGTAACGCTATTCCTCCCCGTCATCCATTGCACAATGGTTTCTGATAAGAAGGAGTATATTAGTCACCAGCGACGATATAATTAGATTTTCACCACACATGAGGAATAAACTGACTACAACTAATTTATTAATCACTATTCTAATTATAAATTTCAAAAAAAATAATCCATGCTCCTTAGCTATGGAAGCATTAACAAAACCGCTTTCAGTTATGGGTGTTGTTTGGTCATTTGAATAATGTTCAAATGAGAGTTTATGCGCGTTCATTTATGTTGATGCCAATTCTAATAGTGTTAAGAGGGTCTGCGGAAAATTTCACGTAAATCGGTCTATTACAACTAGAGATATCATGTCAACCATATCGAAAAAAGTAGTTTCGGGAAAAACGCGTTAAAAGTTTGGAGTCTCGTTTCGGGCGGTCTGAGTCGTTTAATGGTATGTTATACTAACATTTTTTAAATCAGAGATCCCTGTCTCATGCAATGTTCCTTCTTCCACTTCAAAAGCGAGATTTTTGGAAGCTCTTTCAGCCATACGAGCATTTCGAACTTGTTTAAAAGCCTGGGAAGCTCGTAGCTCGGAGCGGTTAGTTCGTTGTTGATCGCGTTTGTTAGTTTAGTTGGCGTGTCACAAAATTAACTGTAACTCCAAAAATAATTCAGTAGATATAAAATGACAGTTCTGGACCACAAGAGGAGCAAATGAGAGGAGCAAATGAGGAGCAAAAGAGGAACACTTACTCCTCTTACCACTTGCTCCTCTTTGCTCCTCTTTTGCTTCTCTTAAGTCCTCCTCTTTTCTCTTATTTGCTTCTCTTAAGTGCTTCTCCTTTCTCTTATTTGCTCCTCTTAAGTGCTTCTCTTTGGTCCTCTTAAGTGCTCCTCTTATTTGCTCCTCTTAAGTGCTCCTTTTTGCTCCTCTTTGCTCCTCTCATTTGTCCTCTCTGCTCCTCTCATTTGCTCCTCTTAAGTGCTCCTCTTATTTGCTCCTCTTAAGTGCTCCTCTTTGCTCCTCTCATTTGTCCTCTCTGCTCCTCTCATTTGCTCCTCTTAAGTGCTCCTCTTTGTTCCTCTTTTGCTCCTCTTAAGTACTCCTTTTTGTAAGTGGTCTAGAACTGGCATTTTATATCTACTTAATTCGAATTTCCAAAAATCCTCTTAAAAGCTTATTCTAAAAGGTCTAAACTTTGAAAATATGCAAATAAAAACAAATCGATTTGCTCAAATTTCTAGATCAGAATACCTCCTTTAACGTAGAACTGTCTGCTATATTTATTTCGAATTAAAATTTGTGGTTCTGACAAAATTTGAACGCCAGTTCACTACAACGCAAAATTAACAACCAGCTTGAAGTGCCATTACATTTCATTCGTTTGCAAAAATGCTATGGTGCGATCAAAAATAAAGTGAAAAGATTCATTTGCTCAGAAAAAAACTACCTTGCGATAATATTTGTGTTATAATTATTTCGCCTACTGTTGTACTATGACTATCTTATAGAAATACATTTGAACATAAACGTGTCCCGGCTCAGAAGCGAGCTGTATCGCTACGTTCTTTTCTCGGTGGTGATTTGAAATCAGTTAGAACTTCACATATTCAGTGATTTTCTATAATGCAACGGTTCGGATCACGTCGCACGCTGGCCTTTGGTTTTTGGCTTCGACTAAGGGCACACCTTAGGTGGACTGAATATCCGTTGTACGATTCGGATGGACTTTTCAGCGGCCAGCTATTCGAACACGAAAGTTCAGAAGTTTAAACTGCTTTCCAACAGGTGGCATCTGATGGAAATATCTATTTAATATTTTTTTGAAAAACATAATTGACGAATACTGGATTGTAGAATCGATAGAGCTGATAATAGTGGAGTTTTCCCCCTTCGACATAACATTAACAAAATGCCGTAATTTACCGTGCTGGAAAGAAGCAGAAAGATGAAATTTCATTTACTAAGATTACTGAACAATACTAATGCAATACACAAAAGAAAAATGAATAGGAATATTTTAAAATTATGATAGATATGAAAAATGTTGGAATAGTGTTTGCACAATTATCTCGCAGTACCGAACATTTTCAACCTGGTAAAATCATAAAAAAACATATGTAAGATAAGAAAAAAATTGTAAAAATTATTCTATTCGAGTATATCGAATTATTATTGAATACGTCATTTCTTTAGTTTGCTCGCTAATAACTTTTATTTGCTGAGATGTGATCTTTCAAAACTGTGGCAAAACCTTCAAAACTTCCCACTGCGAACAATCCACTATAAACCTATTCGAAAGTGTCTCGTCGCAATATTTTTCTGACTATATGCTTGAACTTCAATATTTTGTATCGAGCATATCCTGCTTTATTTAACAAATAAAAGTGATAAAATATTGTAGACATTTTAAAAACAGTTACATTTTGTCAATGTACATATGAATAAAGTACCACAATAACACTGCAGAAAATCCCTATGCATAAATTATAAACGAATTTTATGCGTTTAATTCTGAGAGTTGGCTGCAACATAAATTAAACGGCTTAGGATCCACGGCTTAGGCTGCAACATAGATTAAAAATTAAATGAAAACAAATTGAGCTTCATATTGAGTAAAGATATAAATGTTTAATAAAAAAAAAAACTAACCGAAACAGTTGAGATAATCAAATAAGTCTACAAGATGTTAACTTTAAATATGCAAATTACATGAATCAAATCAAAAGGCTAGTTCTACAGATAGATGATGCTTCGTTAGTTCTGTTAAATTCAAGCAGCTCATAATTTTACTGCACTTGAAATACAGTTCCACTGTTAGTAATACCTATCCATTTCAAATGTTTTTATGAATAATTTGTACATCCTTTCGAAAGTTATCAAATTCAACGAAGGATACTAACACGTACTGTGTAACGCAATCTATCCCATCCCACAATAATAAGATTTCGATGTGATTGATTTCGAAACCATATGAGATTTTGTAAATAAATTTAATCAACTCTTTATGCGTTCTTGTTCTGTAAATAGAAATGTAAAAATATTTACCAAAAAAAAAAAAAATTATGATTATGTCCTTTAGGTAGAATACATTACTGAAGGAAATATGATAGATATCAAAATCATAATGTTTTAAGGTTTCTATGCGACTTATTCTCTTAGCTGCTATGTATAACAAAATATGTGTAATAAAAGTAGTAGGCAACAAGGAGCCCATAATATATTTGAGTCAAATGTAGTTTTAACTATTTTAACTCTTGATAATATTGTATATAGTTGATGTGAAAATTGTTCGGTAAAAACAACTTATGAAGATATGAAAAGGGAAATGATTCGTTAATTGTGGACATACAAAGGAAGGTTAAAATTAAAACATGACCAAACAATCACGAAAGATAATGAGAAATTCGAAAGTAAGCAGATAGAACTGAACTCTTTTGTAAATACTTAACAAAAACAATAATTACATGAAAGAAAAATAATAGAGTTATTCTAGCTATAAATATTACAGAATATTCAAATAAAAACAAATACAAAAACGTTCAAATTTATGTATGTATATTATAGAATCTAGATATTGTAAAGTAATTTTTTTTTCAATTGAGTTCTATCTGGAACTTTTATTTAAATCTATAGTAAGAACTAATATAACTTTTAATGAAATGATTCATATTAGTTTTTTTTTAAGTATGTATATTCTATGTGATTCTTTTTAAATTGATGATTATTAGTTGTTCTAAGTGTATATACCTGCAAAAAAAAAATGGATGAAGATCCTAGTAGAAAAAACTAAGCATAATGTTTGTGAATGTTTTTTAATAAAAAAGATTTCATGATTATTTACTAAAGATTAAAATGATACTAATGATAAATATGAAAAAAAATAAAACAGAAAATAGAGAAAAATCAAATTGATTATATGAAAATCTTGTCTTTGATTTATTTTCCGTTTGTTTGTAGTATTTTAAAAGTATAAATTTTATTGTCTGTTTACATGTTGATTTCTTATTTCAGGTAAGTATAAAAAGCTTTTTATTTGATTTCATTTCAGCGCCAGAAATTTTGAATGGGGAGCCCTATGGTCATGCTGTGGACTGGTGGGCAATCGGAGTTGTTACGTGCCGAATGCTTACGAACGAGGTAAGTACATCTGTGACAATCTCATTTTCATATAATGTGGCAATATATATTATTCAAACAAAAACTAGCATTTCCAGCAATGCTCAATAAATACATTCGAGGAGTCGGACACGATCTTAATTCTATTCATTTCGAAGCATAGGAAATCAAGCATTATTGTTGCAAATTAATAAAAGCAAATATTTGTGATTCGGAATTAAGTTTCCTTCGGATGACGAATGGGGCATTCCACGCGAAGCGGATAGGTAAAAAATGTTGTTTCCGATTTTAGTAATATTGGATTATGTTATACCTATATATATCCTCGATCTAGATACAAAATGTTTTTACAATACAAAGTCTGGTTAACGAGCTAGAGGTACTTAAAGATTTAATTTTTTGGCAGATATGCGCTATTTAGAATCATTTTATCCAGTATTAAAAAGTTACAATAAAATAAATAAAAAACATGAATTTATACTTCATTTAATGAGCTTTTGAAATGCATATTTGGATATTCAAAAAACATTGTTTTTTTGAAAATATGTATATTTAAATTTTTGAAAGTTGGATTTCACTTAGACCATTTAATTTTTTTTAAATTTTTTTTCGAAAAATAGCTAATAGTGAATAGATAATCCTTGCTAAGTTTCATAATGGGCGTAGAAGTCGTTAAGGAGCTAGACCAGTTACAGTTTCGAAAAGGAGCGGCCGACGCCTGGATTGAAACTGTAACTGCTCTAGCTCCTAAACGACTTCTACGCCCATTATGAAACTTAGGAAGAATTATCTATTCACTATTAGCTATTTTTAGAAAAAAAATTAAATGGTCTAACTTAGTGAAATTCAACTACCAAAAATTTAAATACATGCATAAATATTTAAAAAAAAAAAATGTTTTTTGAATATCCGAAAATGCATTTCAAAAGCTCATTAAATGAAGTATAAATTCAAGTTTTTTATTTATTTTATTGTAACTTTTTAATACTGCATAAAATGATTCTAAATAGCGCATATCTGCCAAAAAGTTAAATTTTTAAGGACCTCTAGCTCGTTAACCGGACTTTATATTGTAAAAACATTTTGTATCTAGATCGAGGACATACCGTCGCTCTTAAATCAAAAATTGAGTTTTTGAGTTTTTGGTATCAAAAAATTTCTTTTTTTCCCGTCTATTTTTATGTCGCACCGGCATATCGTATAGTTGAATAAAAATCCGTCTAATGGTGCTGTTCCGGTATGCATTTACGAGGAAACAGCCCACACGCGAAAACATTAAAGCGCTCTGGTGAAAAATATGCATTTTGCAGATATGCCGGTTTGATTTTACAGCGACGATATATAGGTATAACATAATCAAATATTACTAAAATCGGAAACATCAACATTTTTTACCTGTCCGCTTCACGTGGAATGCCCCAAATGTTACATATACATATATAATCTAAACTCAGGTGGCATTGAATACTTATATAAACATCAATAGGTACGTTTTTCCACATCCAAGCAGATCAAATCTAGTTAAGTATATTGAATACAACAACAAAATCCTGCTCATGTCGCGTTACTGAAGCAGAATTTGCTAGGCAGCGGTTGTAGAGTGTTCTGATAACAGTGAGAGTGTTCTAAACGGTTCGTACCACTGCTGTTGACTATTGTGCAACCGGTAGTTTGAATTGATTGATTGGCATAGTACTTCGTAATTCAATTATTTTACATCAAATCTTGTAGGGTACAGACTGCTTTTGCACATTACATTTTAGATTATTTCATGTCAGATTTTGATTAAAACCTAGATAAGATTTCATTCAGGAAGATATCATTCCACGAAGCTATCCGTCTAAGTACTGCTTCAACCCGGTCGTACTGACTCACCTAGCGGTAACCACGGACTTCAGCTTCAACTGGGTCGGTAAGGCAACCCTCCACCTACTTTATGCGCAGCACTTTCTCAACGTATGTTGAGACTGGGCACACCAGTTCTCTTCGCCTCATAGCATTGCATCCACGATCGTTTCAGGCGTTACCAAGCCGATCGTGGACTCAATGGCGCACCTCAAACTTACGAAGCGATTACACATCAAGAATGTGTGCTGAGCATCATTGAGCTCAGTCACACACAGTACCGGCAGTACGGTGTGACCACCTTATCCATTCTGTTCGAGTATTTCCAGAAGTAATCGTGCTCTGCCAAGAATTGACAAAGGTAAAAGTTACCTCTCCGTGGCTCCGGTTAAGCCAATTAGCCATAAGATCAATTAGCTTAGCCGTCCTGCGTCCTTTATCACTTTGACTCCAACGTTGCTGCCAAAGTTGGAGGGTAAGCGTACGTGCGTGCGTCAGAAACTGAGTTCTGCTCAGCTCTAAGTGAAAGAGATTTCCTTCTTTGCGTTCTCGCGTTATGTGCTTCCGGAACTTCTTAGTTCGGAGCGCGTCTTCCCAAATTTCGGCTCCAGATAGTAAGTGGAATCGGTCGTTACCATCAGTAGCCTTCGGCTCGTCTCACTGTGTCCACCGACGTGTGCCATTCGCCTACTCAGCGAAGTAACGACTACTAGAGCCCTGCTACTGTCCTGCGGAAATGATCCCAATACGTCAGCTTGGTGCCCAGGGTCACTCCCAGATACCTGACTGACCTGCTGATCTGAACCTCCACGGAGCCATCTGTCATGGTTATGACAGTTGGCATCCTCCGCCGCGTCAGTATGACAGTCTTTGCTTTAGAGAATGCCAGCTGGAGGCCGTGCTCGGTCATCCACCGATCCAACCTCCTCATGACTTAGTTAAGTCTGAGTTGAGCAAATTCAGCAGATCTGGAAGTGATTTCCGCTGCAACGTCATCAGCGCAACCTATCAGAAACACATTCGCAGCCATTTCCAGTCGCAGCGGATCATCGTACATGATGTTCTAGAGGTCAGGTCCTAAGATCGACCCTCGGGCCGCACCTGAGGTGACAGGCCTCATTTTGACCCCTTCGTTAGCAGGGGGCCTATTATGAATCAAAATCCGAAATCGGAACTCATACGATATGATTTGCTGTTTGCACGGGAATCCACCAACTTCGGATTGTAAATTCTGAAGGCGAGTCGTCTAATCCGACAGCTCATTTGTGGGCCCCATAATAGGGCCCCAGGACGACCGGTCTGGTTTGGTGACGGGCCTCTTCTGCTCTTGCTACAGCCCCAACAACCTCTGAGATGGCATCGATTGTTGAATGCCCTTTCCGGAAACCGTGGTGCCTGCTAGAAAGATCGCCAGCAGATCTCACTGCTGACAGCAGACGCTGCTTAAGCAAGCCTTCAAGAAGCTTGCCCGCAGTGTCCAGTATACACAGTGGACGGTATGCCGATGGATTGCCCTACCACTAGAATACGCTCTATCTGCAAGGAGTCGATTGAACTTAGTCCTATAAGTGTTTCTTGGATATCTTCTGTTCGAAAATCTTGCTTATTCAAACCCACGGCTCCTGTACAAATACAGCATAAGGGGAAGCTTACAGTTTTGCCAATTTTTCGCTCAAAAGAAAGGCTGAAGCCTTGACATGCTGCAAGTTGGTGTGCTGACGGCATGCTGCAAGTTGATCTCAACAAATTTTATGCGTTCAGGCATAGAAATGTCCAGAAATGATGTCTGTGGACCCCTTTGTAGGTACCCTTAGACAAAGTTTGCGTTACCTCAGTGATAGAAACTTTATAGATGAGAATTATTTCTGGATCCTTGCGCTTTGCTTTAGAGACATATACATTAGTTAGTCACAAAGAATAGATACTTCACATTTTTCTTGATTTGGTTAAATCCCGGTAAAATTTGACCCTTTTATCTTTGTGAATATTTTCGTGTGTATACCAGCTCTAGACCCTTAAGCCATCTGATAACCTTTTATATGTAGGACAGAAAACTATATTAGTATTCATTCATCCAGGAGCTCTGTAACTGCCAACATGGAGTCGAAAAAAGAAAAAAGTACTATAGCAGATTATTTTCAAATAAATGGAAAACTCCGAAATCAAGTTTTCAAAGATCGCTAAGGACCTTAAAACGTCGCATTCAACGGTAAAACGAGTAATAGCGAATTATAAGAAAAAGCCAGCTGTTAAGGCTGGTATTAACTGAAGGCTGGTATTGTCTTCAATGTCACGTGAAATTTATTTCGACGAAAATTTAGCTTGAAATTAAGCAAGAGTTGTACTCACTTTTTATCGTGAAAAGTTGTTTGAAGGTTACTTTCGCTTTGAAAATACATATGTCATTGACATATGCGTCAAGTCATTTCACGCTGATTTAGTATGTGCAGTTCATTCTTTCGAGCTAAAAGGTAACGGTTGGTGTTTGAATTTAAAAATTGAATTGGGCGAATCTCTTTTCAATAACAAAGTCGACCGAAAATTGAAATTCTTGGCATTTCATCTGTCAGAAATCAGCCAAGTCTCTCCTTTTTTCCATTGTCAAAAATTTCACTCCAAAGAATGACCAGATAATGGAGACTTGTCAAAATTTAGCTTCACGGTTACGTCAGTACCAGCCTTTAATCTTGAAGGTTGGTACTGACTTAAGGCTGGTACTGAGTTAATCGTGAAGCTATGATTCTCTCGACTGAAAATTTTGAAAATACAGGAAAGCAGGGACTCTACTGTTTTCTAACGGATAAATTGTCAATGCTAAGCTTTACAAGGAAAAAAGGATCAGGTAGAATATCTGAAAGTATAGAAAAGGACTTAGCGAAGAGAATCGTCAGAAAGTTCGAGACCAAACCCAACATATCCGTTCGAGATATGGCAGGAGTTGCTGGAACTTCAAAGTCAATAGTAGATCGAATGAAGAAACGTTATAACCTGATAACGTATAAGGAGCAGGAAGTTCCAGATCAATGCGGGAAAAACTAGAAAACACAAAAAATTATACAATCAATATGTAATGAAATTCGATTGTGTCATTTTAGATGACAATACTTATGTCAAAGCTAGCTTCAGGCAGATTCCTAGCCACTGCTAAAGCGAAGAGTGCAATGAAAGAAGTATTTAAGTCAAATTTAACCAGTAAATTTTCAAAACAGTACATGTGGTCTAAGGAGAGTTATTTTCATAGCGGAAGGCACAATCAATACCCATGTTAGGTTTACATAGTAATAATGACTGCAGAAGTGATTGTTGCCTTTCAATAATAGGCATGACGGGTCCGTGATGTTTTGGCCAGACCTAGTATTAAGTCATTATGCTAAGAAAACGCTGGAGTGGTAAAAAAGAAACTACGTCATTTTTATTCCCAAAGAAACCACCAAATTGTCCGGAACTTAGATCAATAGAACGATACTGAGCTGAAATGAAACAAATATTGAAGGAACGTAATGGGAAAGCTACAAATGCATCTGACATTAAATTAATCGAAATCGGTAATGAGGCCGCTGTGAGAAACTCAATGTCTATCCTTAATCGAAAAAAACAAAATTTTCACTCGAAGCGACACTAACGTTTACAAAAGTAGTTTCTATATATCTTTAGCAGGTAAGCTATAGTAAATAAATGACCCCATTTTCCTAAGCTAAATAGGTTTCATTTTATGTGCCGTAGTAAAAGCGACAAATTTTACTGAGACAGTCTTTGCAAGCAGTAGCTCAGTATCATGTAGTATCTGTGCTTGGGCATCGAGAAATTTCTCTTGTCCAGTACGATCATCTGGTTCAATCCATCTTTACCAGTGGTGAGGTTCTTCTTCAGATTCCTGTACCTGATAATCCACTGTTTCAAATCCATGACCAGACACAGCTTACAGAAAAGCACCTTATCCAGCTGACGCTGTACTTGTCTTTTCGGAGCCTGTAAGCACAGGAGATGCTATCAGCAAGTTCGAAAACTCGATTGCTATGGAATTATCTACGATCGTAACCTGTGAGCTTCGAGAGTAACGAGGATCCGCCATTACAGTCATACATGTGGTTGGAGCCTGCAGAATATGAGCCCCCGCCGTTCTGAGAACGACCAGCACGGATGGGTTTCCAGACTCAGTCTGACTGCCACCTGCGGAGATAAAATCCTAAGGATTCATCCTCATGTTGTTTGCCAGGCTTCTTATGATGCACAGGCAACCTCCACCGCGAGAAGGTGGTGCCCGATCCGTGAATAATGAAATCTCGTGATACAAAAAATGAGCGCGATACGTTAATGCAGATGAGTGTATCTGCATATTCATGTTTATGAATTTTTTTGTTATCATACGAGTACAGTCCTAAGGAAACAAAGTTATATGATTGTTGCATACTGCAGATGATGTGATTTCTGCTACTTTTGCAAAATAACTTAACAGTGATGTAATTCCAACATTGACTTCTAATAATTCATGATCGACGAGTTTCTAGTCGCGTGTCAGCTTTAGTATCTGGTCAATATCTCACCGCTTCACTACGCAATCGTAACCACTATCGCCATCATCATCATCATCATGATCACCGACATCATCGTTACCTTGACTGATAAATCGGTAATTTCAAAACTATTATACAATTTAATCTTGTTACCTTATTCGTGTACTGTGGCATGCAGTCGCCTAACCGATTGAATTAAATCATTTAGAGACCTTTTTGTGCAGATCATTGCTGCCCGCAACTCTACCTCATTCAAGGGGCATCAAACGGTCATCGTATGAACTTTTCGTTTGCCTTTTCAACGTCGTATTCAACATATGGGTTTTCAAATGCCTTTTCAATTGCAATCGGTCGAATCGCGCCGAGGAAGATGATCAAGATGTATGTCATACTCATTATTTGTTACTCATTCGCCGTTAGATCAGAGTGTGGAATCTCGAGAGAGGTATGTACTATAGCGTACAAGATTTTCCACTGTACCCTGTACAGCATCCAAATTATTCATGGCTATGCTTTGAAATGGAACAAATTGCAACAATAGTGGTCACCACCGGTGAAGCCACCTTTAAAGATCAAACTGCAATGGCGAGTGCGAAATAAAATCCGAATTGAATGACTTGCCGATTCTCCTGCGATACGAAGACAATTTTTTTATGCATATCTTTCAAAAGCAATTACCAGTGACATTTCGTTAAACGAAAAGATGTATTGCCAAAGTATGAAGACACTTCATCGGTAGTTGAGAGAGTAATGAAGGCATGAAAAACTGTATAAAATTTCATAAAGTGCGGAATGAAGAAAGCTAGTGCCACTGAGGATCGCAAGAAAGGTGCAACGTCTATGGAAGTATAGCAGTAAATGTGTTTTTCGGATCATGTAACTAGCTTGGGAGGTTTCCAAATTATTCTGGGATTGTGTTCTTGCTTCTCATATGGTCTGCAAGGCTGGAGTTATTCATGAATTTTTTTTCATAATATCCATTTTAAAAAATCGCTAGGAACAATAAAATTTTATAATCGTCTATCATCCTGTAACAATGCAAACACTAAAATGATTATACATAGTCTTCTTTTGTCCTAGCTGCATGTCGTATCAACAAATACAATCAAATAATCCACGCAAGCGCATATTTGAGAGTTGATCCAAAAGTAGTGATAATCGGCTATTTCCAGTTCGTATAAAATTTAAAAAAAAATTTTTTTACTACTTCATATACCCACTTAGCCAGCACAAAAAAAAACATATAAATATGCCACGATTCCCGGGAGGTACCTTCGTGGATACTTTCCCACTGCTTGGAAGCATGCGAAAACATTTCCTATCCCAAAAGCGTCAAGACCCTGCAATGTCCTCAACGCCCGTCCGATTTCTCTCCTCTCAAACTTGAGAAAACTACTCGAAAGGATCATTAAAATTCAGCTCAACCACTCCATAGAAGATACCTGGTAGACAATTCGGCTTTAATTATTCACTCCACAGTGGTCGCGCTAATGGTTCTCAAAAGCGTAGTTGAGGAAAGTATCCAAAACAAAAAGGTTTTGGGTGCCTGTCTGATTGATCTATAGAAGGCCTTCGACTCCGTTTGGATTCAAGAACTCCTGTACAAAATGGTCAATTTTGGTTTCCCAACATGGTTAATTAAAGTTGGTAATTTTCTATGTGGCAGAAAGGCTTTCGTCACTTTCAATGGTGCTCATTCTGACGAATTTCCAATCGACTCAAGTACACCTCAAGGCTCCGTTCTCGGTCGTATTTTATTTAACATTTTCACAGCAGATATCCCAGGAATTTCAAATAATTCTTCCATAACTTTTTCTGTCATTCTATACGCAGATGATCTCCTCTACTGGAGCTCGCAGCCTAACCCGCACTTTGTAACAGCGGTTGTTACAAAGGTACGCGAATCAGCTCGTTACATATTATACAAAATGGGATTTGCATATAAATGCCAACAAAAGTGAGCTCATATTTTTCAGAGACACCCATGCAGATTTCAAGAGTAAAAATAAAGCTCTCAAAAAATCTAAAATTTCTATCAATGCCAACAGTCAATTACCCCTTCGAAAACCGTTAAATACCTTGGCATAAACCTCGACCCTCGCTGGAGCTGTAGTCAACATGTTCAGACAAGCCTCAACAAGGCAGCCAGCGCATGCCACCACATAGGCTGTATCTTCAAGCCGAACTTCATTATCTCAACTCGAGCTAAAATCATCGCATATAAACAATTGATTAGACCTATCCTCACTTACGGTGCCTCTATCTGGTCCTCCGATCGTCCTAGCGAACTTGAGAAGCTGACAAAATTTGAACGCCGTGTCCTCCCAAATATCACGCCAGTCTACTTTAAGGCCAATTGCCACTACTATATGAATAGTGACCTATACCACAAATCAAAAATGACACCTCTCTCCTCTTATTGGGTTCATCTAAAAGACAATTCCATTCGACGCGCCATAGAACACCCCAACCCCATCATCCAATCGCTTCATCCAAGAACTGTATCTTAATGATCAGACCGAAATCAGAATTTAGAGCCACAAACAATCAAAGGCACAGCTCAAAAGCACATTATCATGTTCAGAAATAGTTTCAGGTTATTGATTTCAATTCTTCCCACATCGCTGCCGCAAAACCTACCTCCCAGATGGAGGACATCAAAATGGATAAAAACGAGATAAAAGTTGTCATAAAAAAACCTGTTTGAAAAAAATATCTACCAAAGGCATAGACAGCGATTTGGTGGAAACACTACGGGACTATATTCCTCCATATTCCACCGTTGCACGCTGGGCCAAGGAGTTTAAGCTGGGAAGAACATCCACTGAAGATGTTTACTGCGAAGGATGTCCATCCACGTCCCTCACTGAAGACAACGTGAAAAAAGTCGAAGATGTCGAGTTGGCAGATCAAAGAGTGACATCAGTCATATACCTGAGGTCACCGGGATCTCGTATGGCAGTGTTCAAACAATCGTTGCCAATGAATTCCATCTGAAGAAAGTCTCTGCGTGTTGGGTGCCAAGAATGTTAACCGACTAGCAGAGGAAGAAACGAGTCAACATTTCGAGGGTGAATCTCGAAAAGTTCCAGGCAGATCTTTGTCACGTTTCGGAGCCATGGACGAGACCTGGATCCACCATTTTGATCCAGCAATCGATGACCTAGAAGCGACCCTCTTCAAGGTGTCGAGTTCGGCAGGAAAAGTTATGCATCAGTTTTTAGGACGCTGAAGGAATTATGATGGTGGAATATTTGGAAAGAAAGCCACTATATCAGGCTCTTACTACGGAGACCAAATAAGAAGATTGCAAGAGGCTGTCAAGGAAAAAAGACACGGCAAATTGCGATCCGGAGTGCTGTTTCATCAAGACAACGCACTGGTTCACAAGGCTGCAGTTTCGATGGCTGCGAAAGAAACAGGATTCGAGCTGTTTGAACATCCACCCTATTCGCCAAATCTAGCTCCCAGTGACTTCTACCTCTTTCCTCGTCTCAAGCAACACTTTCGGGGTAAGAAATTTGAAGATGATAGCGAAGTGATTGCCGCTGTTGGGGCGTTTTGTGAGAGTAAAAATAAAAAAAAAATCTAAGGATATCCTGGATTTGAAAAAAAGATAGACTAAATGTAGCAACTTGTTAGGAGACTATGTTGAAAAATAAATATATTTTCTTTCAAGTTTAATCACCTTCGTTTATATTGATTATGATTACTTTTGGATCAACCCTCGTATATACGAGAGACGCTAGTCTAGTATGAAAGCTACTTCAGAAAGTTCACTGATTGACCTGGAGTTGTTTAAGTGTGCAAAAAAGCATTACACAATCTTTGCAGAACTTGTATCTTGTTCCTACGTTCATTCGAATACACGGAACACATATCCATTCGTAAAAAAACCGGAGCCGTTTGGTCAACAACAGGCAATGCAAGAAATGCTATATGCATCTTGATATCTTCCTCGTCGTCTTTGCGAATGCAAGTAGCGCAATTAACCAAATATCATATTTCAGATTACGTTTTTGTCTGTTCCGTACACCACGTAATACGAATATAGTCTGGGCCATGTTGATCGCGTACATTCAAGTACAAGTTTAAGGTCATATTTTAGTGTAGTTTCTGTAGGTTTTTATCGATTACCGAATTGTGCGCACACGAATAATTGTATACTTACGGCAGAATGATTTCATTGATACACAAGCACGCTCCATGCATGCTAATTGGCAGTGAATTGTTGTTGTGTTGCAGATTTTCCGCCTTGTCCAACTGACGTAGATTGATTGTTGTGGATCTATTTTGTTTATTGACTCGTCGTATTGCTCATTCCAACTCTCACTGCATTATAGATTTGGTGGCTAGTAATTGATATTGGTGTAATCATGCATATAATCGGCCGGCGCTTTATTAGTTCCTACTTTAAAAACCACTCTTCAATGACAAATATGAGGGCAATCATAAAAGTACTGGTTTCTATAAGTATTAAACTTATGAAATTCGAATGTGTACAGTCGCGAGCAATAAAAGCTTGCGACATTGCAATGCATTATGAATAGCAAAAGTTTCTATTTTCCTGTTAAATATCTAACCAATCATACCGGTTGTAGTTTTGGGGACTAAAATTAAATTTTCGTTACTAATTTAGTAAAATGGATGGTTGATTTCAGAAGTTTTCTGCTGTAAACAAAATGGTATCTGATAAAAGTGAAAAGGCGTTGAATCTGTTTAATAAATACTTTATTCACTATTATCCAATTTTACTTACTGTATCAAGTGATGAATATTCCTCACAATCGAGATCATGCATTGTTTAATGAACCTAAAGCAACGTAAAAAGAGACTACTGTGTGGTCTTGGCAAGCAAAAAAAATACAAATAAAAATAAGTATACAGGGTGCGTCCGGTATTTGAGAACATATTGCCTTCAAAATTAAAAGACCTATATCTTATTGAAAACATGTTATATTTTAATAAAACTTTTAAGGTACTTTATTTGAGTTTTAAATTAAACAACTATTCAATAAAATCCCCCTCAGCGCAAATAACTGCTTCAATTCTTTGTCGAAAACGTCTACAGGCCCGAATCAGCTGGTTCTGGCCATATGAGTCGTTACTTCGGCAATAGCTGCTCTTAAAGAGCCAAGTGTATTTTGATGACGTTTATTGGTCTCCCTTTCAACAACGCCCCATACATAATAATCCAGCGGATTAAGATCTGGAGAGCTGGGTGGCCACAAATTTGGAGTTATGTGATCATGCAAATTCTCAGACATCCAATCTTGCGTGTTCATGGCTTTATGTAAAGGAGCAGAGTCCTGTTGAAAAACATATGGTCTACCACCGCGTACACTATCAATCCAAGGCTTCACAACTGTTTCTAAAACCTCAATATAGGCGGCAGCATTCACTGGAAGTCCTTGAAGAAAGAAATGGGGTGACATGACGTGCCCTTCATTACTAACCACTCCCAAAACCATGACAGTTGCTGGAAATTTTGTATGCATAACATGAGGAACATCTGAGGGTTCTGAACACAACCATCTGTCATTACGACGGTTTATTTTTTGATCTTGATCAAAATTATTTTCATCAGAAAAAAACCATAGCTCGTCTGGAACTTCTGGATGTTTTAACTTATTCAAAAGTCTTTTTGAGTGCTTAAATCGATTTGCTTTAGTTTGGGCTGACATAAACTGGCCTCTGCGCATGACGTAAGACTTATCACGAATATCTTTGTGAATTATCCGACGTATTGTGCACTCAGAAACATGGACGTCTCTCGATATGGCTCTCTTGGATTTTGAAGGATCTTCATCGATAATTTCTTGAACTTGCTTCACAAACTCCTGTGTCTTTACAGTGTAGGAACGTGTCTCATTCTTTTTACGCTTTGAAACACTTCTTACATCACCATCAGATGCTCCTAACTCCTGATGAACTTTGTAAACAAACGATCGGGCGACTTTAAAAAATGTGGCAATTTCAAGATCGCTGTAGGCTGCATGTATGGCAACGATAACGGCAGATCTTATTATCCTCTATTTTTAACCAGAAAAGAAAAAGATGAAAAAAATACCGTTTAGTATAAAGCGGATACATTCGTCATGGAACAATCTTCCTGAAATGAGAGTAGGCAGATTTGCGTGATGCATGAAATACTCACAGTAGGGAATTCTGAATTCTGAAAAAATGAGCGGGCAACTCAAAGACTTAACCGCAAGAATAAAGTAACGATAATGGGGACACCGAATTTGACAACAAGGAAGAAATATCAACAAAATGCTTAGACGCTCTAAGAATGAAGCTGCACACTCGAGAAGTCTTGGATGAGATGTAGTACATACATATGGATACCAAATTTAAATTTTGAATCAAATACTAGACCGTGGTTCTTGAAATCATCAACAGAACTGAAGAAAGAACCAAGAATAGAACAGGAACACGCAATACAAGATAACTTACAAGTATAGGACATTTAGAAATATTTCATGACATTTAGAGCTATTGAAATAACAGAGCACCATTTGCCCAGCCACCAGCCCACACAAGTCGTTCTGCAACTGCTGGCAGTCAAGCACTGATTTTATTATCCTAAATATCCTTAGGTCGTCGGCATACAGCACCGAATTCTTACTAATAAGGGGAAGAAGATCGTTTATAAACAAGAAAAAAGCAGAGGACCAAGAATCGAACCTTGCCGAACACTAGAAATGGAGAAAAAGGTGTTGAAACAGCGGTAATGAAAACACGTCTTTGTGTCTTGGGCGTTTATTGATGAACTGAACATAGGTATAAAGATAATGACAGAGGTATGAGTGCAAACAATACTTAAGGTAGGTTTACATATAAATTATAATTCAATATTCCAACAAAAGGAGAGGAAGAATATTGTACCAAGCAAGTACGATCACTTAGGTAAGAGAAAAACTAGGAGCGAAGTAAACCCGAGACAGAAAATCTGCCCAGCTTTGAGGTTATATGATTCAGTGAATCAAAAGCTTTCGTAAAGTCATTTATATTATATCCACTTGCTTTTTCTGGTCGATAGTGGATGTTGAATTATAGTAAATTTGATACTGTTGATTTACCTTAAATGTAACCATGTGGCTTCGGGGCGAGAAAAGGCTCATTTACGGATACCCACTTACTGAAAATGCTACATATATCCCTTGCCTTGAGAATGGAAAGAATTTTAGCAGATTTCCAGCAAAAAGAAGAAAAAAAAATTGATAAAGGAATATGCAGTGATCTGAAGAGTGACTTCGCAAGTATATTTTGGGGTACCATCAGGACTACAGTTGGTGCTTCTGTCTAGATTACTTAATACTTGCAAAAGTGTTCGCACAAGACAAGGATACACTAGCAATGCCCATAGAGGTCACATAATATGGAAATAAGGAACTATGCTGGAAAGTCACAGTAAAAAAAAAACAAGCACACACCTCTCATATTTCTTGTAACGAAGAGGAAGATAAATCTTTAAGATGCTTTACAGACAGATACGGGGACATTTTTGAAGAGAATCGTTTTTAATGCCAGAATGAGATGTAAGCTTCAATATATATCAGTATTATGCTCTCAATGCATCGGCATCGTTGGTCAGCTTTTTGGTCTAAGAGCGTAAATTTTGATACATAAGTAAATCAGCCTCTAAGTCGGAGCTTCTAAACCTACAGGGTAATGCGTTGTTAGTTTTTAGATCATGAACAACATCAAGTTAACCAATTAGGATCATTACTTCTTTTGACGCGAAAAATAGGAGTGTAACACGAAGCAAAATTAGACAAAGAGCATACAGTTAAGAATATCCTCATTTACGTTGAGTCCTCTGAGAAAATCAAACAAATTAATAACATAAATTTTATTACTCGTGGAAATCAAGCCCGCTTTAGTGAAATGAAGGTGTCGAATACACGCACACTTTTGATTAGAAAAAAGTACAATGGCGGGGGAATGGTAATTGGGACCAGGACTTATGTAAGTTGAGAGAGCAGTACATATACGGTTAGGCTACGAATGAAGGTTAGCAAGGATGAGCCCAAGTATTCTGTTATTAACGTTAAGAGTACAAGAAAACTGGGAAAGTGAACAAAGGGATAGAAAAGAAGTACCAATAGAAATGCTATTCCTTGATATGACGTTGATGAAATTCACATCTCAAACTATGCTGGAAATATTAAAGTCATCACATAAAAGAACAAGAGCAAAAGTGAAGAAACAAAGGAAGTTCCACATTACTTGATTGAGTTTGAGTTGGATTGAGGATTTATAAATGTGGTGCCAGCGGCTACATCATCGGCATAACCCACCAAGAGCACGTCTTTCAGCATTTCGAGGCGCAAGAGACCACAATATGTCTGTCCTAATAGACCCTTGTGCTGCTCCAGCTGTAATGGGTTTGCGTACAGTTTCCTGATTCGTTTCATAAATCAAATGGCGATCCTTCAAGTAGTCTCGTACCATTACCGGCAAGTATGCCTCCATCTGAAAATGTCGCTAAAGAGAATCCAATATGTCTGTCCATCTAGCCGAGTTAAAAGCGTTACGGACGTCCAGCGTTACCAAAAATATTATGGGTCCAGCCCGATGACAAGCGGCCTCTGTACGATCTATTGCGCTAATGGCACTTATTGTTAAGTGGCCACTGCGGAATCCATGTTGGTTTTTCGATAGGTCACCAGCTCTTCGTATAGCCGCCTTTAGTCGAGGT
The DNA here is from genome assembly GCA_963978885.1 of Nemotelus pantherinus. Classification (NCBI taxonomy): domain Eukaryota; kingdom Metazoa; phylum Arthropoda; class Insecta; order Diptera; family Stratiomyidae; genus Nemotelus; species Nemotelus pantherinus. The sequence goes on along the minus strand of OZ022265.1, from coordinate 115,629,618 downwards.
TTCAGCAGCCCTTCCAGAAGTTTCCCCGCAGTATCAAGCATGCAGAAAGGTCTGCATGCTGATGGTGTGTTAGGATCTCAATTTCCCTTTGCAATTAAGGCAAATCGCACCACTTTCCAGGGTGACGGAATGACACCCGCTAGTAAGCATTCATTGTACATACGTAGTAATGTTGACGCCATGCAACAAAGACTACTTATTATGTAATCATATTACATAACCAATTGTCAGCACGATTCAATTACCAACTAGGTTTTTTTAGCAAATATTATCACCGGATAGACAGGAATAGAAGCAACATATCAAATTATCAAGAGAAGAAGAGTAAAATTTTAATAGAAAATTCGCAGAGTTCAAAATCGCCCAAAGAAGAGCCAATTTATGCAACAGTTTCTAAAGAACATATTGAAGAAGGAATTGAAAATTGCAGCATAGATACAATGTGCCAATTATTAAACGAAGAATCTGTGGTAATGACGAAACAGGGTTTAGATTTCAGGTTTACTAAAGAAGCAATGGAATTTATGAAAAGGATGTATAATGAATCTTTAATGTTATTTAAAAGTATTTTGCATATATATGTGTTGTTCGCATATATACTATATGCACTACGGCTAATAGCACTACACTATCCTCAAATGGTGATAGGCTAAAAACAAGGTTTTTTACACAGTTCAGGATAAAGTTCACCATGTATAACTCGAGAAATTGCAGCCAGATGAATAATTCCTGTACACTTAGCAAGTAGTGGTACTATATCTTCTGAAAAAAAAACTGAGTGGATTGTTGCGAAACCTAATATCACAGCTCATTACAGCAGTGGATATCAGGAGTTGATACTACATATTTATTCTTTCTAGCCTCAATTATTCATAGTTTTTACTATTTGTCTATCTATTAATGGAGATTGGTATTACCTACTGAAGGCACTGGTTCTGGTGTTGGCACTGGATTCGGTGTTGGTGTTAGATTCGGTGTTGGCACCAGCGTAGGTGTTAGAATTGGATCTTGACTATAAGAATTGCAAGAAACGGCATTAGATACTACAAATCATAATAGGAGAACTCCACAACTGCTTTTACAACTTCTACTGGAATATTGGCCGGGCTCGAGGCTTTTTGGTTCTTCTTTCTGGCAATCGTTCTTCTTCAGTGAACGAAAGAATATCTTCCTGGCGAACTGTGTGATCGTTTTCTGTTCTCACGTTGTGCGCTGTGTACAGCGAGTCTACAATATTGCTCAAGACATCCGCCACCATGGGTGGGTCGGGACCCATGCGGCCCAGCCTACCCACTACTATTATGTAGCCTTGGCCCCATGGGTCCCGGTCCACTTCTTCACATAGAGTTTGCCACATTTGCTTTTTCCTCCGCTTTATAGCTATTCCCAGTTCTTTTTTGCCCTTTTGTAGGTCGCGGCAAGTAGCAACACTTCTAGTCGTCCAATAGACCGCTGTGCACTACACCTGCACGCTAGAGCTCTTCGTTTTAGTTTCGCTATCTCCTCAGTCCCCCAATATGCGCTTTGTTTGCCCGTTAGTGACTTTCGAAGTGGCATCGACGCATCACACGCTCGCCGAATTTCGCCCGTGATGAAATGTACAATCGTACCTATTTTCCCGGGGCCCATTGCTACCCCTGCTTGTCCTGCGCTGACTTCATCAGCAAAGCTGTTGCAAAGTGACTCCAATAGCTTCCTCCTGTCCAACTTCGAAATATTCCACCCGAGTACCTTCCGTCTAGAGTTCTGAGGGGCCGGGCTTTCCTCCGACAACCAGATGGTAATATAGTTGTGGCTTTTAATTACATTAGTTTTGAACCGATTATGAAGGCACTCGCAGGACTATGCATTGACATGCAGCTGAAAGCTTTTATTGAGCAGCTCCCCAAGAACAGAGTGGTTTCCTCCTCAAGAACAGAGTAGTTTCCTCCTCACTAGGGAAAGGTTTCTTGCGACGAGGGCCAGTAAAGACTCACTTCTAGGAACTGTTCGCTCTAACCTATTGTAGAACAGGTCAGTAAATATTCTTCTGAGCAGGCTAGACCGTGCCGGTAGCAAAGTGCTTACTTAAAAGGACGACATAGCCATAGCAGCATCCAGAAAATAGCTACCCTCGCTTTCTGAGAGGTTTATTCGCTAAAGTAATGATAACCATCGAGAATATTAAAAATCAGAGAATATTATAAATAAATAATGTCACTAGGTTGCTCTTCACCTCTCTCTCTCTCTCTCTCTCTCTGTTTGCTTTGCGTTTGTTATTATAAATGCTGCACCTTATCTCACCTTCTTCAACAATTCCTTATCTCACCTTCTTCAACAACTCGAGTAAAAAAACAATAGGTTTTTTTTTACAAAATCTTAAATTTATTCTTCTTTTTCAATTTGAAACCATCAATGTCTCCATTTTCAAATAATACTCTAGATAATATTATCTATATGTAAATACATAATAATCAATTATTGCCAGCTAGTGAAATTTCGTTGTTTTAGCATTTTCGTTTGCATTTTTGTCCTTGACAGTTACAAAATGCTGAGTTTGTTTTGTTAAATTTTTGCTATTAACTCACAGAATGTTCTCTTTATTTTCAAGTTTTTATTTTTTTTTCAATTACTGCAGTCCATACGATTAGATATAAACTTACTTATCATAGACATATTTTTGTTTCGAGAAAACCTAAAGGACATTTTATTTTACACAATTTCAGCATAATCAATTTGTGCATGTATTTTTAACACTAAAATGTTTGTGCGTATGTGTGTGGGTGTACATTTCTACTATGAGCGATAAGCGGAACAAGAGCATCCAAATCGAACCACGAATTCTTAGTTGTCAGCTAGCTTTGATAAGATATAAAGATTAAGATGGAGAAATCATTTTAATGTTTACATCTTGGATGACAATCGAAGAAATCACTGCTTGCAAACTCGGATGGCTGCTGAAATTTAATTCGATTGAATTTGCTAAAATCAATTTCCATGCGCTTATGGGGAATCGAAATTAGATAATGAATTAGTACGCATTTTGCAATTAAATAAGCCTATCATAGTAAAAATTATGATAGTGTTCCCTAAGTCCAGCTACTGATACTTTTTCAAATGCTAATTTTTTCCTTCATTGTCGAGCTTTAAGTTTTGCGTGTTCGTCAAGTGCAGAGATTTAGCTTTAGAAATCGTTTGTGTGGTTGAATGTGGACTATTTTGTCGTGTGGGTGTTCCGTGTGTAGCTGCACCGAGATTGTTTTGAATAGACTAATGTGTGTGTTTTCGAAGAACTAGAATGACTTCAGATCATGTTGGTCTGGTCTTAATGGAAAAAGAATTATTAAACTTATAAAGATAATATCGCAATTTTTAAAAGTAGTTTAGATTACTCTTAACTCTTAATTCTTCTTTTCCTTCGATTCCTTTGATTCTTCGCTTTCTTTGGATTCATTTTCGTTCTTCTTCTCATCTGATCCTGATGCTGAGTTTGAAGCTGCTGCTACTGCTAATTCTTCTTTCTTTTCGATCGGTTTCTCGGCTTCGGCTGGTTTTGCTTCACTCTCTGATAACTTCTGTTCTTCGGCCTTTGGCTCTTCAGATTTGGCTTCTGGTTTCAGTTCAGCAGCTGGGGCAGCAGATGTGCTTTCTTCGGGCTTCTTTTCAATTACTTCAGCTGCAGCGGGAGCGGCGGCGGCGGCGGCGGCTGCGGCTGCGGTGGTGGCTTCTACAGCTTTGGGTTCAGCTTGCAGAGCTTCGGATTTCTTTTCTTCTAGAAGTTCTGGCTTGATTTCAGCAGCTGGCTCAGCAGTAGCTTTTGGCTCTTCTGCCTTTGGTTCTTCTGGTTTTGGCTCTTCAGCAGCCTTAACTTCAGCGGGCGCAGCGGCCTTGGCCTCTTCAGTGTCACGAGTTTGTCTTACTGCCTCTTCAATCTTCTCTTCTTTCTTTTCTTCCTTGGCGGGTTCTTCAATTTTGTTTTCCGCAGCGGCAGCTGGTTTCTCTTCCGCGACGGCAGCCTTAGCTTCAGCTTCCTTCGGTTGAACTTCAGCAACTTCAGCTGGTTTCTCTTCTGTAAGTGGGGCGGCTACCTTCAAATCTTCTTTCTTGGCTTCGGGTTTTGGTTCTTCAGCTGGTTTTTCTTCTTTTGGTTGTTCGGCCGGTGGGTCTGCTGATTTTGGACTTGCTGCTTCGGCTAGGGCCGCTTGTTCGGTAGTTGCTTTTTCGGCCGCAAGCTCAGCAGGTTTCGCGGGTTCGGCAGCAGCAGGTTGCACTGCTTCAAGCTTCTCTTCAATTGCTTTGATCGGTGCTTCTTCATCTGGCACTGGCAGAGCGAAAGCGCTCACCAAGAGTGCGGACAGCAAAAAAAGTTGGATTTTCATTCTGTAATAGGAAAAAATTGGGTTATTTAAAAGTGCATTGTGTCGTCGAGAAATGTTGTGTTGACTAAGTGAGTTGCATTATTTAAACTCTGGTTAAATTCATATGAAAATACAGAGGCAGTGGTGATATACTACTGTTCGAGAAACTCACACTGTTAATATTCAAGAAATAAATAAAACTGTGTAAATACTAATCGAGCTAACTAACAAATTTAGCGCTGTCTAGAACATACATCAGCTCGGATTCAGTACAACAAACCTTAATCGAACTAACGACAGGATGTGAATCAATTATAGGACATGACCTGCATGCCATTCACTGCTCTCTTTGCAATAAATCAAATTGTATGATTAGTAATTTGGAACATAACGAACTGGGCCACTGGGCTCGATCGGGCATTGTCTGAGTCACAGACAAAACGTGACCCACGCCACTTCAAAATGATTTGATTAGCCCCGAAATTGCATCAGCATCGCTGTAGGCTTAAACCTGCTGTTTATTGTCAGATATCAGGCGTATTTCGTGAGTTCGCGCTTGCAACATTTTTCGATTAAAAAATTGCCTTCTGTTTCATCATACGGTGTCAAGTCAACTGTATTATTTAACACCATTCTGGTTTGCAAAGACTGCATTATAAAATGAATTAACAGATGACCAGGCCGCCAATTGAGAGAATATTTCAAAACATAGGTAGACGACAGGCGGCAGCTGCGAGATATTCTGGGCTATTGTTCTTCGTTAAGAAGCCTACTCACGTATCTGTCGCATGTGTCTTCATTGCACGATTTATTTACGCATCGCACACTGCTGTAAGCGAGCCAGATTGCATCAAATTAAGAACTGCATTCTGGAAGGTGTAAAGAATCGTGGATCTGTCTATCTTTTGCAAATGCATGCCGTATCTACATATATAAATATATAATCATGCAGATACGAATACTTGTAGTGAATTGATTTTTTTCTCGGCTGGAACAAGGCGAAATCAAGCTCTTAAACTATCTGTGATGTATTTTATAGTACCATCGAACCCTATTCACCGCCCACACAAAGTTCAACCGGCAGTTGAGTTTTTTTCCGGTGACTACACTCGTATTATTGAAGATGATTGTGCATGAATAGAGCTGAAGAGAAGACTTTGTACACTTCACCTCCATACGTGCTCAGATACATTTGTATCTGTTAGATTTATTGGATTATATCCAAGCAAGTATCCATCGCATCGCCCCAGACATGTATGATATATATATTATTGCACGAGTCTCTCGTAACACCGCCAGCGAATTTAATAAAAATTGATTTAAGAGGATTTGAAAGAGTCGGGAATATTTTTCTTCAGAAATATAACTGAACTTGTACTTGATTTTGCTTTGCTTCATTCTCGGACGTTCCCCGAGTCTGATGACAGTCATATACAATGATGGCAACGAGAAGAGCTGAATGTAGGACGTTTTATTGGACTTCCGCTTCAAACATTTTAATAGAATATGAATGATGTTTTATTGGGAATTTACAAAATTCCTTGACGACAACAGCTGTGATTCGTCGAGTGAACCGAAATGTTTTCAAAAATCACATGAAACCAAATTAAGAACACTTTTGGATGAAACGAAGTGTAAAAATCTCGTAACTCTAATGATTTCAATACTTGAAAACATGTTATTAACTCTCTTGTGTAACAGTCCAGACACTTTTCTTGGAATCCGTGCTATCAAAAAAAAAAAAAAAAAATGGAAAAAAGCACCTGAGACCGAAAGATGCTGGAACTGAACGACATACAGCCTGTGTGATATATTGTAGTGTCATGGAAAATTTTCTTCATATCCATCACAATTCAAGTTAAATGTGCTCGTTGTTGTCCTTCGCAATAATGTTGTTTTGAATTTACCATGAAAGTAGTTTTCTGTTTTAGTTTTTTCGCCGTTTTTGAAAGCCCGGCATAAAAAATGGAAGTGAGTATAGCAATTATGCGATTATACGTACTGAACAAGGGAAACAAGCAAACACGAACGTTTAGTAGCATCTTCAGCGGATAAAAGGAACAAAACAGAAGTCCTGTAAAGCGTATGTGATAGCAAAAACTAATTACAAACGTGAAAATGTGTTGACAACATCAAGCCATATAATGCCTTAATTATCGCACAAGTTGTCTTTGTCCCTTTTCTGAGCAGAAGTGGATGTTGGAGGATCGACACATGTAAGACGATGCCGATGTTGATGTTCGGGAGAAAAGCCAACGTGCTCCACTTTGTGAAAATGGTTGTCTGATGAAAGAGGTTGTACGATACTTGAAGATTGAAAATAGGTCGAAAAATTGTATGCGCTTTTTTCGCTGTCTAATTATTGAAAAGGCTTATTGAGTACAAGGAGGTTCTTGTAAATTGTACGGTTTGTTAAATGCATTAGTGTTTGTTTTTCGTTGTTAAGATTTTGAACTTAGTTTATATGTATAATTATTGATTTTTAATTATCAAATTGAGATTTGCCTTATAAGTTTTTGAAGTCGCAATGAATAGAAAAGAGAAGAGAAAACAATATGAAAACCTCCGATGATTAGCAAATAAGATCATTAGATGTAGCAAACGGGAATATTATGATCAGCAATTGAAAAGGATTGACGAAAACTTAGCGAGTAATCAAATTAGATAAGCTTACAAAGTAGTGTGAAAAGTTTAAGGCGCTGACAACAGCCTAAAATGACACTCTGTAAAGAAAAATCGGCAATATCATCGACGAAGATTAGGGAAAGACGGCTCGCTATTTTAACGAACTCCTTAACCCTGCACATGGCTCAGTAATATCAGAGTCGACAGACGTCTCTGATAAAGTCCTCCAGTACTAGAAGAATTCAATTGAGTCTGTCGTGAGAAGCGAGAAAATCAATAAAACGCTGTGTATTCAAATATCGACTGCATTAATAAAATGCGACGGAAGCTTCACCATGAAAGCAATCCACAAAGTGATTCAGCGTATCTGGCATCAAGAGTGAATACCACAGGAGCTGTACAAATCTATCATATGCCCCATCCACAAAAAAAGGAGTTAATTTCGGTGCGAAAATTGCAGAGGTCTACGCACGCAATTTTTAAGTGCACGTAGACAATGTCATTAAGGAGTACCGTAGCAGCCTTAAGTCTGAACGATCGATGACTGATCTGACTGATTCACAGTCAAACATGTGCTCGAGAAATGCTAGGAGTTTAAAATCGACGTCTACCAGATTTTCGTGAGTTTTGAACAAGCATATGACAGTATTGAACGAAAAGTACTGTAGAAAAAAAATCCTGTTCGTCTGTCTGATCGAAATGACGATGAAAAAGTCAAAAGACAAGTCAGAATCGACAAATATCGGACTAACGTCTTTGACACAAATGTCGGACTAGAGCGAAGCGATGGGCTGGCCTCTTTACTATTTAATTTAGCTTTTGAGTACGTGATAAGAAAGCCTCCTTACCAGGAAGCAAAACAAAAATAGCCTTGAAAACCAATCAGAAAAAATAAAAATCATGGAACATGCCTTTTGGGGCAAAATATAGCTCTTGACGAAAATAATTTAGAAAGTATGAACAATATGGCCAGTAAACTGCAATGTAACTGACGAAATAAGGCAAAGAACACATTTTTATTAGCAAGCTGTGTCTACTTCGTTCTCACTACACTAAAGACCAGCTGCACACACAAGAAAACAAAGCTCCAAGTCTATAAGTCAATTATAAGACCTGTATGGTGCTAGGGATGTGGAACATGAACCTTCACACAAGCATCTGCAAATATGTTGAATGCCTTCAAAAGATGACGTTAGGTTAGGTTTCCGGCTGACACAAGGTCACGCTTAGACTCATTGGTCTCATGGCAATACCACATGGAAAGACCTGGAGCTTAATGGTTTAGTCCAAGGGACCATCGAAGACCCCATACCTTTTTGCGGATTGAAGTATGTTCTTTAACCTCTGCCCTTCCACGTGCGTCACGTCCAACAGCCAGGGCTTATCGAAGCAGGGCTCTGGCTTTTGTAGCTTTCAAGAGCTGCTGAATTGTTGCTGAGACTTCCGGCTCTTGACCCTTCCTACAAGTATCACTGGTTAAGAGTCGAAGTTTCATGGCGTAAACTTATGTCGGCCAGCCGTTTGCTGTCAGTCCGGAGTGAATTCAAGTAAGTAGGAAGTAGCTACGAGATTGTTTGACCCGCACGTGATCCTGGGTACCCTGCGGGTCTGAGTTTCTCGATATCTGTGCAGTTCGCCTTGATCATCAGGCTGCAGAAGCTGCTAACTTCAAAATGATCCGATAAGAAAATATTGAATAAAGGAGATCAAAGTGACTACCCCGGGCCTATTCTTTGGATGAAATATGTAGCATTCAAAAATTTTTCTAAAACTTTCTGAGTCTTTTGTCATCTCGTCACAATCATTAGATTTATTAAATCGCAACAAAGTAAAACTGTAAGAGTACGGTTCCTGTGTGTGTCGTGATTTTGACCTTGTGGTTTTTAGGCGTGTTACTTAAGCTGCTAAACCTCTAGTGCGCGCACAATGTACCTCTATATATGCACAACGGAGTATTTTTATGCAGATACGAGAAATGATTTTTTTGCCCACCAGTCGCTACGTATCATCACGTCAGTGCAAATTGGTTGTTTTGACAATTTCCCCGCAACCAAAACTAATCCCGTTGAGTGATAGCACTCGAGTGTTTTACGAACGCGAATGGTTTGTGCCTGCTGGTCTAAGATATCGTAAATTAGTTGGATTGCCCTTTAGCAGATGTTGCTGGCCACGTGCAGAGAATGAGCGAGAATCGAATACCAAAAAAACAGAGCGTCGAAGGTCAATGTAAAAACCCAAGGTTCGATTCTGTCGACGAAAATTACGCATCGCTGCTTGGATTCTGTAATCGAAGAACACGGTCGTTGATTCCCGACAATTGGAGGTGTCACCAGGCAACAGCCAATGTCTGAGAGGGGCTGTAGTGCTATGACAACGACTAATTTTTTTCAATATTAAGATTCTGCCAAGCCTTTTTCAAGGCTATCGATCATGATTAAATAAACTTAGCTATACTTTTAGATGTGGCAAGATCTAAATGAGATAGGAGCACAAAACAACCTAGAGCTAATATAGATCTCCGTGCATGAGGGTTTCAATGAAATGTCCTACATTGGTCCCACTCCGCACTTAAAGCTGATACGAAGGGAGAAATCAAAACGTTGACTTAGACGAAGATAAAGTCTATTGACTTAATCTGGAGGGTTTGAAGCACTGAAATGATTGTTTTAACTTCGATACCAGAAAAGCAAAAGAAGCAGTGTCTCGGGAAATTTGTGATAAGAACGCTATGCAGCGTCTTAATAGGCTATCTTCTTTACGAAAAAATACCTGCACAGGATAGGTGAGAAGTGAAACGACTGCTGTGGATACTGCTGTGGAAGAAACCTTCTCCTACACTGTCCATAAGGCAATACATATTCAGGTTCATAAGAAGCTTGGGTATCCTATAGGGTATAGCGCCAAGGAGGTACCGGAAATCCAGGTGGTCGCAATGCTAAGGGTCATCTGGGACCGCTCCATGCAACCAGTAACTATAGTTCTGTGGAAGCTCGTGTAGTGTAGTGAGTAGAGCACCGGGTTCCAGTGCGCGAAGTTCCTGGTTTGAATCCGGATTCCGATGAGGAACCGCGGACCGAGCTCTGAGTTTACCTAACTCTGAATAGATATCTGGGTTAAATTTAGGAGTGAAGGAGTTCGTGGAACTAATAACTCCACATTCGTATAGATTGATTGTGAATGTGTGAATAAAGCTCTCTACAAGTTTCAACCCCTAAACCTGATCAGAGGTTGTCGTGGGATAGCTTTACTTTTTTTCTTTTTCAAATTCCTCATTACAAGTTGTTTTCTCCAAATCGAGTTTCGCTGTAGCTCTCTCTACCGTCTTTGGTCTTAGTTTGATGAGCCCTTCGTCTCTGAGTTATTTGCATTAATCGAGGCACTTTCAGACGGTTTTTCAGAATTAAAAAGTTCCAATGGGCTTAAACCATAGCATGTAATTTCTTTTATGCTTTACGCTACAGTTTTTGAGCTATATTGACATACAAGTCGTAACCATCTATCGTCTTTCAACAGCGCAGGAGAGCCCATAAACACATATCTTTTCCTGCTTTTCGATCACTCATTCCTCTTAATTTATGATAACTAATTAAGTGATCTAAAAATTATTTGACTCAAGTGCATCTAAAACTTCAAAAAATTCGAATACATTTTTTTGGTCGTCTTTTCCCCTATGGTCGATGTATTTGTCACTCAAAACATTGAATAATAATATCATGGTTCATTGCCCCAGTAGCATATAAGATGTAAATTTCAATTTAAAATTAAAATGATATTTTAACACGAGATGAGGAATTGTTAAAATGTAGCTTAGAGACTTTTTTCCTCTCTTGATTTTCTCGTTTGCGTCGTATGAGTTATAGCAAACCTGCATGATTGTTACTGTCGTTGTTGGTGCATTGAGCGATCACTTTTTTTCTGTACAGTCATTCAAGATTCGATTAAGGTGAATGAAGATGACATAAAAAATAAATATGCATTTAAAAAAATTGCACACTGAGTTCATTGGTATGAATCAAGAAGTCAGTCGTCATGGATGACTTGATTGGGTTTGTGCGCTTTTTTGCATTAATGCATTTAACAGTCAAGGTATTGTTAGTGCTGGTGGTTGTTTTACGCATGCTGAGGAGACATGTCGCTATTAAATTGGTTTTACAAATATTTTTTTCTACGATAGATGAATTCAGAAATAAATACATGTTAGATGAAAGACGTAATTGGGTTTTTGAAATGTACACTGTTCGAAAAAAGAGCGAATATTACAAAATCATTCAATAAAACTGGAAAAAATATTTGAAATAAGTATACAGTCATAGACAGCTAAGGCAATTAATGATGGAAAAAACCAACCACAGCTTATTGATCGTGATGGAAAAATTCTGGAAATTAGTCGATGTCCTTCAAATAATCAGCAAATGCATAGATGCAAAACATATCATGGCGTTAATATTGATGTGATAGAAGCATAAAATTCGAGTTGAACTTCACCGGATTTACTAAAATCAGGATAACAACGGAACTTTTCCTATATAGGCTCAGATTAAGAATTTAACTGATGCGCCTGAAGTAAAGTAGCAGTTTATTCCATTCAAATATTGCGGTTTGCAATTAACATCAACATTCTAAAACAATCTTAAAGTTAACCGGCTAAAATTAGCAAAGATTTGCCCTAATAACCGCTTTAAATTGAATGAACGAAAATCCGATTCTAATGTAAGCAAAAATGTGTAAATGGTCCAGATGACACGTTTTACTCCTTGGTAGTAACACTGAAAGATAAATCATTTGACGCACTATCTTCAGCTAATTTGAAGTCAATGATCGAAAGATAGATAAAAGCTTGCTCGGTTGCCAACAAACTCCAGAGAGAGCTGAGCTTGTACCACCCTATATACCTACTAGACGAACTGGGAATAGTCTTAGAGAATTGGAATTTGCGACAGTGGAACTGCGACAGTGGAACTGCGACAATGGTCCTAAGTTCTACAGCCTTACAGCAGGTATCCCACAGGGTTCGATTCAGGGTGGATCACCACGTATGATGATCTCCCAAAAGAGGAAGCAATCATTGGTTTTGCAGAGAGCTAGGTGATGCTTAGTCGGCGATGTGGTTGAAATCAAATTTGAGAGTGCTGGCTTGAAACTATCCGAGCAAAAAAAAAATAAGCCATATCAATTAGTAGCCGTTGAAAAACTGAGAGAATCTAAGTCACCTTTGGTGACCACAAAATCCGATCTAGTTCATATTTTCGGTATTCAAGAATAAAAATCTCATCAAACTCAAGCTTAGAGCCCACGATGAATCGGTGTGCAGCAAAGTTGTAAGTAAGTGTGGCATTAGCAATGGTGCTACCAAACATTGGAGGACCGAACCCGTACCGTAAAATTATATCTAAAATTGTGAGTTCAACCCTGCTCTACGCAGCGCCAATTTGAGTACGCTAAATGAATGTGAGAGCAAATAATAATAAAATGTGTTCAATCTATCGATTTAGTGCACAAAGGACGATTTGAGCTTATAGGACCACATCATACGTGGTAGCAGGTATAATCTCTATTTATATACTGGGGTAAGAAATGCAGCGAGTGTACAGAAATGACATAGCAAATCGAAAAGAGGAACCGGACACTTCGGAAGAGGCATGGCAGAGAGGATGGGAACAAGTCCCAACTGGCAGATGGACGTATAGGCTTATTGCCAATATCACTAAATGAACTAAACGGCAGCACTGCGAAGTAAGATACGACCTAGTGCAATTTTCAGCCAATCATGGCGGATACAGAAAGCACCTAAACCAATTCGGTCTCAATGACTTTCCAAACTCATGTCCTATTTCACTGCAGATTCGTACAATGAAGAAAAGAATTTGAGGAAATGGTTAACGTTGACCTGAATGCTGAAAGTGCGGTGAATGTGAAGCTTTTATCAAAAAAAGCGTAGTTTGCGGTAACGATAAGTTTGAAGGAGATACATGGAGCCCTTTGCAAAGAAAACGCAAAAAAAGAGCAGCAAATCCAGCTAATGAAATGACCAGCTAAATGCTAGCTGGCTGCCACGTACTAATACCTAAGTTTATGTAGCGTTGAAACGCTCTTGATACAAGGAGGAGGTTTTTAGTCGATTGGAGTCCAGCATAACCAAAGGGATCGGGCCCGTGTGATATCTGCTCCTTTATTTAAGCCCTGAATCAATTGCCTGGCACCTAAAAGCATGGGTGCAATTGAGCACACACGCATGCTCTCCAAGATCAAAGAACTAGGCTCAATGCACAAATTGGAAGATTAAATCGATTGAAGAAGACAGCGTATAGCTTAAAGTAGCTGTTGACAGTAAAGGACAATTGAGAGGCACCTGTCCCAAACACCAGAGGTTGGATCAAGCTTAAATATTCCGAAAAAAAATCGAATATTCACGACTTGTGCACAAACATTGAAGGCATTAATCAGGTCGGCTGTATTCAAACAGAGACTTTAAGGAAGAAATTTAAATACGCCAATGCATTGAAACAAGGAGTGGTGGTAGTTAAGCGCGACAAAGGTGATGGCGACAAAAGAACTTCGAAATGATAAAAGAAGCTGACTTAGGAAAAATCTTCCGGGGCTAATAATTAACAGCCCGATCCCTTAAGGCCGACTGTCCACTGAGGTGACGCTTTATAGACGCGTACTAGACATTTTACGCTTTGAGTACGCTTGTATGCAGCTTTCAATACAAATCAATCGAAGTGTGTCCATTGCTACATCAGAGACACGCTTTCGGCGCAGCATGTACATTTGAATACCATCGAACAAAATAATACAGCAAAAATACGTCCCTTTCATCAACTCGATTCGACATTTTGGCGAAAATGCATCCTACGTCAGTTAAAATTATCGTATTGACGCTGGCAAATCTCTGGACACAAGTACACTGTCCTGCTAAGCATAAACGTACTATCTGCATTTTTCTCATTTTCGAGTTGAACACCGGACTCGAAAACAGTAGACCCTATTACATCATTCCACAAAATTTGAAAATCCTATCTTTTTTGGAAGTATATTAAAATCAATATTGAAAAATGCACTCTCCATATATCTCCAGTACAAATCAAAACACAAATCATTGAACATCTCCAAAGTACTAAAAAGTAGCTAGAACGTTTATGCTTAGTAGGGCAGTACAGTAGCCGTAGCATATCGTTAAGTTGTTCGCTACACTGAAGAATCTATGAAGCGACGCTTCAAAAACAGTAGCCTTAAGGAATCACAGTTGCTTAAATTGTTTTGACCAGACGATTCTCGAATAAAAGGATCACGTTTAAAACAAGATAATCAGTCACTTGGAAAAAGTTTCCTTCTCCTTACTCTAACCATAGATTTATGCTTCAGAATTAGTTGCTGAGACTCTTCCATTTTTCAGAATCAATGAAAACTGTTCTAAAAAGTAGAATGATGAATCCAAAGTTGTCGGTTAAATACTTTCCTTCGAAGTATTTTAGCCACATATTTCTATTTTATCAGAAAATTCTAACTTTGGTTTCAACTTATGAAACATTTCCACATAGTTCAAAATAAATTTAAAAAATGTTGCTGCAATATATAAAGTTCTGACTTAGAATATCCGACCACACTAGCTTGGTTTTGTATTTGGGGAGATTTCAAAATATTCCATTAGCTTCAGATACTGTTTTTGGAAATATCGAGAAAAAAATTCACTGTCGAGGCAAAAGCGTTTTAACGATGTAATACGATTAAGTAATACAGTCTTTATCCTAACATTTGATTGAAAGTTGATATAAAATTCGAAATTCTAATCCATCAACGAGTACTACTAACAAAATCACGGCGAAATTGAAATTTTCGAAAATTCAGATTCTAACATGAAAAACTCATTGTTTAATTAAACTCAAATCCACACAATCTCCTCTAACTAGGTATAGAATTTGAACAAGAAAAGTTATATTCGAATTAAAGACATTAAATTATCTTCCACAAGCCAAGTCCATAAAATACTCAAATCCGAAAAAAATTCCAATTTCCATGCTCGGAGTGACCTCAAAAATATATTCTGCAATCAATAAAAAAATCTCAATCTTAAGCATCATTCTCGAATGCAAATACATTATCGACAGACGCCAAGATTATCTCAAGATCTTATCATCTGCATACAGAATCCGAACATTCCAGCCGTTTCTAACGGTATCCGATGAATAAAATTAATTCCGAAATTCCTAATATTATCAACTTGTCGCCGAAAACCACACCAGTCCACGTCGTAAACCAATTAATAGAATCATTTATTCATTTTGTATCTAATCACAAAAAAAAATCTTAATAGAACAACCGTTTCATCCTATTATCATTTTATAGTTAACTTCCGAGCTTCGAGCTTATCTTTCCGAGTAATATTTGAATATTTTAACGAACAGGTCTGCTTTGGACAAGTTAATGTTATTTTTAGAATAGAAATTTTTGGGTCTGTTGGAATTTGAAAACGCACTGTTATTATTTACTTCTGCGAGCGCACTTTAATCACAGGTAAACTGAATACCACAAACAATAGAAAAATCACAATAGATTGAAGATTTGGTCTTAGCGAAGAGAAGTATAGTTTTTTGAAAATATTCCTGCGTTTTGAAATTGTAGAGAACTCACCTGGAATTTATTTGAAATGGTATCAAAATTGAATTGAGTTACACGTGAATTCCGCTGGCACAACTAGTAATTAGTCCAAAAAATGACAACAAAATTTTGCTAGGAAAATTTGCTGTTGCAAAAGGCTATTTGTGTTTGAACAAATTTAACTTTTTCTCGATTATAATATTACTATCGTTCTTCACACCGTCAGCTTAAATTCTGTTTGAATAGTTTTAGTGTTACCCATCAGCTTTTATATCCCATTACACAGATAGTGATGGTGGGGTTATTTCAGATACAGTTGTGCCCGTAGAGTAGGTACGAAAGCGGAGAATCAAAAACACTTAACCTCCCGCCAATCTGTGCCCGTGCTTGCTTAGGCTTAGCACCAACTACGAAGCTCCCCATCTTTATCATTGTCATCATCAGCAACGGCAAGCAAGCAGTAACATCATCGTTGTTGTTCCATGCTGATGATGCCCACATGCTCGTAGGAAAAGAGCCTCCGAAAAGTCATCTTCGAGAAAAGATAGCTTGTAGCGAAGTTGTGTTAAGGCACGTAGATGTTTCATGTTCGCATACGAACGAACCTGCAAAGAACAAACAACAAGGAAAAAAAACTTCCACACGTAGGTAAACTCGAGCCGAGGAAAATGTTTCCCCAATGTTGGTTAGTTTGTGCTGGTGGCTACTTGCGGGCTTAAAATATTCGCGCAGCGCAACAATTTTTCGCACATAATACAATAATAAACTAGGCATCTATAAGCCTCCGGGTTCGAGTAATCGCATGCGGACTACCATACATCAATAACACCATTAAAGCCTTATAAAATATTAACAATGAATATCGTTGTGGGCCAGATGAATACCGAGCCCTAGACATTGTTGTTTAGAAAGAAGGATTCTTGAAGAAGGCGATTGCCGCGTTGTCTTCGAGATATCCAGGCAATTATTGGAACAAGTATCTATTTTTCCGATGCCCAGCCATCGTTCCCATCAGATTTATATGCCGACGAGAGCACAGGATACATAATTACATTCACATCGTATCTGAGGTTGAATTTGCTTACTTTAGCTTCATGTTCTCTCGAACTGAGTTTTCAGCGTCTTTCCAGATACTCTAACTGCAAAGAGCAAGTTCTTGTCAGACTGCAGCAGAATTCGTATTCAATAATGGCGGTTGATATCTGCTGTACTCCTCTGCAATATAAGCATATAAAGTTTTTCTTCAGATATCTTTCACAAGCTTCAAAGATTCGTTTGAAAACGGCAAGATAGGTATCTATCTCAATTGTGGAAAGTGATTGCCGTGGTCAATCACTTTTCCCGAATTAGTTTTCACACAAACAATTGACCTTTGGTGACTATTTCCCCGAGATCATCACCAACCCACAATGGACCAACTTCTGAAAGATAGCGTGAACAAAATGCTCATGCACTTTATAGATATTCACTAAAACAATCTACGTTAGAGAAAGGTAGGCTCGAGACAGAAGTTCATGGACTTCCAGCAGCAT